>CAHIKZ030000225.1:1120000-1192500 GCA_903632075.3 Acanthosepion pharaonis
TCCACTTGCTGTCACTGGAACTCTCTGTAACCCCTTGCGTGATAATGGCTTCCCGCCTTGCTTGGAGTGAAACGCTTAAAAAAAATCTTAGACTCTGTTTCACAAAATAGTGGTTCACCAGAAGAAATTGTCTGATTGGATCCTCGTTCTTATTAATGATATACGAATGGAAACAGAATGGGATGCCATGTGTACGTGGTATGATGCATCTTTGCTTCGAAGGTCAGAACTGGTTTAACTAATGAATGTGTCTCGTCAGGACATTTTTTTCCATATAAATAACGATACGGTAGTAAGAGGATCGCGACGTTTCGTCTGTGGGAAGGATGTGTAGTGTAGGAAATTCATCAGTCAAAAGGCAGCGTAGACACTTTTAGATTCTATCAATACAGTCAAATAAGGAGTGGGCCGCGCCCACCCAGACATGGCAACAATAGTCTAGTTTTGATTTAATCTCGGCTCTGATATCCGACTAGAGCATTGATCTAGGAGTCAGATACTTACTGGTGCGTTAAAAGGAACTGACAATTGTTTCAGTCTCATTAGCAAAGGGTAATATTTATGCATTTCTCATGATGTCTTAGGAAAGCTGAAGAAAATAGTCGTTCAAAGCAGGTATCCACCTTGAGAAGACATACAGTGCTGTTCGATAAAAGTGACTCACCTGATTTTTTTTACTAAATGTTCTCTTCTCCGATGAAACGAAAGTTGAACTAAATTCAAAGGATAAGCGATCTAAAATCCGAAGAAGCGTTGAAAGCTCTTTGAATTTAGCAGTAAGTACTGTCAAGCATCCGTTCAGTATAATGTTCTGGGGATGCTTTTCTTTTCATGGAACTGATTTCTTAAAACCTATTGAAAAGACCCTCAGGAGCAAGCAATACAAGAGAATTTTAGAGTTTTATCTGCTCCCTTCTGCTGAAAGAGTGCAAATCGACCCCACCAAGCTCATTTTTATGCAGGATAATGCTCTCTGTTACAAATCAAAATTGATGAAGGAATACTTTGATGAGAAGCAGTTGAGTGTTATGACATGGCCGCCCCAATCTCCTGATCGCAACCCCATAGAAAACTTATGGAGCATGTTGCTCAACTGCTTTCTCGAGAGCCTGTACTTTATAATGCTCCATAAGTTTTCTTTAGACTCTTAAATTCTCTTGTAATGCTCGATCCTGAGGGTCTTTTCAATAGGTTTCAAGAAACCAGTTCCATGAAAAGAAAAGCATCCCCAGAACATTATACTGAACGGATGCTTGACAGTACTTACTGCTAAATTCAAAGAGCTTTCAAAGATTCTTCGGATTTTAGATCGCTTATCCTTTGAATTTAGCTCAGCTTTCGTTTCATAGAAGAAGAGAACATTTAGTAAAAAATATCAGGTGAGTCACTTTTATCGAAAATCACTGTACATCCATCATGATTTGTGAAAGGTCAGTGTCGTGCTTGTTTGGATTTGGAGTATTATACCTGTTCTTCCCTGGCTTAGTCGCCAGGAATTTTTCAAGGAAGAGATCAGTTGCTATGTTCTGATCATTCAGATTTCTGCATGTGCACATAAACGTTATTGTATTATCTGAATAAATATTTACTAAAGATCTGACTATATTTAGATTTGGCGTTTAAAAACATTTATGGCTTTTGATACGGTGTGGTATAAACTATTCCCTGATCTATAAGGAAGAATTGACAATTGTATTGTATCCAGCGTCATACAGATTATTAAATGATTGATAAAAAGTTGTATCAAATTGACGACCATCAAAAAACATTTACTGGCGCACTTGATACATTATTAATTTTCAGACTGAACAACAATGTGTCAGTGTCCGCCTGAAATAGATCTTTGTTCGACCAGAATGTTCATCCTGGCCGAGAGGTCAAGTTGAATCAGATATAATGACGGTTTCCGCTAGGGATCGCAGGTTAGAATCCTGCCAAAGGGCTCACATTTTTCTAATAATATTTCTCGAATATTAAGGCCGGTAGATGGAAATAAATAAATAAATATAATGCTTAATAAATAATTAATAACAAAGCATATAACCAAATATATGTATACATTAAATATAACTTCTAAGTTATAAATTAAAATATGTCTGATTAATAAATGAAAAATCTATCCCCATATATATATATATATATATATATGTGATAAAACATAGATTAAATATATGTTATGTTTATTGGGTAAAATTATTCCATATCCAGGATATAGTGCATGTAGATATAATATAAGCAGTGTAGACACAGAGATGAACACGGAGTGTTGATAGTCTGTTTCATACGTGAACGGAATCAATTGTTCTTGTGGTTTTAACAGGAACTCGACTATTTATACATGCTAGTCATTAGAAAATTTTAGGCTATTCTCTCTACTTTATTTTCTCCAAGTATGTTGCGGATGGAGATTGGTCGTTTTCCGTGTGTGTTCAAGTATAATAGATTTATCTAAATCTGAAAAAGACGAAAAATAATGGAAACACTATTAATAAAAAAGTGAAATAGCCAACACTCAACAGGACTAAATATGGACATAGGCCCAACATGCTGACCGTGTTTGGAGGATAACAAAACATAAAACTACGCATTAAACCAAAAAAAATGATAAATCATCGTTGGTAATGGCTAATAGAATAGCTGAGAGCGGTCGGATATATAAAACATTCGGAGAGTTTTTACACACTTTATGTCCACGAAGGAAATCACACGAAAAAAATGATTCAAAAACTTAATCTCAGTACCTTATCAGTCATGTTTAATGAGACTTGTGCATTCATACACAAACACACAAACACGCACACAAACACACACACACACACACACACACACACACACACACACACACACACATATATATATATATATATATATATATATATATATATATATATATATTTATGCATGTTTCATTAAAAACGAAAGACAAGGTACTACAGTTGAGCTTTTTATTTAATTTTTCTTGTGTTCTGACAAGAGCTTTCTTTTTCTGGACAAAGAGTGTGTAAGAACTGTCCGAATGTTCTGTGTTTCCGAGCGCTTTCGGCTATACCTTTAGCCATTATCAAGGATGGTTCAATTATCAGCTTAGTAGAGTGTGTGTTCTATGTATGTTCAGTGTGTGGTAGTGATGTTTAGTTTTCGAATACGGTTAGCACATTGTGGCTTTGTTCATAGTTGATATTGTTAAGAGTTGGCTTTTTCTTTTTTATTATTAGAGCTTCCATTATTTTTAGTCTTTTTTTGCAAGTGGATGCAGTTAATATATTAGTGTTTTCTGCTAGTATGTTACTAATACCATAAATTAACAGATGACCAAAATGAATTTTTAAATTTAGGTCCAAACTGCCACATCCAACCTAAGTTTGACCTTATCACCAAGACAACCGAAATTGAAATTCTATACCAATCACTATCCCAACTTTCCACGCGTGGTGACATAGCAGTACACCCTGACCTGAAAGACTTACTCAAAGCTGAGGGTTTGAAGAACCGATCCCCCGGCACCAACCATAGTAGTATTTTAACACCAAAACTAAAAAACGCTGCGAAAGATTTAAAAAACAACGCTGACATTGTCATCAGACGCGCTGATAAATCTAACACATATGTTATAGCCAACAAAGCTGATTACCAGCAAAAATTAAAAGATATCGTCGATGACCGATCTAAATTCACCAAATTGAAACGAAATCCCACTGAGAATTTAAAAAGGTCTGTTAACAAGCTAATAACAGCTCACAACGCGGAAGTCGATTCCTGAAAATTCAAAAAAATAGTTGGAGATTACCAACCGGGATACCTATATGGAAACATAAAAACACATAAACCAGGATACCCTTTACGACCAATTATTTCCCAGATACCAACACCTATCTACGAGCTATCAAAATTCCTTAACGATATCATCACTCCATACCTACCTACCAATTACAGCCTCACCTCCACCCACGAATTCCTAAAAATTTTAAAAACTACAAATGGAACAAATCAAGGTATAATAGCGTCACTGGACGTTGAAAACTTATTCACAAACGTCCCTGTTGACAAAACTATCGATATTATCCTCAACTCTATATACAATAATAATTCCATCCCTCCGCCATCCATCAAACCACCTATCCTAAAAAAAATTACTACACGCATGCACAACCAAAGTCCCTTCTATGACCATAATGGCAATATTTATACCCAAACTAATGGTGTTAGTATGGGAAATCCATTGTGTCCATGCTTCTCTAACTATTATATGTCCTACGTAGAAAATACCATATTTACACAGGTCCACAAACCGAAAATCTATGTTCGCTACGTAGATGATATCTTCATTTTAGCTGATAACATTAAAGAAATAGAAACACTTAAGACCACATTTGAGAAAAACTCCGTCCTTAATTTTACATATGAACTTAGCCAAAAAAACAAACTACCATTCTTAGATATCCTCGTTGAACATAACAATAACACTTTCATTACATCATTATACAAAAAACCCACCAGCAAAAACTCGTGCCACCTTAATTTCAAAAGCGAATGTCCACTTAGGTACAAAATAGCTGTAATAAAAAACTTTCTAAATAGAGCCCACCAGAACTCATCCTCTCGACTACTCTTTCTCAAAGAACTTAACAACGTTAAACAAACACTAATTAACAACGGTTTCCCTAACTACCTTATAGACCAACAAATTAGAATATTCCTCCCCAAAGCAAGTAATAATGATAGCGAAACACAACTAAAAATCACATACACATTTATTACAAAAAACCAAATGCATATTAATTACAAGCAAGATGAATCTGCTCTAAGACATATTATAAAGAAATATACTACTCCTATTGACCCGGATAAAAAAATCAAACTTATTATCTATTATAAAAAATTTAAGACGGCCAACCTTATCCTCAAAAATAACAACACACCAACGAAGTCAAAATTACAAAGAGCGAACATTATCTATGAGTTCAAATGCCCTTTAAGGAACTGCGTTCCTCACCAAACCGGACTCATAAATAATTACATCGGCTACACAACCACATGTTTATCCAGACGTCTTACATTACACCTATCTGATCACAGTTCCATCAGAACACATTTAAACACACACTCAGATTTACCCGACACTATTAGGAACATACTAGTAGAAAACACTAATATATTAACTGCATCCACTTGCAAAAAAGACTAAAAATAATGGAAGCTCTAATAATAAAAAAGAAAAAGCCAACTCTTAACAATATCAACTATGAACAAAGCCACAATGTGCTAACTGTATTCGGAAACTAAAACATCACTACCACACACTGAACATACATAGAACACACACTCTACTAAGCTGATAATTGAACCATCCTTGATAATGGCTAAAGGTATAGCCGAAAGCGCTCGGAAACACAGAACATTCGGACAGTTCTTACACACTCTTTGTCCAGAAAAGAAAGCTCTTGTCAGAACACAAGAAAAATTAAATAAAAAGCTCAACTGTAGTACCTTGTCTGTCGTTTTTAATGAAACATGCATAAAGGAAGGATTGCTGCCTAATTATACAAATATATATATTTATATATATTACATATAAATGAAATTCAATTGTACCCAATTTACATACCCATTTTGCTCTTCGAGAAATTTCTCTAAAGTCTAGACAGAAGTTAAAAACGGTTTAAAATTAATATTGACCTATATTTAAAATGTTAAGACTTGTTCAAATAGAAAAAATACATAAAGAAATACAATCTTTAAAGTCAAGAAAGATTTAAAGTTAAGATTTTTTTAAGATTGTAGATTAAAGAAATTTGTAAATTTAATATATGTATATATATAATTTATATATATATATATACATATATATATTTATATATATATAATTATATATATATATATAATTATATAATTATATATATATATATATATATATATATATATATATATATATATATGCTGTTTGAATAAATTGAAGCTCGAAGAGAAAGATTTTAACGTCGGAATCTTCGTAGACGCCTGTATCTTCTTTCAACGAGACGAGAAATGAACGTAAAAACAGTGTAAAAAATTTTAAAAGGTTACAAAAAAGATTACTCAGTGAATAATATAACTTGACAGATCATAATTAATAGACACAAAAAATACATAAAATTGGATATAACACAATAATTCTGCTAGGCAAAAATTATTAGTTAAAAGGTTTTAAATTTGCATAGTCTATTGAAAATTGCACTAAAACTACTGCACTATGTGATGTATGACATTATGATAAAATAAATTTTCCAGTATAGTTTACCTTTGAATTAAATTAAGGTCTCATTTGATGGCACAATGATTTTGAAATATTGTGCCTGTGCCATGCATTTTGTCTATATGCGGTTTGTAAAAATTCAGATAATTATAACTTTTATAAGGCTGTGCTATAAGGCTTTCACCGATCACCTGAAGGAAATTCCAACACTATGATTTTGGACCTAAACTTACTCTTCAAATACATTTCATGAAAAAAACGGTATTTTGAACAAGATCTTTTGTATCTTTATTTATTATGTCGAATCTCAACTTTACAATTCAGTGCAACATCATGGTTCGAAAATTAACCTGCCTTATCGTTTTATTGGACAGGTTGTATACCAGAATTTTCTATACGCTAAACCCCCCAAAAAAAAAAAAACAGATCATACAAACGGAAGAATGTAGGTTTTTGAGTAATACTTGTAAAGATGTGTTGAAGATGCACATTTTCCAAAAGAAATGTATACTTGGTGTGATGCGGTTACAATTAAATTAAATTGTTCAACTGACCACCGCAATTGAATCTACTGGGTGCCTGATGTTTTGTAGGAATATCCTGTTAATTTCCCAGGGGTTACAATGAGACGAGGCTTAACATCTATGTGATTAACTGGACAATAGTTATTTTTTTACGGCTCTCTGACTGAGCTCGTTTACTCGACTTAGATGCGACTGTCTCTCATGGCATGCATTCAAGTGGATTTTGAAGGTCAGGAAATTTATTTCCAGCAAGATGGTAATATTAGCTGTTTCGCTATGAGGAAACTGTTGGAATTCACTGACCGAGCAGACAGTATTGATGTCTGTTGAAATTTGTACAATGTTTCTCTTAAAACAATTTTTCATGAAAATGTCTTTATGGAGTCTAATAATTGTTATTACCCGTGCCTGTATTTTGAAAGTTTTTCCTCCCAACTGTTTTATGTAAAACAGTATCGTGCATCAACATCTTGATAGAGTCATTATTTTCTCTTCGAGTTACCTGTAATATTAATTTTATCTGTTAGTGCTGCTGGAAATTCTCAAGTGATGTCGTTTCTGTTATTTGGCACAGTTCTTTGTGATTCTGTAGCGCCAGTCCTCGTGGTTCGAAGAAGGATGATCTTCGTCTAGACACACAGGCTTCATTCGCTCAAAACTATTTTTTTCTCTGAGAAATTTATTCTGAGTAATTTTGGTGCAATATATGACATCCACATGAAAGTCTTGATCCATTGAGGCTATTTAAGTAATTTTGTTGGGCGGTGTTGTTCAAATTGCATCTAGCGCAGCCTATTCAATGTCGAATTTTCTTTTTATCCTACCTTAATTTTCTTTTATATTTGAAGTGTTTACTATTTATTAATTCCACATCATGAATTCTTTTCATGGATTCATAGTAATGGGAATATTTTTCGTTTCCATACAAGAATATATTTAAAAATGGTCGCACAGACTGTTGCTACTATTTGAAATTTATAAAATATTTCAGTTAAAACAATATGAATCTGTTATTACGTTTGCCACTAATAATTGGTGTTTCCTTCCTAGCCTTTCATTTGAAGTAATATGGAATGTCAACATCTTGATTATGCCATAATTTTCTCTACGAGTTAACTTTAATATCAATTTTAATTTTTGCTACTATTGACAGTTTTGCTGGGATATGTTTTCTTTTATTTGGTACAGTCCTTTGCTTGTGATTCTACAACGCCAGCTCACCATGTTAAGACCATTCAGACGTCCCTCACACAAAGCAATGTTTAACCACTGATCTTAGAAAACGATTGTATACAGCTGATAGATTGTTTTTTTTTTGTTTTGTTTTTTTCTGAACAGCGCCATGCATGGCATCCATATAAAAGAACACTTACACTACCATCTTGACGTAAGCGCCTACCTTTATGGGATTTTGTCAAAATGGTGAAGTGAGCGAAGAGAATCTGTAGAATATCTTACGCGATCATCAGAACTCACACTGTTAGATTCTCTTTTATGTAGATGTTTAACATAAATATTTTTCGATACATAGCCAGAATAAGAATACGAATTGAAGACATCCTTTTTAACAAGAATGCACACAAATATTGATCAAAGACAATCCTGATGCTTGCAAATCCATTAGGTCGATTATCAACAAGGCCTGAACCAGAATTACCGTCAGTTTAAAAACAAGCGTTCGCTGTAAAGATTTAATATTATCTGTAGATTCTACTTCATTTTGAAAACAAAGACTTTTTTGTAAACACTTTCGTAAACCAATATTATATATATATATATATATATATATATATATATATATATATATATATATATATATATATATATATATATGTGAAAAGTGTATATAAATATAAATAAATATATATATGCATAATTATTTATATATTATATGCAGTGGTACTTATTAGAAAGCGCTCAATATCAGAGATAGAGCTAACATATTTGGTTGGATAGATGTGAGTTTGTGACCTTGGGTTTCACGCTTTAGCGATCGTCAAAGCGTGAAACCCAGGGTCACAAACTCACATCTATCCAACTAAATATATATATATATATATATATATATATATATATATATATATATATATATATATATATATATTATAAATTAATTGATTTAAAATATTTTTTCGCTACACAGTTCTAACCATGTTTCAAAAAATTGAAGCTAAAAGCCACGAATTTAATTTTGTGATTAAATTAAAGACATTAGTTCCATTTCATCCTCAAGCGAATTTTGGAGTAACTTTTTAAAATTACTGGGTTCTAAATACACAGCTAAAACAAAATTCATGTTTCCAAGGTTACAGATAAATCTATTTTTCTAGACAGGGCTGGCTGGGTTTTCAATATGTCTATAATTTAATGTATCAGTTATTGCTACGTTTGGGTCGTGAGAAGGGATGTATATATATATATATTACTATATATATATATTACTACACCCTGTATTTTTCAAAATAAACTGGAAATATTTACACCAACTTAATAAATATATATACAGATATGTGTGTGTGTGTGCTTTTTGTGGGTTATATATAAAACGAATGCGACATATTTACACTCAAATTAACTTCCCGGTTCTTCCATTTAAAATCTAAGCCCTTGAAAAACTTTCCCCTGTTGATTGAACACGTCCCTCACTACTTTTGTGATGTCGCGCGCTACAACTTTTTTTCCGTTGTGCATCAAACTGTATAAAATAACAAGAGTTGAGAGGTGTCACTTCAGAAACAATTACTTGTTTGACAGAGTACGACTGACTTCGTAAAAGTGTCTTCCATTTGAAAACAAAAGCAATTCCCATTTTGATTATTACTTTTATAACAATTAAGTGACTACACACATTGTGCAAAACAGATTTATCATTGAAAGTCTCCTGAAGTTTGTTTGATAAAGTATAAGCCGGATGCAAATGCTTTCACAGAAACAAGCCATGTTCAATACCAAAAACTATTTATTACTTCTAACATTATTGTAGTGAACACTTCGTATTTCAAATAGCCGTTTGATTATAATTATGCATATTGGCCGGTGTATTCGAGAAATTATAATAAAGTTGTTCGCCGACAGGAATCGAGCATGCCCCCCTCCCACACTTTCTAGGGGAAACCACCGGTTGATACGGAGTGCTATGCCACACGGCTACGAAAGAAAAAGAAAAAAAAAGGCACAGCAAACAAGACTATATTTTCACATACCGTTTTATCAGATTATTTTTCTTGAGAGCTCATAACGTTAAAATTATTATCGTCACTGAATTGGCATTTCCCGAAATACCAATCCAATATTAATGACACTCACTTCACGCCACAACAGTTTTTAAAAACGTCAATTTTAATCTGCTTTCATGCGTTGAACTTGGTTATAGACCAGAGGTTTAAGCTTCCGCTCTGTAATAGCATCATCCATCAAAATGTAATAAGGCAGTTTTATACTAATCACGAAAGTAAACGTTAGCCATTAGCAACGCTGCACTAAATTACCCTGCACTGAACTAAACAGTGCAATGAAAGATTTTACTTATCTATAAATAAAGCACATTTTAAACAATACACACACACACACACATTATTATATATATATATATATATATATATATATATATATATATATATATATATATATATATATATTATAAAAGACTCAAACCTAATATTCCATGGTTATAATTTATTACATTGTAACCGTAATCAAAATCAATGCATCAGACCTACAAAACTAGGAATTTGTAGTTCTGATGAAGTGGCACGTGATTACATTCAATGTAATGTATTTTAACCATGGAATATTAACGTTTGAACCTTTTATATTATGTTCTTGCTCTATCTCGTACATAGAGCTCTACCTGGATTTTATCCTCTCGTATATATATATATATATATATATATATATATATATATATATATATATATATATATAGTTGGATTAATGTGAGTTTGTGACCTGGGTTTAACTTTGACCACTTTCCAATAAGTATCACGCATGTATAATATTAATATATCTATCTATCTATCTATCTATCTATCTATCTATCTATCTATCTATATATATATATATATATATATATATATAAGGTTGACAAATGGCTTCGTTTGTGAAACATTTCTTTATCGTATTTTATTGTTTTAAAAATTACTATTTGTTTTATTAAAAATTATTATTTGTTTTATCTGAAATTTGAGAGAATACCGAGCCAAATGGGCGAGAAAACCCAACGGTCTTACAACTGAAAGAAAGTTCGACTTCAACAAAGAAAACAATTTAAAATTTCGCATTACATTAAAAATATAATTTCAAACATGAAATAAAGGTTAATAAAAAACATTCTTAGGAACTGATATTTTACTTTCTTCTTAAAACACGTCTTAAATTTCTTTAGTATAATGTTAACAAAAAATGAAGAAAAATACACTTACATACATTATGTTGACGTCAAATTACCTTTGGATTTTCAGATTTTACTCTGAATGAAGTTGACTCTACGAGAATGATAATGGAGCTAACAATTTGAATAATAATCAAGATTTTTTAACACTAGGATAGCCAGCTCCTTTGACATCTTTATTTACATTACGCCGTGGAGCAGCCATCTTTAATATATTCAATATTCAAGTCAGGAATAACAAGTCTGAAAAGAAATTCACAAATATTAGTGTACATCGTACTGAAAAGAAAGTGATTATATATATATATATATATATATATATATATATATATATATATATATATATATATATATATATTTTAAATAAATTGATTTAAATTATATATATATATATATATATATATATATATATATATATATATATTAAATAAATTGATTTAAAATATATTTTTCCGCTATACAGAAATGTATAGCGGAAAAAGCATATTTTAAATCAATTTATTTATAATATTAATGCTCTGTAAATTTACATTGTGCACTATTTTGTAAAAATAAAAATATCTATAAGAACACCGGATTATATATCTTGCTGTTCTTTATATATATATATATATATATATATATATATATATATATATATATATATATATATATATATATATGTGTGTGTGTGTGTGTGTGTGTGTGTGTGTGTGTGTATAGATAGATAGTTACATAGATAGATAGGGGACATAAACACAAGTATTATTTCTTGTGAGAAATTGTTCAATGCATTTACCCGATAAATAGCCTAGGTGTCAAAAACGACACCTCAGCCATTCAAGGTAAAACCTCAAATATCAGCTATTCCACTGAATACTTTTTAAACAATTAAGTCTGTTAAGCTTCTTTGCTAAAATTCAATAATTGTCCATAAGCCTCAGCATCGAACCATAACTAGTTATTCCATAGCAATTTGTTGAAAATTTGAAGGTGTCGAAAACGACACCTTGTCATCCTAGTGTTAAAAGTAGTATTTAATTTTGTGGCATTCTATGTCCGCACCCATCTTTTGAACCTTCTTTTCACTATCAGTTCAGAGACAGGAAAGATCAAAATGAAACAACTGACGTCAAATTTTTAGACTTTTCATATAGGTGTGAAAAAACTTTGGATTCATGAAGGGACAAGCAGCAAAATATAGACATTTTAATTTTGTCAAAAATTTATAAAATTTGTTGGGATTTCTATATCCTAATTTTAAAACGTATTGTCGGCACGGAACATTCATGGATCAGCCAAAAACCAAATATTTTACCTTCAACCCATTCTGAAGGATTTTATGTGGATTTGCCTTGGATTCATTTCAGAAAAGGCCCAATGAATTTCTTATTTTCGAGCCATTCTGAGAAGGAGAAGAGTATTTACCTTTAATTTAATACAAAAATTCTGGGAAAATTAATTAACTATTTTTAACTTGAAGTAAGAGTAAAGAAAAGATAGAGTAAATATTAACGACATTTTATTTTATTAAAAAAAGGTCTTTCAATTTCTTTCCGCTTTAAACAGGAGAAACAGCAACTTAGGCAAGAGGTACTAAAATTCATTATTTAAGCATACACAGAAATACATATACAGTCATTTCATTATTTCGCTTTCGGATCTGATGAATCGTTAAACAGCGAAATGTAAAATGAAATCTATTTGTAAAAAAAAATCATGAACTTTTTTAATTGTCAAAATTTTAAAAATTGTCCGGATTTCTTTATTCTAATTTCCTTCCTTGGAAATAATAAAAAAAAAAAAATGCGCCCATTCAATCGGACCAGAAGGTGAGCTTGGACGTAGCAAGATTCTTTCACCAAGGTATCCACGGAGGAGACATTATCAGTAGTCAGGGACAGACTAGCCTTGGGCTCATCTATAAGAGAACGAACCAGTATACCAATAGATAACCTGATGGAGATGCTGACTTTCTTTACACAATCAGCAAACTTCGGAATGTGGTCAGACATATATCGACAAGACGAATGCTTAGCAATGGGCACGCTAATATCACCAGAAATAGCATACATGTGCATGGAATATTTCGAAGAAATGGCATTAGAATCCGCATAACTAATGCCAACCCTATGGTTGAAATACGTAGATGACACCTTCATACTCTGGTCACAGCAGGAAGAGGTCTAGCTTCTTCTAGACTATGGAAACTCAATAAGATTATCGATATAGTTCACAATGAAGAAAGAAAACGACAAACTAGCATTTCCGGATGTACTAATATCTCGAGTAGACCATAGGTTCAAGACCTCCGTAAAACGCAAGCGAACATTTACCGAACAATACCTCAACTTTAACTCCCACCACCTACACAACATCGGGCAAAAGTTATAAGTGGGAACCAGGGAAATATGAACAAGTAATGGTTAGTATAAGCAGTACGCTAAAACGTAACAATTACCCTGGGTACATATCAGCAGATCTGATAAACTTGGATAGAATGGTACAAGACGATAAGAACACATAGAAAACAGATTTGGTCAATGTGAAGGTATTATGGGAAAATACAAAAGTTCTGTGGTCCATATAACATAAAAAAGACTTTCAAAAGTGATTCAACACATCGCAGACACCTCTTCCGAGTGTCTCCCCCACCCCAGTAGAGGAGAACATGATTAAGGACTGTGTTTACGCCGTCCCATGCTGAAGTGGTAAGAAATATAAATAGGCAGCCACATAAGATAAGACTGCACGAACATCGTAAAGCCGTAAGATAAAGGGAAATAAAAAAAACAACCCAGACGTATTTGACCACTTATGGAGGGAAAATTGAGATCACCGCTCGCCCTGGAATGAGTTTGAAATTAATAGACTGGAAACTGCTCGCTGTGGAAGGAGGTTGAAATTAATAGACTGGAAAATACGGAAACTAAAGAAATCAGAAAATATGCCAGGCCACAAAAATCTCCTAAGCCGGCCAAGAATAGAAATGAATACAATATGGAAACTAGTAATAAGGGGTGCTAGAGAAAAGCAATAATTACAACAAAATTGTAACATGAGCTCAGATAAAATGTTCACTGAGACATTAAGTTTATAAGTCCTAAAATTTCATACGCTTATGTCCGCAAAGGCACATGACCCAGTGGATAAAATCTTTGTTTGTATTCAGTGACATGAGCCAAAGATTTGTGAGTTGTGAGTGCGGAAGAGGTATGACACGTGGAACTAAACAGTTTTCCCCGATGGATGAAATAAAGATTTCAGTTTTGAAATTCCAATCACCTGAAGAAGACTGGAGCGTATAACGACCGAAACGTCGTGAATATGGCAACAAATATGAGGACAAAGTATATGTGTGTCGATTTGTTTGTGCGTAACGCTGTACAAGTGCAACTTTGTCAGTGGGTGTGTGCGTGCGCGCCCGCGTTTGCGCGCGTGCACACGTAGCTATGTGTGCGTACGTCTGTCTGTGAACGTGTGCGTGTGTTTGTGTTCCCGCGTGTATGTGAGTGAGTGAGTGGGTGATATAGTGAGTGAGTGTTAAGCTACGCAAATCACTCTACTGCACCTTAACTGATCTCATTTGCGAGTAAGTTATTTCAGTTCACAAATGCTGAACGACTCTTGGTGTATGGGTGACTCCAGCCAACGCCGGGGGCTCTTAGATGTCAATTAACCATGTTGAATATGCGTTATCTCCACAGAGACGAGGATGCACCTGTGTAGTTGTGATTAACCGCATACGGGCAGGCAAACAGCGAAACGAGATACAATTAAACACAACTAAAGTCAATTATATCGAAATCACACATGACATGAGAAAGGCCATGGACACATTTAAGTATAAATATATAGAAAATAATAATAATCATCTTTAGCTAATCACATAAAATATATATACGCAATCTGGTAATTATGTAGAATACATATAAGGAATCAGTCTGTTGAAAAGTTTTCGGCCCGTTTCACTTCCGAGAATCTGAACAAATGACCAAACATCAATGTTCCTTCTTTCGGGCACAATCTATGTAAGCTTATTCATATCTATCTATCTATCTATCTATCTATCTATCTATCTATCTATCTATCTATCTATCTATCTATCAAACATTATTCATATCTATCTATCTATCTATCTATCTATCTATCTATCTATCTATCTATTTAAACTTATTCATATCTATCTATCTGAACATTTTCATATCCATCTATCTATCTAACCGTATTCATATCTATCTATCTATCTATCTATCTATCTATCTATCGTTCATAGTCTGTTCATATCTATCTATCTATCTATCATTCACCGTCTGTTCATATCTATCTATCTATCTATCTATCTATCTATCTATCTATCTATCTATCTAACATTATTCATATCTATCTATCTATCTATCTATCTATCTATCTATTTAACATTATTCATATTTATCTATCTATCTATCTATTTAAACTTATTCATATATGTCTATCTGAACATATTCATATCCATCTATCTATCTAACCGTATTCATATCTATCTATCTATCTATCTATCTATCTATCTATCGTTCATAGTCTGTTCATATCTATCTATCTATCTATCTACCATTCACCGTCTGTTTCATATCTATCTATCTATCTATCTATCTATCTATCTAACATTATTCATATCTTCATATATCTATTTATCTATCTATCTATCTATTTATTCATCTATCTATTTATCTATCTATCTATCTATCTATCTATCTATCTATTTAAACTTATTCATATCTATCTATCTGAACATATTCATATCCATCTATCTATCTAACCGTATTCATATCTATCTATCTATCTATCTATCTATCTATCTATCTTTGATAGTCTGTTCATATCTATCTATCTATCTATCTATCTGTCTATCTATCTATCTATCTATCTATCATTCACTGTCTGTTCATATCTATCTATCTATCTATCTATCTATCTATCTATCTATCTATCTGCTTACTGCCAAATCTCGTTGAAACAGCGGTTTCCATAGGATCATCGAAGTTAGGCAATGTCAAGTCTGGTCAGTACCTAGATGAGGGACTGACTCGGAACGCTCGGTACGGTAAGCTTGGTCGTCAGGTTCGTGAAATAAATCATAAGTCGGAAGTTCCAAATCACGTTGGGTTTTTTTTATATTCGCTTCCGCGCAAATATCCTTGGGGAAAGCATGAATCCACTTCTTAACCCCCAGCCATGTGTTAATTAGTAAGACTTGAATCACTACATCTTTATTAGCTCCTAAAACATTTCTTACAATATAAAAATAGTTTCTGACTTTAAAAACCAGGAAAAGTTTTGACAAGCCGAAGAAAACGAATAAATCCAATATATATATATATATATATATATATATATATATATATATATATATATATATATATGTTTGAATATAAACAGACCATGTTAAGGTTCCATGTAATAAGTTATTTCCCCCACAAATATCTTGTTACATGGAACCTTAAAGTGGTCTGTTTTATTCAAACATATTTGCTCTGAATTTACATTGAGCTCTCTGGATATCATCCTCCTTGGGTCTACCCATACGGATTACCTAGTTTTGCATAAACTAAATATATATATATATATATATATATATATATATATATATATATATACTTACATCTATATATATATATATATATATATATATATATATATATATATATAAAGTATAGTAGATAAGTTGGTCAATAAAACAAAGTCAAACGAAATATTACCGATGAAATCAGTACGAAAAAAATGATTAATATTATCCAGGTGACAAAAATGAAACACAGAAATTGAGGTTCCAAGTTCGGAATTTTCGAACACGCCTGTGTTTTCCCTCAGCAGATGCGAGAAATGAACAGAGGACTGGTGGAAACTATGCAACATTAGTTTTTTGAGGTTGGTAGAGTCCGCTTGTAGGTGGAATTATTAGAAAAAATCCGTTTCCTGTTTATTTCTCGCTGTGCAAATTTTAATGCGAAAATAACCTCAGATTTACACATTGTGATTGGCTGTGGTGGGTAGAAGAGTGTGATGTGGAACATAGGGAAAAAATGGGTTGTCAGACCAGCGATGTGGCGGTAATAGTGTTGAAAGATTTTATTTTTTACGAGTACGGATCAATGTGGGAACATAGCGAGATTGTCACTAAAAGTAAAATAAAAGATAAAAAAAAGAAAAGAGAGAAGGAGAGAGAGATAGAGAGAGAGAGCTAACAATAAAGTAATAGCACAAAAAAGGGGTAAAGACCACTTGTAGGAAAATCATTGTTAGACAATGGGGGTGCGGGAAAAATAAACTGAAAAAAAAAATAAATAAAAAATAATACTCAAAATAAAGATAATGATAATATGAAAAGGGGAAATGACTAAATCATCTGCGTGTAAAAAGGCAATAAAAATAAAATAAAATAAAAGAGAAAATAGGGGAAGAAATACTACAAAATAGTTTAAAGAATCATTTTGAAAAATCACTGTGTGAAAATGGGGGCCGGTATGGAAAAATTAAAATAGAATAAAAATGTAACAAAAACTATTACTAATAATGATAATGACAATATAAGAAAGTTGAAAATATATATATATATATATATATATATATATATATATATATATATATATATATATATGTGTGTGTGTGTGTGTGTGTGTGTGTGAAAATATGTAGAAAATAGGAAAGAATTGGTTAGGTAAATAATCCAAAGTTCCTTAGTATTTTTGTTATTATTTTTTAAAAAATAGAGCTCGATACAAAAGTAGAGCATAAATATAATTATTTGTTTAATTATGAATCAATACTAAAGATGTCATCAATTGGTTTAACTATATTGATGATAAACCGAATTGCACCCTAATACAGTTCGATATCGTGGATTACTACCCATCAATTTTAAAGGATCTATTTACGACTGCCCTGAACTTTGCTGCTGTGTATTCTAACCTGACAAAGGATGAAACATTTATAATCCTCAGCGCAAAAAATCTGTCCCCATTCATAATGGGAACCAATGGATAAAAAACAATAACGACCTGTTTGACATCACTATGGGATCATTAGACTCTGCAGAGTCTTCTGACCTTGTTGGTCTTTTAATACTGTACAACTTAACGGCACACAGCGAAATTGATATTAAGGACATCGGGCTGTATAGAGATGACGGGCTCATGGTGGTGAGGATTTCTACTAGTTTTAAGATAGAGAAAATCAGAAAAATTATATTTAGTGAATTTAAAAATCTAAACTTAAAGATAATTGTCTCTTCTAATTTGAAAAGGGTAAACTTCCTCGACGTAGCTCTAGACTTACCAAGCAACACATACCAACCTTATAGAAAACCAAATGCTAACCCCTTATATATACACCCGAAGTCTAACCACCCTCCATCCATAATTAAACATATACGCTCATCAATAGAAAATAGAATTAGCATTAACTCCGCTAACAAAGAAATATTTTAACAACACAATTGCTTCTATAACGCTGCCCTAAAAAATAATGGTTATAAAAATGCAAACATTAACTATAGAGACAATTGCACAGGCCAAAAGAAAAAAAAACAGGAAAAGAAAAATCATTTGGTACACCCCTCCGTTCAACCAAATGGTTAGTATTAAACTAGGACAGAAATTCTTAGCACTAATTGATAAACACTTCGCTACCAATAGTAGGCTTAGTAATATATTTAATAAGAACACCCTGAAATTGAGTTACAGCTGCACTGAAAATCTAGAAGGTATAATAAAAAAACACAATAATAAAATCTTGAACAAACCCCCATGTCTGAATAGTATTAATAAGAACCCTACACTTAAATCAGACAATAACAGTGAAAGATTATGTGATTGTAGAAACCCAGAAGACTGCCCATTATAAAATAAATGCTGCATCAAATCTGTGGTATAGCAATGTACTATATCATCCACTGAGAGTCCTAATACTAATATGATATACATTGCGTCCAAGAAGAATGATTTTAAAGCCAGATGGAGGCAGTATAAGTTCTCTTTCAACAATATAAATAAAAGAAATCAGACTTCCCTATCTAAATATTTTTGGCATCTGAACGAAATAAATAGGACACCTAAAGTAAAATGGAAAATTATAAATAGGACTAGAACTTGTAAAGCTTGGGATGACCCATGCCCTTTGTGCCTCCATGAGAAACTGCGCATTATTAAGTTTCTAAATAATAAAAATCTATTAAACAATAGACATGAGTTAACGGTTTTTTGCCGACATCAGCAAATTTATGCACTGAATAATTAGCTAACACCAAGCATACAATATAGTAACTTTTATAATCCATAGTAATAAATAGTTTAAATACCTTACAAAAAAAGATAACCCTTTATGAAGTCGTCAAAAAACAAATGTTACGGCAGTTTTTATAAGCACAAATCCCTTTCATAAAGAAATAAAATAAAAATAAATAAATAAAGCTCCATAGACACGTAAACCAGACTAGGCGAAAACATCTTCCGTTTCAAATTTAGACACCCCCACCTTACCCTGACTTGGCATCTATGAAAGTAACTCTATACTGATACTTATTATTAACACCCAACAAACCCTAACTATTTTTAAAAAAAACCCCCTGGCTGTTACCATGGAAATTTTCATTTCAATTATGAATATACTATTAAAACACGTAAATTTCAGAAATAAGTTATTCCAAAAAAACTTTCGCTTGAAGATAGAACAGAGTTTACTTTAATTCAATTTAATTCAAATAATTATATTGAAGTTTTCGGCTCTTGTTTTGAAACATGAGACCTCTTATGTCGCGAGTTGGAATCATATTTTTAAATAAATAATTATATATATATATATATATATATATATATGTATAAAATAAAAAGGCTTAAACACTAATATTAGTGTTTAAGCCTTTTTATTATATCCTTACTCTGTCGGGAACATTGAGTTCTACCTGGATTCTATCCTCTTGGAATTATTTTTTATATAAATATATATGTATGTGTATGTATGTATGTGTAGAGATTTATATATTTTAGATATATAATTGCATATGTATGTGTATATTTACCACTAATATTATCTATCCATCTCTCGCTCTCTCTCTCTCTCTCTATATATATATATATATATATATATATATATATATATATATATATATATAGATATATAGATAGATAGATAGATATTAATAGTGGTAAATATATACATATATATTACTACTAATAATATCTATCTATCTATCTATCTATATATATATATATATATATATATATATATATATATATATATATAGATAGATAGATAGATAGATAATACCCTTAGACAGCAATTTTTCTTACAAACAGGTTTTATAAAGAAAAAGAAAGGATAAACTGTTTATGTCATCGTCTTTTTATATATTGCAAATCTGTTTTTGTAAACCTGTCTGTCCCAGATGTATAATATATCCAAAATTCATGTTATGTCCGAAATTATTCTCATTATATTTTCCGGGGCGAATTATTGCCTCTAACTTGAGGAACTATTTGCATTCAGATGCAGAAGTTTCTCAAATAGGAAACCTTTTCTCCCCTCTAAATGATACCGTAGAGGGTGGAGAAAATAATCGCGGCCATATCAGGATTAACTGACAAGAAAAAAAAATAAACTATGATCTTCATTTCACTTCTCGAATACCCGAAATTATTCGTGGTCGGGTACAGCATATATGCCGCATTTGTACGAGTAGTGACATGTCTAGAGGAGGATAACATGACGGCGCTCATTCCTCTTCAGGCTGGTTTTGAATACAAAGTTGTTGTTTTTTCTCTTAGAGCTGTTACCACTTCAAGGTAAAAGATCTTAGTCAGCCCTGCTACTTAACTCAAGTTTGGCTGCGAGGAAGAGATCGATTTATTCGTTTACGACGTGTATTTTCGCGAAAGAGAAAGAACCCAACCGGAATATAAACACAGCTCTATTGATAAGTTTCATGCAGCTATCTCGATATACCTGAATTGTCTCAAAAACAATGTGGGTTGTAGATATTGGCTTCCTCCTATGTCAAAGACAAAAATAGAGTCGATTCAGATTTAAATAATCATTTATACACGATATTTCCTTGTTTCTTGTTTCTTGTTTTTGTTTTTGATTGAGTGTCCGATTTTATTTGTGTCTCTCTAGACATAAATGTATTGAGCAATTACTTGCTTTTTTAGAAGCGATATATGAAAAAGTATCACCATTCTTCCCTACGCAAATTATTTTGCTATGCGTATAAGAAAGTTAGAGTAAAAACTCTGGCCGATGTGACAAAAGCGAAAGAATGTTAAAATAAATTAATTTTACCAGTATATATCATACGATCCGATATTTGCAAGTGATATGGCATGGATTGGTTTGGTTTCGTTTATTTTGTTTTACGGCATATCAACCTCAATGGGTTATTTAATGCCGACAACATTTTTTATTGCTGCTAATATTTTGTTTTGTCAAAATCTGTTTATGGTAGTATTTTTCCTTCAAAAGTGTATTGCTGGTAATAATTTAAAAAAAAAGGATTGCTGGTAATAGTTAACTATTTTCCCATAGCTGGGACCCTAACAGGGTCAGGGTGGACGTGGGAACACCAGCAATTAAGAGGTGATTCCATGCTCCTCAAAACCTCCTGATTAGAGGACTTGCTGCTGGATGTAGTTTATTGTCTTACCCAGAACGCAGATGTAGTTTAACGTCTTACTCAGGGCGTGATATTACATGGATGTCTGTAAGATTGAGTCATAAACAATTTCCATTTTCGTTAATGATCATTATTCTTTAAAGAAATGAGATACAATTGTTCTATATTCCATTATATAATGACATTTATTTGTAACGACACGTTAACACTCATCAGACCTTGAACACTTTCTGAAAAACTTATCAGACCTTGAACACCTTCTGAAAAACTGATCAGACCTTGAACACCTTCTGAAAAACTCGTCAGACCATGAACAACTTCTGAAAAACTCGTCAACCTTGAACACCTTCTGAAAAACTCATCAGACCTTGAACACCTACTGAAAATTCATCAGACCTTGAATACCTTCTGAAAACTCATCAGACCTTGAACACCTTCTGAAAACTCATCAGACCTTGAACACCTTCTGAAAACTCATCAGACCTTGAACACCTACTGAAAATTCATCAGACCTTGAACACCTTCTGAAAACTCATCAGACCTTGAACACTACTGAAAATTCTTGAATACCTTCTGAAAACTCATCAGACCTTGAACACCTTCTGAAAACTCATCAGACCTTGAACACCTACTGAAAATTCATCAGACCTTGAACACCTTCTGAAAACTCATCAGACCTTGAATACCTTCTGAAAACTCATCAGACCTTGAACACCTTCTGAAAACTCATCAGACCTTGAACACCTTCTGAAAATTCATCAGACCTTGAACACCTTCTGAAAACTCATCAGACCTTGAACACCTACTGAAAATTCATCAGACCTTGAACACCTTCTGAAAACTCATCAGACCTTGAATACCTTCTGAAAGAAAAATTACTCAGATTTTGATATGAAAAGATTTTCAACGAATTCATTAATCAGACTCGATTTTTGTAGCAGTCAAAAAAAAAAGTATTAGTTGGTTGGAACAAGGCCAGTGGAATACGGCTAGTGCGATAGAACAGACCAAGCAACTTATAGATTTTTCCTGTGTTACTTTTACTGTGTGCGGCTTTGCTTTGTCATGAAGCCGAGCTACGTTTTATCCAATTGCCGAGCACAGAGTATGTCTCAACGTATAGACACGTTGCAGCTGATGGGCGTATAAATGCGCATTTAATTTGTAATTTACTTTTAAGGACTCAGTAAAAATGTTACTGCAACTATCAAATGTGACATCATATTTCATCCATGTAACTCAGTTTTCTGTGTCTTTTGTTGATATTGAACCTCGCTAACCCACTCACTTTGGGTTTGTACATTGTCTTATGCTAGCTTATTCTTAACTTCTACAGTGGCTAAAGAAAAGATTTTAAACACGAGAAATAAACTACACCCAATTTCAAAATTTAATTACGTAATCCTTACTCAACATAAATAAACACTATTTGGACATGGTATAGAGTAGGTCTCCATTTCCTAGTTTCGGTGCTTGTATTCGATTTTTCATTGATTTGATCACGTTATCAACACCCATCTGATACATATTTTTCTATCCTTTCATCAATGTTTCTTTAAGGGTTGCCACTGACGTGGTTTTGGTTGCACGCTCTCGAAGTTTTCAGTGAATGATCTCCCAAACGTGCTCTATTTGGATTCATATCAGGACTTTAGGCTACCCATGGCAGCCACTTGATTCCTTACCATTATTTTCAGGCCTTTTCTATTTTACTCGCATGATATGGCGCTCCATCTTCTTAATAAAGGTAGACATTCTTGTTTCATTGGTTTCAAATAGCGGGAGTAGTTCTTACTCTAATATTTGAGAGTAGTTTGGACCATTAAACTACTCATCAACAAGAATCAGCTCAGATTTCCCTCCAAAATAAACGGCGCCCACGCCATTACTTCAATCCCTCCATGTTTCGCGATTGCCTGCATACATTCAGTGTTCCAAATCTCATTCTGATTTCTCCCAACATAAACCTAACTCGAATTCGAATATTGGCAGAATTTACTTTCATCTGACCAAATTACACACTACCAAAATTCATAATCTGTGCTCTCGAATTCTCTCGCCCAGTCCAAATGCCTTTTTCTGTTAACCCCCTGACATCAATGGCTTCTTTCTTGCAACTCTTCTTTGATAGCTTAGCCCTTTAAGAGAGTATTTCTCACCGCATATGGTGACATATCCATGCTGTTGACGACATCTTTGACGCTCTGACGACAGTTTCTGATGACTTTCACCTTCGGTACCCTTTTCTTTCATTCAGACACGATGCTTGGTGTGCTTGAATGTTTTTCCACACGGCAATGGCCTTCTCCATTAAATTTCTTGACAATTATTGACCTTTTGATGATTAACCTGGAAAAAGCCTAGCAATTTCTCTATTTGCTTTGCTTCACTGATGCCATCCTATTATTTTCCCTTGTTGAAATTCCCTTACTTCCACGATCATTCATTGTAAGATGTAAGTCAACTATCGTTCATAGCTTAGAGTACCTTTATACTATCAAGGTATTGCCTGAAAAAAAGAAGATACGTTATTACACAAGCCAAAATTGATGTAATTAAGTGTGGCTAAAATCTTATCATAGCCGACTGAACATATGATTAGTAGTTATGAGGGCAAGATCTTCATTACTACTGGTTTTCTTTACTGAAATATATTCTCCTTCTTTGAATTAACATAATATAATATGTAATTATTTCTTATTTTCTTTTTATTCTTCTTCCTCTTCTTCTTCCACTTCTTTTTCTTCTTCATATTCCTCTTCTTCTTCTTCTTCTACTTCTTCTTCTTCATATTCCTCCTCCTCTTCTTCTTCTTCATATTCCTCCTCTTCTTCTTCTTCATATTCCTCCTCCTCTTCTTCTTCTTCTTCTTCATATTCCTCCTCTTCTTCTTCTTCTTCTTCTTCTTCTTCTTCTTCTTCTTCTTCTTCTTCATATTCCTCCTCTTCTTCTTCTTCTTCTTCTGCTTCTTCTATCTATCTATCTATCTATCTATCTATCTATCTATCTATCTATCTATCTATCTATCTCTTGACGTAGGGCCATATCACGTTGAACGACCGGTATCCGTAGGATTACCGAAGTTTAGCAACGTCAAGACTGGTCAGTACATAGATGGGTGACCGCTTGGGAATACCAGATGATGCAAGGTTGTATAAGAGAGTGATGTAGTGGATAATGTCACAGAATTGTTAATCGAAGAGCTGAGTTCAAATTCCAGTTGAGTTCGTTATATTTACTTACGCGCAAATCTCCTTGGGAATGACTTTTTTCCATCTTTTCTCCCCACCTTTCGGTTAATTATTAAGTCTAACATGACTACATCCTTATCATCTAAAAAGATATTACTTACAATCTAAGATAATGGTCTGGCTTAAACAAAGTGCAAAGTTTGATAAGCCATAGAAAACGAATCAATCAAATTAATTATCTCTCTCCCCCTCTCTCTCTCTCTCTCTCTCTATATATATATATATATATATATATATATATATATATATATATATATATATATTGTTATGGGACCTTACCCATAATAACATAATGGACTATTCCATGCGTAATAAATACTGCGCCTCAAGAGGAAGCAGGGAGATCAGTCTGAAGTGAAGTCCGTCAGGAGTCTGTCAGTCAGTCAGAGCGAGTGAGCGAGTCCGTCAGTCGAGTCCAGAGGCAATCCGAAACAGAGTCGCGTTCAGACAATTACTACAAGACATTGGAATAATGATACTGGTCGAGACTACATTGTTCTCCCTACTAAACCTGATTGTTCGTACTAACACTTCCTACTTCTCTGTGTATATTCCTGTTTGTAATATATCTGTGTTATTCCATATCCGTATTCGAGTTCTTCTTTATTGGTTCTACCTTGGATTATCACCGTGGTACAAGGAACCGGACCATATATATATATATATATATATATATATATATATATATATATATATATATATATATATATATTATTATTATTTTCCGTACCCTAGTTTTTCCTACTTGACCTTTCCGAATTTTTTTTTATTTATTTCACTGAGTCGTCTTTCTCCATTTCCTTTCTCCATTATCCGTTCTCAAAATTTCAGCTCACTATTGCAAGTATGATTTTGCCTGTATTTTTTGTTTTAAGGACTTCTTCGTATCTCACATGTCCTTTCCATGGCATTCTTGGCATTCGTTGACAGAAACACGTTTCCGTTGCTGCCAATCTCTTTCCCCGCTAGGAAATTGTCCCCCATTTTATTGCAATACACGTGATTGTATATTGCTTAGAATAGTTGCGCACTCCTTTCGTATGTCTAACATTATTGTCCTATCCCTTAGCAAGTTTGCTTAAATTCTATTAGACATCGTTCTCTATTCAACTGCGTCTCCTGTTAAAGGATCCAGGTCATTTATACTCATTATATTTTTCGAGCATATCACAACGGCAAAAGCAACTTCCACCATATTATCCTTATATTGAAATAATCACATTGAAATAATCGTTATAATCACACTCATAATAAATTATGCACACAGTTATCATTATTGTCCCTCTGCTCATACATCTTCTTTATCAATGTTGATATCATCAGCATTAATTTATTTTCCGTTCATTTGCATTAGCGTCTACGTTCTCTCAGCTGAAAATTAGTTATAAAAGACAGCCAGTGAAATACGGTCTGTTCAGTCGTAGAATTAAAGTTGTGATTTAACGAACCTATTCACAAATGATCAATAAAAATTTAATGAAAAAAAAAAGAAGATTATTTCTATTAAATGACAGCAAAGAATTCGCATACATAATCTCAAACCCTAGTGTGATAATGTATATATTCACACATATTTTGTTTCCACCATATTGAAGAAGGAAAGAGAATTGATTTGCTTTTTCTTTTAAAAGTTCTATTATGCTGAAAGCGCCTTATTAATCATTTCACAGATTGGTCGTTTTACTGCTTGTGGAACTTAACAGTTGTTCAAAGGCCGTCAAGCAGACGACATTCACAGTGGCAAATTATAAAATGGATGGTGATAATGTTATTGGTTCAATCTTTTAATGGATAATCTGCACATGCGAAAAAGGTTTTTTTTTTTTTATATTTATTGTTATTTATTGAGTTAAAACACATCTTTCGTAAAACTGGAAATACATTTGAAAAGTAGAGGGTTTAAAATCAAAACATGTTTTCGTGTCAAAGGTTAGGCCACTGGCATTAGCACTTTGTCGCCATGGTTATATTTATTGCATGTTAGGAAAATGAAGTATTGTGCAACTCACTTGACAATTAAATTTGTTTGCTTCAATCTACTGTAAATAATGGCAAATGGCAAATGAGAAATTGAAAATCAACAAAATCGGAAAGAATGCATAAGAAAGCAAAAAAAAAAAAAAAATTGAATGAGGAAAAAAAGAAAGAAAGAAGTTAAGTAAAAATAAAATTCCAGAAATATAAATGGAAAAAGTATTTTTTTAAATATAGCGAAAGTAAATATAAAATGCAAGAAATTATATATTTCGTTAAAAAAATGTTTATATCAGAAAAGAAAGAAAATCCAATAACTATAGACGAAAAATATAAACGATTTTTATAGGCGAAAAGGAAAGTAGAAATGAAAGTAGAAGAAAGAAAATAATTTTAGTGGAAAAATGTAAGAAAAATAATTGATTCTTTTTTTTGCTTAACTTTTTATATACTCGTTGATTATAAAAGCTGAAACTTACTTTTGAATTTGAGATCCTGGTTTCTTTTTCACGAGTGAATATTGCAATAACATGTTTGGGGGGAATTACACTAATTTTCCCCAGATTAAATTCCTACTATTTAGTCCATTATAGAGAGAAGGAAATCCATATCTTCAGATGTATACCTTTACCAAAGGTATTTGTGCGTTGGTAAATGAAGCGAATCCGACTGGATTTCGAACTCAGTTGTTATGAAGTTTGCATGATAACCTGTCAGGGTTTCAATTCTCGGTAGTGGATGCGCACTGCCTGATGAGTCCCAAATATAGGACGAAACGGCCGTCCAGTGCTTTCTGCATTCTGTTGTGATTTCTTTCAGGCTTGATTAATTACTTATAATTATAAAATCCTCCTAATAATTTCTATCATTTCTATATCATTGCTTGAACTGGCTTATATATATATATATATATATATATATATATATATATATATATATATATATATATATAATTATTTCATTTCAAGAGAGATACATAGAAAGAATAAAGAGATCCATATTGTGAGGGTATCCAATCATAGTTCTCTCATTTCTTATTCCACTATGCTGATCCATGTCACCACCTTCAAATAGACTAACAAACAGGAAGAGGTAGAGGAAAAGAAATTTTTTAAAACATATCACCCCTGCCATGGAGGACGGGCAACTAGCACACAAAGGGTTACAGAAAGTGAGAGCAGTAGTAAACAGGGTGTTTGAGGAAATGGCACAGAGAAGATTGGGGATCAGGATCAAGACATGAGATGATGTCGATTGACATTGCTCGCTAGGTAGGTTAAGCTTTTGTTTTCAGTCTCTCTTGTCTTAAATATGTCCTCCGAGTATGAAATTTTCCAAGCTTTCTTTTTTCATCATTTGAACTAGAAATATCAACTGTGTCTTCCTGATGTTAAGTATAAGTAAACTTTTTGCTTCCATTTTCTCTAAAACTTTGTCATTGCTCACATATTAGATCCATGGTATTCTCCGCATCTATTCTAATGGGTGTTATAATAACTTGGACAGATTTTAAATGTGACTCAGATTTGGTGGACGTTTGGGTTAATATTATATTTCACACATAATTTCTATGACTTAAATAACATGATCCAATTGAGAAATAAATAAATTTTCACAAATAACACTGGTTTATTTACAGCTGACTTTGATCCGGATTAATGAAACAACCTTATATATAATCCGTCTTAATGAAACACTCTTTATAGAGGCACATTTCTGTTCTTTCAAGTCTCTTCTGTTACAGTTTTTTTGTGTATATGTATATATAACTAGTGAGTTAGCTCAAATGACTTAACTCACTTTATAGTCCACCAATAGAAGGTTAACCAATCAGAAGACGTAGAATATTCAATCCGTCGTGTATAAAGGCAACCATTTTGTTCACTCTACCCGAATGTCCAGTCCAGCTTGTCAGGCGAAGAGAAACAGAAGGACGAAATATGCTCTGCTACTTTTACCAAAATATCCACTGCTAACCTGAACAACGCTTTCCTACTGTCTTCGAAATATTCACTGCTAACCTCTGGATTCTATACTCGAAGACGACCGTCATTATGAACACCATCTTCCTCATCTCCAAGGATATTTGCTAACATTCACATCCATATAGGAGTAAGTATATGACGTAACATTTCAGTACAATTTTCTTTGCTTCTAACGGATTTCTTTTGTTTCTTAATATTTTGCTTAGCTTACACAAAACAACTTTCGCTATCCCAGCCTACCTTCAGATTTCAATATCGCCTATTTTGCCCTCTATTAAAACACTTTCCAGATATTGAATACTCATTTTAATTGCATTATCTCTTTCAAATTCACTCGAAAGTTAACCGAAGAATATTTAATCGAAATTGAAAGTCACTACTAAATATGTAGCCGGAATTCAATTTGAATAGCGTGGATTAGAAAGGCAACACGCAAATAACGATTCGTCCTAAACCTAAAAAAATACAAAACACACATACCAAAAAATAAAAATAATCACTGAAACGCAAAGAAACCGCAAGGAAAATAAAACTTTCAAAATGGCGTCGCAAATCTATTTGATATCCTTTAATACACAGGAAATTAGTTATTTCAATGAAAGGGTGTAAAAAATTCTACATCTTTCAATTTATTTATTTATGAAAATCTTTCTAAGTCAATTTAATTTAAGTTTTTTTTTGTTTTTTTTTATATAACTTTATTTAATTGTATTTTCATTAATATTGACTTTATTCTTATTAAGTTGAATTATCATAAATTACAGATCTTATTCACCGGCTTTAACAGTGGAAATGAATTATTTTATAATTCACGTGGCTCTAAGACGCTTCTAGATGCGCATATATACCAATATTTCCCTGACATGAAACGTAGTCATTAGGTGGTGGTTATCTAAAAATGGTGTTTTATCAAAGAGTGATTGAAAACTAAAATATTAATATCGGTTGTGCAGAATGAATGCATTTATTACCCTGAGGCTACGGCTTGTCTGAAACATATATACATAGGCATGCACACACACAGACTTGTGGGTTTCTTTACAATCATCTTCTATATGAATGCATCTTATAAAAATTCAGGATGAGGAAATAATAAAGGATAAAAACTACTAATTCGTCAACGTATAGGTCAATTATAATACATTTGCTACACAAGAGGTGCAAATTGTTAGTTATTGTATTTGAATTTTTTTTTTTTACATAAACAGCTTTATTAAGAGAAAGATTTTGAAAATTTCATCCAAGAGTAGAGTTGGTTTTTATCAATGAATGCCACATGTTTCTTTATGAGGAAAAGGCTTATTCCGTTATTACCATAATAAACATAAACACTCGTTCGCGAATAGAACTCAATCAGTTTTTGAATACCTTTTTGATTTCCCAGAAGCAGTTTCCAAGAAATGTAGCTTAAAACGTACTTAATATTAAATCTGACGGATTTTTCTAGCAACTAAAATTCAATGAATAAAATATTAATTAATTTCGCACCAGAAGCGTCCGAATCATTTGAATTCGAATGTGCATCAAAATAAAGCTGATTTTTAGGACACGAGATCAATCTATTATCACGAATTGTAGCTGATTTCCCACATGACTTAAAGACATCTTATAATAAAATTGACTTTTACTCCTAGTATCACCAAATCAAAGTACCATCAATATTTTAATTGATTTCCCACTAGGAGGTTTCAAAGATTAACTCCAAACTTCGATTACTTATTGAATTATATATATATATATATATATATATATATATATATATATATATATATATATATATATATTACATTACATTTTTGGAGTAAATCTTTGAAAGCTTCTGGTGGGAAATCAATTAAATTATATATATATATAATTCACAGACTGTTGATTCGTAGTATCCCAGCTCATCAGTGTCGCTAGACATCAGATATATATATATATATATATATATATATATATATATATATATATATATATATATGTGTGTGTGTGTGTGTGTGTGTGTGTGTGTGCGCGATGGTTAAATTGCTACTATTTTATATTTCTAATTTCGCGCATGACCCTTGTTGGTGTTTGATATTGTCGACTGCACGAAATTGTAGGGTCCGTTGTGAAAAATAACATCATGACGCAATTTACTCCTCAAGAAATTTGGAAAGCCGCATTGTCTCCGACTTGGCATTCATGCCGCATGCTCCAATACGGAAATTTCAATGTATTTGGATGTCAATCTGCAGATATTGCAGAGGATTCAGTTGGATTATTCCAATGATGGTTACGATGATGCGAAAACTCGAAAAACTGACTCTCATCGTCCTGGTAACAAAAGAACTTCCGAATTAGTTGGTAGGGGCCTCAGATTCAACACGGAGGCCTATATCAAAATAGTGTTGTCCTGGGTCTAGAGGAATGATCTAAATCTGCAGGAAGAATCTAAATCTGGCATAATTGTGCTGCACCATTCCACACATGCATGACTGTCAGACAATTTCTGCGACCATTTACCCTGGCTACCCTTTACATTTGTTGACCTAACTCCCCAAGTTGCAACACTCTTTATTATTATGTGTGTGGTGCAATTGAGCGAGTGGCCAACAACACTTTATGTAACACCAAAGATGAACTGAAGGCAAGGATTGTGGCAACATTCAATAACTTAAACAAGGAGACAGTCCAGAAGAGTTGTAGGAAAGTCGGAAGTAGTCTGGTGTCTATGGTTGAAGCCGATGGCGATTTTATTGAATACATTTACACTTTAGTATTTTAAAACACTTTTTTGTGATTTTGTTAAATATATCTATTAAAATGAGATGTCAGAGCTATTTTCATTTTTGCATAATTCAGACGACAATCTATCCATGGAACCATATCTATCTATCTATCTATCTATCTATATATATATATATATATATATATATATATATATATATATATATATATATATATATAGAGAGAGAGAGAGAGAGGAGGGGAGAGAGAGAGTCTTATTTTCTAATATTCAAAATGCTATCCTCTGGATACTATTATTTGAGGAGATATAAACAATTGATCAGACTGATCGAAATTCAATTGAATAAATACTAGTCTGGTCTGAAAAGAAAAGAATTCGCTAAAAATGCAAGAAAAAAAGAATTCGCTAAAATGCATTGCAAGTGCGCTGATTTTACTATTCTCCAGTAAAATAGTCCGACCAGACTCATACACAATATCAACGATATTAAGCAAAATCAATGCGCTATACAAATCGTAGAAGAAAACAAAGCTATTTATAGCGGACCAATTTATAACCCAGAAATATTTAACGGCTCCTATAGTAAAAAAAAAATCACTTTTTGGTCATTTCTATCAGGATATTTTTAACTTTACCTAAAAAAAGATCCTGACAACGCATTTTCATTATATATACATTTGTTTGTTTTTTATTTCTACAAAAAGGCACCTACCTCGAGCAGCTTTTTCATTTTTTCTTACAAACGTAGGTATATATAAATCTATTAATATATAACTCTTAGCTTTGTCTAACTACATTGAGCATTGTTTTGTTTCCACATTATATTAAATTAAGTAAACATTTATTCGCTTATCTGTGTATGCACTCTAACGCACGTATATACAATTGCTAATATATAATTATTTGGTTTATATTCAGACATACACAGACATATATATATATAAAATATATATATATATATAATTATTTCTTATATATATATATATATGTATATAATTATTTCATTTATATCTATAGAATAATTTCATTTATATATATATATATATATATATATATATATATATAGAGAGAGAGAGAGAGAGAGAGAGAGAGAGAGAGAGACAGACAGACAGACAGAGAGATACATAGAAAGAATGAAGAGATCCATATTGTGAGGGTATCCAATCAAAGAGCGAAATAAAACTTTTGTTTATATATAATTTGAATAAAAGTTTATTTTATGTTTCATCTGTTTCTCACATATTTAAAATGTCATCCTTTTCGCATTTCTCAGTACTATGTCCAATAGGTGCCCCACTCGAGTCTTAGGGGCATGCAATCAAGGAGTTGTTATCAACAAACCTCAGCACGTTCCTTTTATATATATATATATATATATATATATATATATATATATATATATATATATATATATATATATATATTGTTGAATTCAAGACAAATTCATGAATGTTTGTAAATTAACTATTTTTATTGCTTTTTTTTGTTTATTAACGTATAGATTGATAGCAATTTCGACACATGATATATTAAAAGGAAGAAGTTCCGTGAAAACCAGCGAGTATCCTAAACAACAATCTGAGTGAATGGGAAATCAGTGATTAGGCGAGATAACGAAACACAAACTTTACAGCAATTATTGAGGGCAAGATTCATAGAGGAATGCAGCGAGCCACCTATTTAATGACTTTTGTGACTAGATGGTGGAACAGGTTCGTGGCAAGCTTAGCAAAGAACCACAGCTGATTGGAAGCTGTGGAGAGCGATGAAAATATTTATAGTTTTTTTTATAGTTATAAAAAATATTTACATAATTATAACCCTACCGTTCGTCAATGTTTTGAATATTGCTGCCGCATCTCGTCTTGCGCTTCTGTCATATATTTAAGAGATTCTTGATATGATCCAAAAGGAATATCTGCAATATCATGACCTGGCATATCGGCATCAGTTACTTTCAAACCACAACAATGTAGCTTCCTTATACCTTCTCCATAAATTATTTCATGGTAATTTTTCTCATTAATTTTCATCTACGGTTTGTGGTTTCATTTTTAAATGATGTTTTTATTCCTCACTTCCACCACAGAGATATTGTACATATGGGAACTAGTTAGAATTACAAAGAAACTTTGATTCATTATGGTGTTTGTAGTAAGAATGGTAAGTAAAAGGTGTTGCTTTCGTGTAAGGAATACTGCGGTATATCTGGGTCAGTAATCGTGGCTAGCTAAGTTCAAGATAAGACAGATTGAAGACCCACCTTTCTCTATACACCCTACCACATAAATTACTTTCCTCTACTGCAACTAGACTATGCAGGTTTAAGCTCAGTACTAGTATGACCCCGATTGGTTAGAACGTTAACTTTCATGAGGCCTGGGTTCGAATTTTACTATGGTCGATTTTTTATCGGAGTGAATCGAGGTCGATCCCAGCGTGCGACACCTTTGGAAAGTGCCTGAAAACCATACCATAGGTTGACCCAAGCCCTGTGAGTGAAATTAGATAGACTGAACTCTCGTAGGCTGTTGATAGCTGTGCTAGCACGAAGTCACAAAAGCCACAAGTCACCGTGGTCGAGGGTTTGAGCGTGCTGGCTTTGTCAAATTGTCGATCACACTAGAAAACACGCTCTGTCCCAGAAACTGTAACTCCCAGCATAATGTCAGCATAAAACACAGGTGGAATCTGTTGGTGGAGAGCAAACACAAATGTGCCTGGGCGAGCGTCTGCAATAGCGATTGGCTAGCCACTCTAGTAGACGGGTGTCCTCGAATAGTAGTGGACAGCTATTATAATGTGGCGATATAGTGCGCACGTTGTTCACTGTACAACGGTGATGATAAGTTCGGCTGTGTCTGTATATAGATAGGACTCGCTATGTTCACAGGTTTGTCTCTTTGACCGTGATCGAATTCAACAAAATATAATGACAAATAGTTTACAAAACATTGTTGGGAAACAATACGATTTTTCACTTACCCGTCGTATTGTTCCTTCGCCTTCGAGAAGTGTACTGTATCTTACTAACTTCAGACCAACGAAAAAAGAGGGCCCTGACTGTGGTTTTGGTGACTGCTAATTTACTCAGAATTTGTCTTGAATTCAACACAGTTTATATATATATATATATATATATATATATATATATATATATATATATGCATATATTCATGAATATTGATGTCAACTCTCAGAGGCGACAGACTGTTTCATGCTGGACGCGATAAGCGGCCTGACGATTTCGCCCAGCATGAAACAGCCTGTCGCCTCTGATTTTTGACTTCAATGTTCACTTTTATATTTATATTTACATACGCTATATCTCTGATATTGGGCACTTTATCCCATAAATATAACACACCATAAAACAATATATATATATATATATATATATATATATATATATATATATATATATATATATAGTCGACTCTCCCGTCAAGATTTGACGTATGAGGGTCAAGCAGATCAGTTTCCAGAAAACTGACAGCCCGATACGGGCACTTCAGATTTGATTATAGCGGTGAAAGTATCGTACAGGAGCAGCCACACTTTTTGAAGGGACGAATACAGAGACCACAAAGTTCCCAAACGACCCTCCGCATGTTTTGATTTTAGAGTTGTGCTTCTCGTAGACCAGTTGCCATCCAAGGCTATAGAACTCAGTCTGTCGTGCTATTTTACCCATAGCTGGAGGGAGAGAAATAGGATTCATACATTTCCCAAGTAAGTGAATGTAATCGTTTCGACTGGAATTCGAACTCAGCTCTGCGATTCCTCAATCAAGCCGCTATCCATTACTCCACCGTGCCTCCTCCCTCTCCCCTCTCTCTCTCTCTCTCTCTCTCTCCATATATATATATATATATATATATATATATATATATATATATATATATATATATATATATATATATATATATAGTCCTGGTCAAAATCTTAAGAACCGATAGAAAAGGGTTAAAAATATAAAATACTGTTAATTTAATGGAAATATATTTTCGAAACACTAACACTTAATTAGAAAATGTAGCCTATCAACAAAGAAATGAAAATTCTAAGATTTTAAATGATTAATTAAAACAAACTTTGAAAAAGTATTTTTTGTTGGTCATAAAGATAAGACCATGTGTGAAAAACAAAATATAGGACAAATATTTTCGAACGAGTCAATGTGCTCATATCTTCAGGCGTGTAAACATTTACTTAGCTTATTTCGAGCATCACATTTCAGATTTTAAAATGGCTAAGAGTCAAATTTTAACAAAGTTAGAACATGGCAGGATTGTTTGCCGATTCAAAGGCGGGCTGGTGACAAAAATAAAAAAAAAAACCCTAACATTAATTTTACTTATTAGAGGTTCCCACTGATCTATATATTTGCAATCAAAATATTTACCAACACTAGAAATGAGTCCTGAGCTTCAAATATTTCCTCCACTAGATAGGGAGGGCTAAGGGTTTTTTTTTTCAACAGCGAAGCAACCCGTATGAATTTTGGTAATGGACAGGGGTGAGGTCGCTCTTACAGTCACTGTTGATTTCTTTCTGCATAGCCGTAACAAGTTCAGTTCCCATTCTATGGTCGGTATATTCCTAACTTGCTTCAGTCCTTCTATGTAATCCTTACTAATTATCCACTATGATCTGATTATTATCATTATGATAAATTTCAAGATACCGGTTGAAATTATGAGGATGAATAGCAACACGACACTCACACCGGTACCACCACGACTATAAGCACGGCCTGCGGAAAAACTCCTACGGGCATCAGCCAGTCTGAAGGGCATAACACCAAATTGGTGCATCCCAACGTAACAGACATATTCCGTCTTCGCCCTATCGGCTTGGTTTTAGGTTTGGTTTGGTTTGTTTTACGGCATATCAACTTCAATTTGTTATTTAATGCCGATAAAATGCTTATTGTCGGTAATATTTTGTTTTGTCAAAAATCTATTTCTGGTAATATTTTTTCCTCAAAAATGTATTGCTTGTAATATTTGGTTTTTCAAAAACGTATTGTTGGTAATAATTTTTTACAAGTATTTCTAGTATTAAAACGTATTTTTACACTTTCGTAAATTGTGTTGAATTCAAGACAAATTCTGAGTAAATTACCAGTCACCAAAATCAGTTTTCGGAGTTAAATATTTGCCCATAGCTGGGACCCTTACAGGTGCTATCCCCCGGGTCAGGGTGGTCTTGGGAACACCAGCAATTAAGAGTTGGTTCCACGCTCCTCAAAACCTCCTGATCAGAGGCTTTGCTGCTGGACGTAGTTTATCGTCTTACCCAGGACGAAGATGTACGAGAGTCATTCAATAAATAAGGTGAATTTTTCGGTATAACGACTTCTAATACAGATAGAAGCTTACTTTTTTTTTTTACTTCTTTTACACGTGGTTTTAATTTGTTTTGCAGATTAAAAAAAAAAAAAACTTTGAAAGTTTTGTCGATTAACAAAGATGGCCGACCAAGAAGCCTGCTCCAGGATTGAACAGTGGTCAGTTATCAAGTTTTTGGTTGCTGAACGGTGCAAACCAGTTGAAATTCATAGGAGAATAGCAACTGTGTATGTTGACACATGTTTCAGCAAAAAAAATGTCTACAAGTGGGCTAAATTATTTAAAGAAGGACGGAACAGTGTTGAGGATGAAGACAGGCCTGGGAGGCCTACAGAAGTAAGGTCTCCTGAGGTGATCGAATCAGTCAATGACCTCATTCAGTCTGACAGAAGAACTACTGTGAACTGCTGAGGCAGGTCAAGAAAGACATAAAGAACAAACCCAGGGGTCATCAGTCAGAAGAAGTCATCTTTCATCATGAAAACGCAAGGCCTCACACAGCAGCCCAAACGATGCAGACAATCAACCAGCTGGGCTGGGCACTGCTCCCTCTTCCCCCTTTCAGCCTAGACCTTCTCCCTTCATATTTTCACCTGTTTGGTCCCTTGAAAGCTTTCACGAGAGGCACGACGTTTAAAAGTGACAATGAACTCAAAAGTGTTGTGAGCGACTGGCTGAGACATCAGTCCAAAGATTTTTACGCCGAGGGAATACGGAAGCTTGTGCACAGATGGGAAAAGTATGTGACAGTGCTGGAAGACTACGTTGAAAAATTAAAAAAAAAGTAAGCTTCTATCTGTATAAGAAGTCCTTATACCGAACAATTCACCTTATTTATATAATGACCCTCGTAGTTTATCGTCATAACCAGGACCTATAGGCTCGTCGAGGGCTAACTGCCAGTAGAAAGACCTCAAATCAAAGATATAAAAATAAGTTGACAACTCTAGCCATGACCATATGTCGTCACTTTAGAACATCTAGTTCTCGAAATCCTAGCAGAATATAATTTATAGTTTCAATCATCGACATTGATGCCACTGTATCTATTAATGACATTATTTCCTTCCTCACCCCCATTATTGCCTTACATGTTTAATCAGATTCCTGAACGAACAGAGCAAATGCACGGCTCCCTGGGTACTGCTATTCCTTAGATGTCACGACTGTCCACATTCACAACAATCCTGGGAAATAAGAGATGTTTCTGCTTATTCCATTCAGGTGTGTGGCCCCTATTACTACTACTAGATCGACCACAGCACTACCAATGTTCCTTTCCGTTAAGACATGGTCTCTGTATGTCCCATGTACGAGCCTTTGAGAAGACTACATTCTCTAAAAGAGTCTATTGCTTTTTATGCCACCGCAAATGCTTCTGCAAGTGTTGTCGGCGCTGCCCTCGCTGTATCGGTCCTTATGAATATATTTCTAATTGTCTGCATAATACTCCACCAGTTGTGTCTGGACGGTTTCTCTGTCTCTATTTACAGCATACTTAAAGACTATTTGGCCAAGTTTAGCGCTCGAATAGCTAGTTCGGATAACGTTGTTATATCGCCATCTCTAATTCTAAATAATTCTCTTGCAGCATCAGCTGCCTTAATGCATTCTGCGTATTGGGTTGTTAGCTGTTGCAAGAGATCGGTCCAGCTAGGTTCAGGATTGCCGTCTAGGAATAGACCTATATAATCGGAGACAGTGCCATCAGAATAATCATAAGCTAAGTTGACAATTTCTGCCGTCGTTAGATTATAAATTCTGGCTTTTTCAGAGCTTCTACCTAATCCTGAAATTCCGAATGCTTTCCCGAGTATATAAGAATCCGGTAACCATCTGATACCATTCTAGAGATGCCTAATATATCCATAGTTATATATATATATATATATTTATGTTAACATAACATTTTGTTAAAATGAACGAAAGTTAAAGAGTATTTTATAATGTCTAATGGAGCTGAACAATATTCTTATGTTTAGATACATTTAAACTGATCAAATTTTATTTCAGAGAACAATAAATTAAATTTTGTCTTATTAAAACCCTGCTAACATGGAAGTACCCAAGAATCATTTCAGGCACATAATGCTTTATGAGTTCAAGAAAGGAGACTCAGAAGCCGAAGCGGCTAGAAACATTCACTCAGATTATGGAGAGGAATGTGTGAATGAAAGAACTTGCAGAAGATGGTTTGCAAAATACAGAGGTGGAGATTTCCCCCTTGAAGATGAAGATCGAACCGGACGTCCAGGTGAGTTTGATGAAAAGCTTCTTGAAGCAGCCCTTAAAGAAAATCCTCCCTTATCAGGAATTGGCAGTGGTTTTCAGTTCAAACCATACAACTGTTCATCGTCGTCTACAGCAACTTGGAAAAGTTCCTAAACTTGGAAAATGGTTGCCTCATGAATTATCTGAAAACAACCTCAAATCCCGAGTTGACATCTGCTCTTCTCTCCATTCTCGCCAACGGTTTTCACCTTTTTTGGATAGACTTGTGACTGGCGATGAAAAATGGATCTTTTATCGAAATGTTAAGCGTCGTAGACAGTGGCTTGGTAAAGGGGAAGGACCTCAAACACAGCCGAGAAGGGAACTTCATAGGCAAAAGGTTCTTCTTTCAATCTGGTGGGATCGCCAAGGAATAATCCACTTTGAATTCTTACCACCTAATACAACAATTAATGCTCACGTATACTGTCAGCATTTAGAGCGTTTGAACCAAGCTTTGAGGAAAAAAAGACCTGCCCTAGTGAATCGAAAAGAGGTGATGTTTCATCAGGACAATGCGCGACCCCACACAGCAAGAATCACGTCCCGAACGATCGAAGAACTTGGTTGGGATAAAATTCCTCATCCACCTTATTCTCCCGATCTTGCTTCTTCAGACTACCATTTGTTTCGTAGCTTACAGAATCATTTGGAAGAAACAGCTTTTGTAACACAGAAAGAAGTTAAAACTGACATTTGTGAGTTCTTCGAATCAAAGCCAAAAAATTTTACAGTAATGGAATTAGTAAGCTTGTTAATAGATGGAAGGAAGTCATAGACAATCAGGGAAAATACATTGTTGATTGAATCTGTAATTAAATGTAACATTTCGTCACTTGTTTTCTTTATTAAAAATTCAGGCAGAACTCATGGGATGACCTGATATATATATATATATATATATATATATATATATATATATATATATATATATATATATATATATATATATATATATATACATATATATATATATATATATATATATATACATATATATATATATATATATATATATATATATATATATATATATATATATATATATATATATATATATATATATATATATATATATATATATATATATATATATATATATATATATATATATATATATATATATATACACACACACACACACACACACACACACACATATATATATATATATATATATATATATATATATATATATATATATATATATTAAACACTAGAAATATTACTATTGTTAAAACAAAAAAAATACCCTAAAAACAATACAATAAAACAAAACAAAAACGTTACTGGATAAAATAATAATAATTATGATAATAATAATAATAATAATAGTAAAACACGGCCAGCGAGAGGCAGGGTAAGTTTCAACAAAGGTCTTAATTAAATCAATCGTTTTGTTTTTTTTCTTTCATTTGTTCATCTTTTGTTTTCTCTCCGTGTATGAATTTTTATCAACAAAAAATTAACTCTTTCATTGTTTTTTTTTTCTGTTCAACGATTTATTTCTTTTGATTTTTAGTTTTCATGTTCCCCTCTTTTTTAACGTTTTTTCATTACTTTTTTTCACTTTTTTTTTTAACGAAATTCATCTATTTTTATAACTTATATTTCATCAGTTCCTTTTTTTCTTCTTTTCCTTTGTTATTTCTACGCAGTTTTTCCTTCTTTCTTTTTCAGGGTATTTCCATGTCGCGGTAACCAAATATAACGACCTACTACGTACGCTGTTCACTGCACAACTACGATGACATCTAAGGTCAGCTGTGTCTGCAAATACACCCGACTCGCTATGTTCACGTATTTGTCTCCTTGACCGTGATCGAATCCAGCAAATAATAACGACAAACGTTTTCCAAGACACTGGTTGTAAATTAGCAACTATGCTATTTCTCACTTAACCGTGGTATTTTTCCTTCAGCTTCGAGAATTTGGGCTGCCATCTTACTAACGTCTTCCCATGGAAAGAGGGCCCTTATATTCACCGACCCTTTAATCGACTGCTGATTCCTCAGTACTCGCTGGTCCCTTCCTCACTGGCCGCTAGTCACTTTCTAGCTGCTGGTTACGTACACTGACTTCCTGCCTTTCTCAGTTTATCTGGATACTGGCTAGGGCTCCCAAAACCCACTATCCGTCAACTTATGTTCCGGAAATGGAGACCCCTCAAAAGCTGAATGGGTAGTCAAATTTCATTGAGAGTACTACTTTTATGATTATCTAAAATCATAGACAAAATATTATGTTTGCCAATTTAAAGGTGGGCTAGAGACAGGGATCCTGAAAACACTGATTGACTTAAAGATGGACTAGAGACGAAACTCCTAGGAAAACCTGATAAACATAAGGAAAAGGAATTTATCTATTTAAAGGATGTGTGAGAAATTGTATTGTTATACTTTGTTTTGGTCGAGGTCTCACCATTTGACCGTTGCAATGGCCCGATGTAACTGTAAGTTATACGCTAATAGTTTCGTTTCACACAATCCTCGCCTGTGGAATTTTCTTGCGGCTTCTTGCTTCTCAGTCAACTTTGATCTTTAAAATGTAATGTCAAGCATTATCTTCTGTCCCTTAAATTCCTGTTCATTTATTGTTAGCTCTCTCTCTCTCTCTCTCTCTCTCTCTCTCTCTCTCTCTCTCTTAATAGTGTTTTGTTTATTCTTTCATATTCACCCATACTCATAAACACCTTACGTCTTAGTCGTGAAATTTTTAAAAAGAAATCAGAGAACATATTTGCTCAGGAATTCTGATACGGCGCAAAAATAAGAATGGCAAATTTCAAACGTGTAATCTGGGAAGTGTTCTAACAGAAAACGTAAAGTACAATATGCGATCCGAAAATATATTGGGATGGCCAAAGATGCATTCCAAACGCTAAACAGAACAATAATTTGCAGAAAAAATTCCTTAGAAACAAAAAAACGAGTACTTGTGTGTTATGTGATATCTGTCCTCTTGTATGACAACGAATGCTTGACAATCTTTTAAAGATGAAAAAGAAAACTGAAGCAACAGAAATTTGGTTCTTCAGAAACATACTGAGGATGACCTGGACCGAAAATATAAGAAACAACGAGGTTTTGGAGAAAATGGAATCAAAAAGGAAACTTATACTTAATATCCGGAAGAGGCAGGTGAAATTTCTGAGGCCCTTAATGAGGAAGGACGACTCGAAAAACTTGAGGAAAACAGCGCGTAACGTATTTGATGAGCTTGAGCAAATGGATGGTAGAACACTGTCTGGAGAAATAACAAAAAAACACAAAACTTATTGTTGTGGATTCCGAGATGAAATTCGGTCTCAAAATGAATGACAAACTCAGGAATGAAATATAACAAATAAATGTATTTACACAAAAATACAATTGGTAATACGGTTAGTAAATCCAGTTGCAATAATAATAATATATATATACAGTCTGGTAAATCCAGTCTCGAAGTAGGACTTCCTTAGAGTCTACGTGCTTGTAACTGTGACTTCTACAAGCGGTTACCTCACACTATTACTCTACCTCCAACTCAATCACAATCTGCTATCGCTATTTATCGGTCCCCCCACGAGGACTGAATGTGGCACAAGGCCGAGTTTAATGTGGGCCTTCCGAGCTCGTAGGCTCGGCCAAAATTATAGCTTTCGAACGCGCCTAGGCGGGTTCAAGGCCTGTCTACCTCCCCGAACGAAACCTTGCCCTTCGGAAAAGCTTCGTCCGGGTTCCTCTCTGCTAATGCAAAGAGTTCGACAGACGGCGCTGACAATCAAAGACTGTCTGCCACTGTAACTTAATACAGCTATCATCACAATCTGCTATCTCTCTCTACTTTGACTGACACTGGGTATTTAACGGCAGCAGTCCAGGTACACACTAGTCGAGTCCACTTGTATGAAAAAGGGGTGAACCCCGTAACACTTATCAAGATCAACAAAGAACAGGAATATGTGTCATGACATGATCTTCTAATTTCTCAAGGGACACGGTATATAGAAGACGAACAGTTCAATTTAACAGGATTTTTAGTTTCCATGAAATACGTTATGGTTATGAGAAGCCATGGCCCGTTTTTCTCTATTCTATTCTTGATTGGTGTAAATATTTCCCTTCACCTAATTCTACATCAGAAACCTATGCTAATCCATCACCTGTGTCCTGGGTATGACGATAAACTGCATCCGCGTCCTGGGTAAGACGATAATCTACGTCCAACAGCAAGGCCTCTGATCAGGAGGTTTTGAGAAGCGTGGAACCACCTTTTAATTGCTGGTGTTTCCAGGTCCACCCAGACACGGGGTGGTAGCACCTGTTAGGGTCCCAGTTATGGGCAAATAGTTGACCCAACAACCTGACTCAAATCACTATGAAAGTGTAAAAAATAGATTTTAATACCAGAAATACTATTTAAAAAATTAGTATCAGCAATAAATATTTGAAAAAAGAAAATATTACCAGAAATAAAAATCTTGTCATATTTTTTTTTTAAATATTACCAGCTATACATTTTTGAAAAAAAAAAAAAAAAAAGAAATTTTGTCGGCATTAAATAACCCATTGTGGTTGATATGCCGTAAAAAACAAAAACAAAACCTATGAACTGGCATAATTTCAACGCGTGCAATATCGTTGAAAGTTAATTTATTTCTGAGGAATAGTGAGCTTTTAAGAAAAGGATTTTTGAAAGATCGAGGTAAACATCATTCGGGGGCAAAGAATTTCGATTCTACATTATTTATAAACAATAGAGTGTCTCGATTCCTAGCGAGATGTAGTAGTTACAAAACAAATTTAAAAGCCAAGTATACTCCTATCGGGAATGGACAACTCAAAACCGCCGACTGAGAGTTGGAACAACTCAGGAACGAGACAACTCAGCACCAGAAAAAAACGTATTCTTTTTTATAACCGAATAAAATTAATTTTTAAGAATTAAAACATTAATTATTGAATATTTTTTTTAATTATTGACAATGAAGTAAACCAAATGCCTTATTTGAAGAAAAAAAGAAAGGAAAAGATATGAACAGCATTCAAGAAGATAGACAATGAAGATTGACGTTGCATTTAATATTTGAATATTGTATTTATCACGGAGGTAAGTAAACGGAAGGCTTTTCTACAGGCGAGAAGTGCGAGAAAAGAAACTGTTGGAGGAGACGTAATGGTTTCATTTAGTTATTTCCAAAGTAAACGGGTGGATGTCTGGGTTCCAAACTAGTAGCACGCTTAAATTCATATACTTGTGTCATGAAAACAATAATTATAATGAAATGAAATTGTTGCCAGGAATGTTCACTGAAATGTCGCACACCAAAATAATAAACAGGGAGGTATTATTTTCGGAGCGACCCAAAACAAAAAATAATATCCAAGAAAAAAAAGAGTGAAAAAAAAAAAAACAAAAACAAAAAAAAAAAAAAGAAGATACAAAAGTTAATAACTGCTATTACGGCTTCTTATTGATTGGAATAGGTCGTGATTAATTTGCTATTTCATTGCTTTTATTCGGAAAGCATATTTTTTGTGTGTTTCGTTTACGACTCAGATTAATGAGAATAGAAAAATATTGAACTTAAAATATGAACAAAAGAACAATGAAAAGAAATATGAAAATAAAAAACAGCGAAAAAGTGAACACGTTGAAATTGCCTTTCATGCCAGTGGCTCGGCATTTTGCAGGGTTTCGTATTCACAAAATTAAATTTCTCAATATTCTTTTCTAAATGGAAAAAAAATTGCCGACTGGCACATTTGTTCGATTTCATTGTTGCGTCGTTTGCAGTTCTTCGGATTATTTTAGTTTTATTTCCTAAAATTAGTTTCCCAGTTCGGGTATAAACAATCAAGTATGAGCCTTGTGGTTGATCTGTTAAGAAAGTTTCAGCATTTAGTAATCATAGAATAATGGAAATGAATTCTTATAAATTTGACTACGTAAAAGAACGATGCTGATTTTACCTGCGACTTTTAAGTTGTTTTCTTGTCTGGACATTTTTATCAATAAATTATATTTAATTCGTTGCATATGATTATGAAAGGATATTTTATGTTCTGAACAGGATTTATTTTAGCGGAATGGTGCATATGTACATCAACAAAGCCTCCTGAGATTGGACACTGGGATGTCAAATATTCATTTTATATTTGATACACATCTATTTCGTGTGTACTTTCATTTCAGATGCCTTTGTTGCTAAGTTGATGTCTGTAAAAAAACATAAAAGCATTATATGTATACATATATATATATATATATGTTTGTGTGTGTGTGTTTATATATATGTTTATATATATGTGTGTGTGTGTTTATATATGTTTATATATATATATATATATATATATATATATATATGTGTGTGTGTGTGTGTGTGTGTGTGTGTGTGTGTGTGTGTGTGTGTGTGCAGGTGTGTAGAAAAATAAGAAAATAGGTAAATATTCCAGGGTTTTCTAGTATTTTGGATTTTATTTTTTTAAAACAGCACTCCATACAAAATAAACTTATATTATAATTATAAGGAATCATATTAAAAAAAATTATTACATATATATATATATATATATATATATATATATATATATATATATATATATATATACACACTTTTTATATATATATATATATATATATATATATATATATATATACGCATTCACACAGTCTTCTAATTACGACAGACTTCCGTTCCTACGATGCGTCGTAACGCGATTTTCCGTTTAAGTCGGAAGGTACTGGAGATTTTCCGTGAATAATCATTAAGTTACTCATTAATACAATAGTAAAGTAATAATCTGGGACATAACAACACATTTATATTACATATGTAACATAATTAGCATTTAAAATCACAAGGATGACATAAACATAAATATATATATATATATATATATATATATATATATATATATATATATATATATATCAATATGAAATGAAGATAATACATATAAAGAAGTGCAGTTACCTTAATCTGCTCGTATATTTATTGCCACTGATGTTATTAGATCTCAGTAGATGAGATGACGATGCATAAAATCTTGTCTCTTTTGCAGTATACAGAAGCAGCAGAAAATCTAGGGGAAAAGAAAAAAGTAAACTTCCAAATGTTTCAGAGAATTTAACCATGTCTAACAAACCTGCATGTAGCTACCAGCAGGATTGTTCATAACCTTTTTCGATTCTCACCCGTCGAAGAGCAATTAAAATGCCCTGAAACGAAGTTGCATCTTTGTAGTGAGTAAAATCGTTTTGTCTATGTTATAAAATTATGATATAAATATATATATATATATACATTTTTACACAGACACACACACACACACACACATATATATATATATATATATATATATATATATATATATATATATATATATGAAATCGATTAAGTCCGACGATTATTTAATATTTTTCTGTTTATACATTATTTTTATAGATACAATTTAAGTAAATGCTCTTAGTTGTTTTTAATAAAAATGTATTCAGGCTGTAAATGTAACTAACATTATTTCATTAAAAACAGACCATTTACTTCATTTCATCTATATAAAATAACGTATAAGTAGAATATATATATATATATATATATATATATATATATATATATATATATATATATATATATATATATATATATAATGCATCGAGTCAAGAAGTAACCTCTTCTCGACTGGATTACTTAATTATAATTATCTCAAATCCTCTTAATTTCTATCATTTTTATATCCTTGCTTCAGTGGTTTGGGGATAGTAGCCGTGGCTTGTGTGGGCACAGTCCTGTGGGTAAAAGAGAAACTCGGATGAATTCCACTGCGGAATATGTGATCGAGCGGCGCTATATCGAGTCTGATTCTCGATCTCTTTGTCACCGAAGCCCGTTGGAACTGTTGGTATGATGTTTGCCTGGTAATGTCACCGTCCGCGTTTCAATTCTTGGTATGGGATGCGCACTGCTCATCAATCCCAAATATGAGTCGAAACTGACGTCCCGTGCTTTTTGCATTCTGTTCACATTTCTTCTAGGCTCGATGATTTTTTTTAATAATAATTACCTCAAACCCTCCTAATTTGTATTATATATATAAGAATATAGTTTTAAGTTATGCTAAAATTATGAGTAAAACTCTTCAATATCAGTGATAGATCGTTTGTAAATATAAATGTGGACCCTGAGTCCCAGATCGAGCAGCGAGAGTATGTTTCATGCTTGAACATTATTCCACTGGCCTGAAAATTGCGTTCATCAGGAAACCGACTGTCGCTTTTTGATGCTGACCTCAGTGTCCACTTTTATATATACAGGGTGTATCAATAAACCTTTTACAAAGATTGGGGGCGTGTGCCTCACCCAAAGTCAAGCATCGGATACAGGTTCGATCCCTGTCGGTGGACGAATATTTTCTATAAAAAATTCTCGGATATTCATGCCGGTAAATGTTGTTTAATACTGTTTGTTATAAAAAGGGCATTTACTTAAACATTTGTATCTATAAAATGAATGTATAAACATAAAAAAATGTCTCAATATATATATATATATATATATTTATGTAGTTCAAATCATGACTAATTATATTCATTAGCTTTAACTCAAAGAATTCGGTAGAGCTGACTTGCCCTCATCCACAAACACTGATACATATATATATATATATATATATATATATATATATATATATATATTCATGAATTATTCATACAAAAACAAATACAAAGGTTAATGATTTAATTGGCGAGAAATCCATCGTCGCAAACAATTCAAATAATATACAAAAACCCCGAACCTGTTAAGAATGAAAAGATCCTTGTTTTTATAAATTTCTGTTGCATTAGTTCTTATTTTTGCTACAAGCTTTCGTCTGTTCCTACAGATATTTTCAGGTATGGAATAGATGTTTTTCTTGTTTTTTCTCTCAGTAATAAGGGGACAACGAAAATATATGTATTGTTGTATCCGAAAAATGCTATTAGAAATGAGTTATTGTTTTTGGAGCGTGCAGTAGCAACGCTGAGTTTGATTTTAAATTTTACAGTTGTGCGTTCTTGTACAAATATGGTGATAAGCGAATTCTTTTTTACTGGTAAATTTTCTATCAAAGTGGCATAAACTATATTGTTCAATAATTACAGTAATGTCGCACTTATTATCCAAATGTTGCACTTGGATCGGTTATTTTAATTTCAATAAAGGTGCAATCAATTTACAAATTCATGAATTATTCATACAAAAACAAATACAAAGGTTAATGATTTAATTGGCGAGAAATCCATCGTCGCAAACAATAATGTCGCTCCATTATCTGTATTGAATGGAAGTCAAAAGTGAATAATTGATTAGGAAATGCTCCAGACGATAAACTACATCGGCGTCCGCGGTAAGACGATAAAATAAATCCAACAGCAAGGCCTCTGATGAAGAGGATTTGAACATGTAAGGTGTTCCCAGGTCCACCCTAACCCGGAAAAAATTCGACACTTTGTTTATCGTTCGTGTTATAAGTTTGAAATCTGTCTATATTTCTGAGATGAGGTATTATGTACACTATTTACATTATTCCGACTATTAGTCTCATCTTTGTCGCCATATTTATCACAACGTTTCGGTACACTCCGGCCACCTTCATTTGGTTGGAATGTCGAACTGAACCCTTTATTTCGCTTGCTGGGGTAGACTGTTCTAGTACCACGTGCCATGTCTAATGGCTGTCACTTAATTCCCCTCTCAAAGTTCTTCCCTGCTTTAACTATGTATTGAACTCCCAACTCTATGTAAATCGTTTGAAATTTATTCCATACCCTACGTGTTATCCACATCTGTCAAATACACACTAAATCAGGGGCTGCTTCATGCAATATTCTTTGGCGGAACAACGGTGCCAAAGGTTTCAACATGCCGATATATTTGCCGATGAATTTCTCAAACCAAAATTAGAATAGTTGATTTATAATAGAATAGACCAAGAATTTTACAGTTTCAGATACCTTCTTCTAAAAACATCCCCCAAAAAGTTTTGAATATTATTTTTTTAAATTGAATATAAAAAAATAGCTATTTCAAGATACTGAAACATTCTTGTGTGGAATTCTCAAACCTAGATTGAAATAAGTATTTTTAATTGAATATAAAAGATAGAAGTTTCAAAATACGTTTAGAATCGGTGTAGAACTCCTTGAACGTAAGATAGAATCTTTGTCTTCTAAAAGAAAAGACCTGATAGAAGTAATTTTGGGAAATATTATAGAAATTCAGGGTGTGTTCCCTGAAACTTGAATATTTGTGCAATGGATTTTTTTATAAATAATTTTTATCAAAAATAAATAAATGTTGGCATCAATTTTATAAAAAACAAAAATCTATTTCAGCCATGTTCCCCGTAAAGAATATGTGATTTTCTCGTCTACAAAAAACTTATCTGAACGTAGCAACTTTTTTGAAACCCTTTTGCATAACTTCTACATGTCAGTCATGATTGAAATTTACTATGCACAAATCAATACCAAGTAGATCAATATTGAAGCATCGTACAAGATTCACATTAATATCAATATTGCAGCACAACTGCTGTTCTTTTTCAAAGCTACACGGTTACAACAAAAAACAGAATATTTCCAAATTTACAATGAGGCATTCTTCGTTTAAATTTTGCATATTTAAAATTGTATTTCTGATTTCTATCTAATGAATTCTTAAGATTACTTCTTGAAACTGTGAACCTTCATTATGTTGGTGATCGTGCCTCTCCACAATTTCTAGTTTGGTTTAGATAGCCTGTCCTTCGTAGCTCTTAATAAAAATTTTCCATTTTGTTTTCCCTCCTAAATCCACTTCCGTCATCCATTTATTGAAGCTCACTAAATAGGTTATGCGTTGTTTTTCATCTTGTCTTTAATCTGTCCTGTGATTAACACATTTTCCAAGCTTTCTTTACTCCTTATGTATCTTAGAAATTTCAATTGTTCCTTCCTGGTGTTAATTGTAAGTTTTCTTTTTGTTCCCATTTTAACTAAAACTTCGTCGTGGCTCACTTGTTCGGTGCATAGTATTTTCAGCAACCTTCTGTAGAATCACATTTATGTGGCTTCAAGTCTCGTCTTCCTCTTTGAGGAGATAGTCCCACATTCTTTGACACATAGGAAAACTAATATCACGTAACAAATCAATTCACTTTTCTTTGTTTCTAATGAATGTTTTTTTTCTGTTTCTTAATACTTTGTTTAGCTTTTCGAATGTCTCATTCGCTATCCTAGTGCAGCTTCGGATTTCAGTGTCGCATTTTAAAACACATCCCACATTGTACTTCTTAGATTTGTTCACCTGTCCTTAGTAGCCCTTAATGACATTTCTTTCTTTGTATCTCGCTTAAAATCTGTCCCACCATCCATTTACTAAAACTTTCTTTGTATTGTTTCCCCTCTGTCCATCTTAATTTCAATCTATCCTGTGACTAACAAATTTCCCAAAACACTTTTTCGCAAATATTTCAACCGTCTCTTCCTGATGTTAAATATACGTATTGCTTCCGTTTTCTCTAAAACTACACCATTGCTCACATGTCCAATCTATGGTATTCTCAGCATGCTTCTGTAGAACCACATATCTGTTACTTCAGTTTTCTTCTTCTCTGAAGAGATGCTTGTCTCCTTACTATACGTACCAGTCCCTATTCTGTTTTCATTTACACATACTCTTTTGGTAGGTTATTCGATTCTTCTCTTTGCCCCACCCACTTTAAATATGAGTGTGACAATCTCTAAGTCTCATTTCGACATTATGCGGCCCAAAATGTCAATATTCTCTTCCTTAATCTAAGCATAAATGTCCTTATTTTCCATTTTCCTTAAAATTCCTCATTGCTTAAATGTTTCGCCAAATTTATTCCCACCATTCTTCTGTAGAACGGTAATTCTGTTCTTTCAATTGCCCTCTTCATCTGTAAGGAAATTCTCTAGCATTGACTGACATATATGGATTTCCTATCGTCTTCTTTTTACTTCCAAAATAAACTTTCTTAATTTCTCTTCCTAACGAAATATTCTTAATTTCTCTTCCTACCGAAATATTCCTAGGCTAAACACATCCTGTGCAGGAAAGCATTCTTACTAAATGTTCTGGATGCAAGGTGGAGTAATGGATAGCGGCTAGGAATGAGAAACGGAGAGCCGAGTTCGAATCCCAGTCGAATCCAATGCATTCACTTACATGCTAATACCCTTGGGAAAGGTATGAAACCTCTTCTCCTCCCACTAGCTATGGGTAAAAAGAATGACAGATCAGGTCCTGTAGCCTTGGATGGCAGAAAGAAATGACGACCTACCGCGGGAAAAAAATATGCTTCCCCAGTTATGTATCGAAAAGTACATAATCGCCTATGCGTGTATCACACATGGCACACAACTGACTATTTTTTTATTTTTTGTTTTGCATTTGGATTTGTAACAAATTCGCTGTTCTAAGAAATAACTAGCTATCAGCATCTAATACAGATCTTAATCTGGTTGAAGAGTACAGAAGATACACAAAAAAATAAACCAATTAGGCCAGAAATTAGGTCTAGATGTTTGGAATATTTATGTTCGTATTGAATGGATTTACCCCATTATTTTTCGTTCTGGGTATGACGATAAACTACACCCGCGTCCTGGGGAAGACGATAAACTACGTCTAACAGCAAGGCCTCTGATCAGGAGGTTTTGAGTAGCGTGGAACCACCTCTTAATTGTTCGTGTTTTCAGCTCCACCCTGACCCGGGGTGGTAGCACCTGTTAGGGTCCCAGCTATGGGCAAATAGTTAACACCCAAACTTGCGTGAAAATACCATAGATAGTTTGTAATGAAAAAATTAATACAAGCAATAATTTTTGAAGGAAAAATTATTATCAGCAATACTTAAAAATAAATACTAGCAAGACAGTTATACATTCCTTGAAAACAATATGACCAGTTATCGATTTCTTCAAGGAAAAATATTCCCAGAAATAGATTTTTGAAGAAAAACATATTACCAGCAATAAAAATTTTGTCGGCATTTAATAACCCATTGAGGTTGATATACCTTAAAACAAAAACCAAACCAATTACCCCATTACTTCATGAAGCACAATATTGACAATAGATAAAGTATAGTCAATAAAAGTAAATGAAGAAATTTTTGATCATCATTGAATGCTATTTTTACGTTAAAAGGATAAAAAAAAAACAATATTTAACACAAATAATACTTAGATACGGGATAAAAGCTAAAAATTACAGAACACAAAATAATAATACAAGTGAATGTTAAACCATAATACAACGTTGGATTTAACTGGATTAAACGTGTATAAGGGCGAGTAGACTTTTGTAAACAAAAAAAAAATTAATATATAAATAAAAGTTTTTTAAAAGATTAATAAGAGAATTTATCTTACGCTGACTTGGTGTCTATCTGCAGCAACTGATGTGATAAGATATCGTCTTTGGAACGTTTTTGTTTTTTTTTTTTTAACAAAAATATACAATATGTATATACGAAATAGTTCCATCAAATTTATTATGGCTTCAGTTAAAAGTCAAGATGTTATCTCACAACTGTGTTTTGTTTTTATTTTATTTTTAATTTTAATTTGGGAAATTTGGCTGGAAAATTGTCGGTTCAACCAGAAAGCTTGCGAAATAAATGACATCCATGTGTTTAAAACATTCCTTCACAGATTGTAAAGTGGATTGGGACGAGAGAGTTTCTGAACATTCTGAAAAAAATAAGAAGATGTTATATATTAAGCATTTTCTTAATAACTTTATCTAAACATACAGACGTACAGTGTAACCCGGATATGAGAGAGTTGGCGGGACCGGAGAAGAAGTCTCTTATATCCGGCTTTCTCTTATATCCGGGTTTGGTCTATTTTGCTTTTCTTATATCCGGGTTTGGTCTATTTGGGTTTAGGTAAAAGGCTCTAATTTGGGACCAGAGAAAATCTCTCTCATATCCGGGTATCTTATATCCGGGTTACATACATATATATAAATACAAATATATATATATATATATATATATATATATATATATATGATAGGATAAGGAACAAATAGGAAACATTTATAACATGTTTCGCTTTCATAAAACTTTCATCAGAGAATGAAATGTGGAGGAAAAAATTCTGGTATATCTTTTTTGGGATTTTCGACGACATAATTATTTCCGAAAGTAAAAACACAAAATTCATAGTCCAGAACTTTATCAATAAAATTAGAAAGTAAATTAGTTACCCCAACACGGTGATCTTTACCATAATCTCTAATCGGAGATATAATCCGGAAGAAAATAGACCCAACAATAGATTACGGGCCGGGATTTATGAGATAATACGCCTACAATGTAAGAAAAGTTACATTGTCAAAATATCTAAATGCCTGTATCTACGAACTAAAAGGGACAAGTTTTTAAATTAGCTCATATTACAAAGAGACAAAACTGGGTATAATTTCTATTCTATAAATGTCAACAAAATAGAAAAGAAGATAATGTTTGAAGCAGGAAATTATTCGAGGGACTCCTGATAAATAGTTCACTATCTATAAAAACACGTCGAGCACACATTATTATACCAACTTTTATAAAAATCCATATTTAAAGAGGCTAGGATATGTCTATCTATTATCAAGGCCAGCGTAATTCAAATGCCTTCACCCTTACACAAAACATACCTAAATCAACACGCGGAGAACCAACAAACATAGATTAAAATACTTACTACCCACGCAAGCACGTTCATGTGTATATATATATATATATATATATATATATATATATATATATATATATATATATATATATATATATATATACAAGTGAAACAGAATTATGATGCATATACATTTATGAATTATACGAACGAATGCTCCTTGTCATGTTCGATTTATAAATTTTCAATTTCTAAACCGATAAAAAACAACCAACACAAAATTAAAAATACCAGAATTTACTTTTTTTCCTTCACATTATATTCTCCGAAGAAGCTTTAATAAACGTGAAAGTTGTTAGATTTATAAAAACAGAGTTTTGGGAAAATTTTTTTTTTCATGCATTTTCAACATATCTTAGGTAGATATTAATTTATCCTATCTTTCTATCAATTTCAATTAATAGAAATTTAATAAAAGAACATAACAATATTTAAATATATATATATATATATATATATATATATATATATATATATATATATATATATATATATATATTAAATCTATAACAGCAAACTTATTTTATAATAATCCTTTCTAGTTCTGTAAACCAAATAAAGAATTCATCAAATTTTCATGGATGAAACGATGTTAAGATGAAATTCATCAAGGATGTCGATATATATATATATATATATATATATATTTTTCTTACCTATGGGTAAAAGAGGAACTTGGATGAGTTCCACCACGGAAGTGAGCAGCGCTATATCGAGTCTGATTTGATCTCCTTCAAGATCGTTCTTTATTAGATGAAAAGGGTATAATTAGTGTCTAGTTCAATACGAAATCAAAATATGGATTTTATTATACCATGTATTTTTATTATTGTCAAATACAAGTGCATTATGAAATTCAAAAAAACAGAAAAACACAGTTTTGGGGATTCAAGTTTTTCTTTGATTTGAACTCGAGTCGACTATATGCATTTAAATTCGAGACATATTAACTGTTGCAGTGTTTAATGAAAAACATAACAGCTGACACAACAGAGCACAGTGGAAAAAGACAAATAAAATATTTATTTAAAATAACGCCACAAAAAAACAAATAAAATATATTTAAAGTAAGAAACATAAAGAGTAAGAAAATAAATAAACGCCCAATTTAATCTCAACAAAAGTAGAAAAATTCAAAATTTTAAAGTAGAAATGCAGTGCAGTCGGGCGTTCCTGAAAAACGGTTTCAGAAAGAGTTTCCAAAACAATATTTGGAACGCGAGGGGAAAAAGCGAATAGATTTATATGCTAGGAATTTTTTTTCTTGTATAGTCATAAATAAGAGGGCTAAATTCTTGTGTGTAAGTAGCGTTTTCATAATTTTCTTTTTCGCTTTTTGCAGTTTTGTTTACGTTTCTCTACATTTTTCTTGTACAGTTAATATTTCTTCCACAAATACACACAATTATAGATTCGTACTTTTAGTTATTGAATTCGGTCACAGTTTCAGTTGCAGTAATAATAATAATAATAATAATAATAATAATAATAATAATAATAACAATAATAATAATGATGATGATGAGTGGAAAGATCCGTAAAAATGTCATGGTTTAGGATGGAATTTAAGTTAATGAACAAGTTTCTTTGCGATCTCCTCGACTATAAAGTTGTCGAGAAAAAGAGTTCTATCACACCGTTAAATAATTGAGGTTTAGAATTTTAACAAAATATTGCAGTAACAATCATAAATACAGATGAAGATCATTATTTAAAAAAAATAAGAATTTACAAATTAAAAGTGTTGAAATTAAGAATTTTGTTTTTCATTTCACTGAAGCAGACGTTATCGCCTCCTCTATCTATACTCTCTCTCTCTCTCTCTCTCGCTCGCTCACCCTCTCGCTATCTCTCTATATGTCTTTCTCTGTGTCTGTGCCTGTCTCTCGTTTTATCTTTCTTTTTCTCACTGGAATCAAATAGCATCCCTGATACGTTTTTTTACATCATTCTTCGCTATCAAAATCGAATAGTCCATGCGGTATTGGCAGGGCGGAACGTACGCGGTAACTAACGAACAAACATTATGATAATAACTAGTATTATCAGTGAAAATTTTACTGCCTTCCTATTTGAATTTTTTCTTTCTTTCTTTCATTCTTCCTGTCATTCTTTCTTTCTTTTTCTCACGGAAATCAAGCAACGTCTCTATATATTTGATATATCATTTCCATCTTTCCTCGCACTCAAAACGGTAAACTCCATTATCTATGAGGTATTATCAAGGCATTTTTTCTTACGTTCTTTCTCATATTTATTTTTCTTTCTTTATTCTTCTCACTGATACATAACAACATCTTAGATATGTCTTTGCCTTTTATTTACACGCGATCAAAACAAAGTGGTCCATTATTAATGAGGTATTGGCAGGGCGTAACGTACGCGTTAACTAAGGAACAAGGGGAGGGAAAAGCTTAATAATAATAATAATAATAACAACAACAACAATAATAATAATAATAATAATATAATAATATTGCAGGAGACGACGTAGAAATCTTAGCGCAGCGTGGATTGATTATCGTAAAGCCTTTGATAGTGCTCCACATTCTTGGTTCCTTAAGACTATGGAAATGTACAAAGTCTCCCCTGTGGTATTAAATTTCCTTAATCACAGCATGGGAACGTGGAACACCAAACTATACCTTACTCACACCAGGGGCACTGCCATATCCAACCGTCTGAATATCCGACGTGGAATCTTTCAAGGAGATTCTCTGTCACCCCTTCTGTTTTGTTTATCCTTAATCCCTCTTACACATGAACTGAACAACAGTAGCTACTGTTACAAAATAAATAAGAAAATATTCAATCACCTACTCTACATGGATGATCTCAAACTCTTTGCCAAAGACGACAATGAGTTGAAGGACCTCTTCAATATTGTAAAATACTTCAACGACGACATGGGTATGGGCTTCGGATTAGATAAATGTGCAAAAGTAACATTCAAAAAAGGTAGAATTACGGAAGTACCCTTAATAGATTTAGATTTTGTCACAAAGATTAGGGAACTGGAGCATGATGAAGTCTATAAGTACCTAGGAATTAGCAAATCAGATGGCATACAACACCACCATATGAAGGAGAAGGTAAGAAAGGAGTACTACAGGCGTGTACGTCTGGTACTAAATACGTAGCTAAACTCAAAAGAGAGAATATCAGCCATAAACACCTTGGCTGTCGCTGTGGTGCAATACAGCTTTAATGTCCTTAACTTGACCATAGCTGAAATTAAGCGAATGGACACCAAAACGAGAAAGTTTCTTACTTGCTACCGCATGCATCATCCCAAAACTGATGTTATTTGTCTGTATGTGCCCAGATCCGGAGGATTAGTTCAACTAGAACAGTCCTACAAAACTAAAACAATTGGCCTCCAAAGATACCTGAAAATTACAGAAGACTGGAGGATGGTATGCGTCAAAGAACATGAAATATTAAGCGTCTTTACTTCGTAATAAAGGAAGCCAAGAAATTCAAAATGGAGTTTCTAATGGGCGCAAAAATACAAATAAAGCACAATACACCGGCTGAAGCTGCAAAATACTTAAAAAAGAAAGCAAAGACAAATGCATCCGACCGGATACAGAAAAAATAGCAAGATAAACTGCTTCATGGCCAATTCTCTGCCCGTACTAAACAAGATGACGTAGTCAAAACCCGTACCCATCAGTGGCTACATAGTGCATTTTTGAAAGCTGAAACTGAACATTTTATCCTTGCTGCACAGGACAAATGCTTGTTAACTAGGAATTATCAAGCACATATACTAAAATATTGTGTTAGCCCAAGATGCAGATTCTGTGATAAATATCAAGAAACAATTGATCATCTTGTATCAGGTTGCACGATATTGGCACCAACTGAGTATAAAACCCGGCATAACAGAGTGGACCAATATCTGCAGTGGAAAATATGCAACTTCTACGGGAAGGAAAATGTAAGAAACTAGTATGAACACCACCCAGACCCGGTTACGGACATAGGACCTGTTACAATTCTATGGGACTACACAATACACACTGACAGAACAATCAAAGCCAAACCCCAGATATTGTTATTAGAAACCACATACACAAAAGTGCCTCCTTATTGATATGGCAGTCCTGCTGACTGCAATGTATATTTGAAGATATTTAAAAAGCTGTCAAAATACAACAACCTTGAAATAGAAAACTCAAAAATGTAGCACATGGGAACATCAACAATCCCTGTTGTAGTTGGAGCCCTAGGATTGTTTGGAAAAGATTCCAGTAGACTTGAAGGGATTCCTGGGAGTCCATGCCTCAAAGAGATACAAAAAATTGTTTTGACAAGTACAGCCCACACTTTACGAAGGGCTTTATCTATGTAATTTTTTTTTGTCAGTGGAAAATGTCATGATGCCATTTCTAACCTTAGGTCCCTGGGCGTGACCCAGAAAGAAACGTGTAAACGCCAGAAATCAAAGGAAATTATTAATAATATTAATAATAATAATAATAAATTACAAGAAATTGGCACAAACACCAAACCTAGTTACAGAGATAGGGCTTGTAACAATTTTATGGGACTTTAGAATACATACAGAACAATCAAAACTAATTGCCCAGACATCTTAATTGGACACCGCAAAGATAAAATGTGCCTCCTTATTAACATGGCAGTCCCTGGACTCTGCAATAAATCTTTTAATATCTTCAGAAACTGTCAAAATACAAGGAACTTGAAATCGAAATCTCAAAAATGTGGTAAATAAAACAACAACAATTCCAGTTGGAGTTGGAGCCCTCTATTGAAGGGAAGAGATTTCAATAGATCCATTGAAAGGATACCTGATAGCCCATGCCATAAAGAAATGTAAAAACTTGTTCTCACAAGTACAGCCCACACTTTACGAAGGATTTTATCTATGTTAAATATGGGTGATTTTTTTTTCCAAAACTGCTTAAAACTGGAACATATCATGGTGCCATTGAGGTATTTTTTGTATTTTACTGTAAAAATACATATACTCTGTTAAAATGAAAACATCGAGCCCATTGTGGATCAGATTTAATAATTAATATTACAAGGAACCCCTGGGTTATATAGCAACGGATCGATTAACTGTATAATATATATATATATATATATATATATATATATATATATATATATATATATATATATATATATATATATATATATATATCATCTTCCTAGCTACTATCGTATTCATAAAAAATATAAATACATAAACTCAGATTAATAAACATTTAAACACCTCTATCACAACATTATATGTGTGTGTGTGTATGTATATGTGCATACATGTATATATATAATTATATATACATATATGGATACAAATGTATACATCTATATGTAAATATATGTATATCTATTCTCCACACATACACACCTCTTATATATATATAAAAGGCTTAAACACTAATATTCCATGTCATAATTTATTACATTGGAATCGTAAATACGATCTAATTCATCAGACCTACACATTCAAAAACAAAACAGGAAAAACAAGTCCGGAAATAAAAATAGAATTTAGAGAGAGTGTAAGTGTGAGAGTGTGGGACGGATGTTAGAGCTAAAGAGAGGTGAAACAGACGAGAGAAGGTGGAAGATTAAAACTTAACAGAGAGAAATTTTAGGGAGGTGATATATATATATATAGCTGCCCACACACATACACACACCTAAACATTCAGATAAACAAATATGTTAATTCCAGTATATCCAAATTATCTAAACTAGAAACATAACATCAGATATATACGTTTACAACCACCTTTTTATATTTTATTTATTAAACTCCCACCTCTCCGTAAATAAAATATACTCGTCAATTCTTATTGTAGCAAAGTATATATACATCAATATTTAAGTTATGCAACAATTAGTTCCCAGTGATACCTGACGATGTCTCGGAAGTGTGGTACTGGTGAGGAAAACCATTTATTAGTAATATAAATTATATCTCTGCAATTATTGAATACCGTATACAATTTATTTGGCACCAGTAATCAATCTGCGATAATTTATATAATAGACAATATAAACAAAACAGAAATGGTTAACGATTCTTTACCAACATGTTTCGTGTCCGAGTATACCTTATAAAGGGAACTCTCTGGATATTCATTTTTAATGCACTTTTGTAATTAAATAGAAATTACAAAATAAAATCTCCATATTTACCTTGAAATTTCCCTCTGGGGACCGCAAGCTTTGCCAATGAAAAATGTTCTTTTTGACTTTAATTTTAGTTTGACGTATTTCCTCATTTAGAATTTCATCGGACTATTGTATTGTATTTGCAATTACATATGCGCACGAACGAGTAATGATGAGAAGTCGAATTAACTTTTTTCTTAATTTTATATGTATTTTGGGTATATAAGCTAGCCAAATTCATTTAGAGTCTATTTCTTTTTCTTTCCATCATCATTGTTATTAAATATCCCACATTGTAACAAAAGAAGATCCGCAGATGATGTTCCGAAGGATGAAACACATCACACGGAAACTTCTTTCTCTTTGTCAAATATCTTTTCCTCCAATATATATATATATATATATATATATATATATATATATATATATATATATATATATATATATATATGAAATATTAACAGCCAGACTTGCATCACAAAATAAAAAAAAATTCCTTGACCTAACATCAGAAAACTGAAATGGTCTGATACACAGACCACACACACACACACACACACACACATATATATATATATATATATATATATATAATGAGTGTAACACCAAAATTGTTTAAGCTTTGAACCGTTGTATCTTAGAAAAAATTAAAGATATCTTACTGGAATTCGCCGAGTTTTTTGTAATACTATAGGTTTCTACTTTGAACAATAAGAATGTATTTAAAAATAAGTTTAAATGATGATCTCTATTTCTGTTCCGGCCTACTGATCTTGTTTTCCATTCTACTGCTCCTTTTTAAACTTATTCACCGTCCCCTTGATGGTTCCTGTATAGACTCTGAAGATAGAAGCCAGATTATGAATGTTCCTACAATTACTAAAGGTCTGAGTGATCTTTTTCCTCTCACCATTGCTCTGTTGGGAAGATATAGTGAGGCTGACGCATAACGGTTTTGACCGGCACTCTTTTTAGCTGAATAACTTAAAGAGCTTTTCAGTGATTCTTACGATAAATGTTGTCAAGGTAGATAAACGTCTTATACGAACACCTGGAAAAAGATACTCAGTTTAGTGGTTTTTTGGGGGGTTTTTTTTTAGATATCAAACATTTTATGTTATGGGCACTATTTGGACAATTTTTTTGTTACACCCGGTATATGCATGATTTTAAATTGGAATGTTATTAATTTAGTCATTATTTACATCATTTTCAGGCGGAATAACTTTCCTCATTTTTGTTGTTGCTCCTATCACAATTTTTACATTATTGGTCAATTCATCACCTGTACATCACTTCAGGTAACCTACAGGAAATTTGATACTGAACCTTTTATTAAATCAACGTGAATGTTCTTGCGATTCATGTTCCATATTTAAGTATTTCTTGTTTTGTCATTTTTTAATAATACACAGTTATTGTTGAGTCCAAGTACAAACTACACGACCGATGTTTGAACTCACACTTTTAGTCATTGTTATTGATATGCATATTATATCACAGTCAGTACTCGTGTGAAAAAACTAGCTACAAACTTCCAGCTATGTGAACTGGATTCGAAACCGACAATGGTAGATTAGTAAGGCAGGTATAAATCGAAATGTATGGATTTTCTCAGATTTCCCGAAAACTATACTATATGTTGGCCCAAGGCTTGTGAGTGAAATTGAATAGGCGAATCACTTCGTTAGCTGTCGATCAATTTCTGTGCAAGAAGTCATGCCAGTGTGGGTTTGTTCAAATATTTAGCATGCCTATTGTATAAACTATTGAATCATTTCTAAGCAGGACTTATCTAGTCACCAGTGCAGACTGGCATCTTCGGAAAAGTGTCTTAGTGTGTTTTTCTGTAGAATGATGTCCTGTTTGTGCCATCTATCATGTCTATGGTAGAAACTTCGACGTTGTGTGATAGTTAGCTAGATCAATCACGATTGCAAGTAAGTCTGATCCTCACTAGGTGTCCTATACTTTTGGCTTTTGCGCCACATCTAAGCTACGCTTAGAAAATCAACATCGCGTCGATGATAACAATGTAAAATCAATTTATTTCATCGGTTGAATCTGGAGGCACCTTCGATTAAATCTGCGTAATTCTTTATAATCAGGATACGTCTTCATAGAGACTCGGATATACATTTTATACATTTATTCTACGATGAACATCAGTCATACTTTCCTAGCGAGCGCAGGATAGAGGGGTCGAGTTCAAGTTCCGACCAATGCTGTGTTCGCATTTGCAGAAATAGACTTCGAAAGATATGAATCCAACTTTCTATTAGATAGGGGTTAAGAGAAAGGCAACCTTCCTAGCCTTGATTGACAACTAATCTAGAAGGACATGTCTGAATTCAATTTCGGTTGGGAGTGAGATTTGCAACTCTAATCGTAAAAAAACGTACGCCCTACAGAAAATAAACCGACAATGATTAGGTCGGTGAGGCTGTGATTGTATACTAGATATGGAAATTTACATCACCCCCACACACACACACACACACACACACACACACACATATATATATATATATATATATATATATATATATATATATATATATATATATATATATATAGCGGTTAACCTATGAATTTTAATCCTATTGCATTTTTTGTTTACTTTCTCCTGAAATGAAAACAATCATAATTTCCCCAGTTATTTTCTATATCTAATTTAGTCCTGAATACAGACAAATGTCAAAAAGATTCAATACATAGGTTATGTCTCCAATATTTTCACAAAACCTTTCTTTACGACGACAACATGGTAAAAAAAATAACTTATTTGTCTTTATATTTATTAGTTTCTTCGAAGCTCTGGTTCTCGTAACATCACCGAAGTTAAGCAACTTCGAGCCAGATCAGTACTTAAATGGATGACCGCTTGAGAATACAAGATGGAACTCCTTTCCTTGATAACTATGATCTTCAAATTTTCAAGTGTCATTTCAACTGGCATCTTCTGATATCTTGATCTTGTTTCCCGTCCTTGTTTTTTTCCTCTCCTCAAACACGCCTCTTTATTCTTATACGCAACCCTCTGCAACCCCTTGCGTGCTAGTGGCACTCCTTCCTTGCTTGGGGTGAATTGTAAGAAAAAAAATTGTAAGCTTGGATATGCGTGAGTCTAATGAATAATCGAGTACCAATTTATGTCGGATTCCTTATATTCACTTATGCTAAAATACACTTGGGTAAATTATGAAGTCGCCTCTGCTCCGCAACCCCAACTACAGGATCATTAGCAGGAATCGTATCAGTAAATCATTATCTCCCAAATATTCTTACAGTCTAAAAATGTATTCCGTCTTTACAATAAAGGTAGATAAGCAGTAAAAAAAAAAGAAATCAATTAATCAAATCTCCAGTAATCTAACCTTCTTTCTAACCATAAAAACACAACCAGCTGCGTTATATACAGGTTATATATATATATATATATATATATATATATATATATATATATATATATATATGGTCCAGGTTAGGACCAAGGAAGAACAACACGAAGAAATAACGAAGGTACATTACACAAAATAATAATACAAGATGGAGAAGGTGTTAGTATGACTGTCAGTCTGGTTTGGAGTGAACTACTATCGGCTCGACTCGATTCGACCCTCTCTATTGAGAGACGTAGTATACATAATGTTAGGAAGAGTTCATTCTTTAGTTTATAGGACCCAAGATATATATATATATATATATATATATATATATATGTATATACAAAATATTTACTGTCAGATTTACTGCATCATCATAATAAAAAAATTCTTCACCTAACATTAGAATACTTAAATGGATTTATATAAAGATCATATATATATATATATATATATATATATATATATATATATATACCGTGTGTAACCCGAAATTGTTTAAGCTTTGAACCGTTGCATCTAAGAAGAGATTAAAGATATCTTACTGGAATTCTCCGAGGATTTTGTAACACTATTGGATTCTACATTGAAAATTAAGAATGTATTTAACTATAAGTTTAAATGATGATCTCTTTTGTTGTTGTTGCCTCCTGATTCAGTTTTTCTCCCTACTGCTCCCTCTTTTTAAACTCATTCACCGTTCTCTTGGTGATTCTTGTATGGACTTTGTGGATGAAAGCCAGACTATGAATGATAGAAAACATCGTTTGATATTTCTTTGATACTAGGACATTTGGGACGGATTGAAATCACCAAAAATCAAGCAAATACAACCCGGAAAGTGCGACACTGGAATCTGAAGGCGCATTGGAATAGTTAAGCAGAGTATTAAGAAAAAACAAATTCATTAGAAACAAAGAAATGTATATTGAATTGTTACGTGATATCAATTCAATATATGGATGTGAATGAAGAACAATCTCCTCGAAGAAGAAATAGAGACGTGTTCTAAAGGAGGAGAATATCAGTTACCAAGCAAGTGAGCAAAGACGAAGATTTAGGGTAAATTCAAACAAAAAGAAGACTTAGACTTGACATCAGAAAGAGATACTTGAAATTTCTAAAGCACAATGAGGGAAGTCGGCTTGGATAATTTGATACTCAGAGGATATAATGAAGACATGTAGGACAGAGGTTTACATACCATAACATACCTAAAGAGCTGGTGTAAATGGGGAGGGTTTATGAAAAATTGCAAAACGACAAAATCTGCTAAGAGATACAAATATATAGGAAATTGTGAAGAACCCTTATCGCTACACTCTTGCGCCATGGCACACAGAAAAAGACGTTAAAATAACTTCAAATTTTAAAATCTGAAATTCACAGGACAGATAGAAGGCAAGACGGATAGAGGAAAACAACTCATAATCTACTTAGCGATCTTCAGGATGGGGGAACCGTGTTTAGGATAAATAAATAAAAAATGTGAATTTTATTAAAAGCTAAAAAGGACAGTAAACAGTGGAGAGCGCTGACCACCTACGTCATGTAGGGACACAGCCCATAAAGAAAATGTAGTATTTTAGCAGAAAACGGCTATTGTGACACTGAAATCCGAAGCGCATTGGAATTGCAAAATATTCTTTCTGAAAGCTGAATAAATATTAATGAAACAAAAATGTCGTTTGAAACAATAGTAGGTTTACCGCACTGCCATGTAATATCGGCCTTTTCATATGGCAGGGAATGCTGGGTAATCTGATCACAAATGAAAAAGATACTTAATGCCAGAGTAACGTCGTTCTTAAAAGCATACCGAGAACACCGTGAAGTAAACATGTGAGCAACGACTTAGTAGGATAAATGAAAAAAAAATGACCTAATTTAATCAGAAAGAGACACTACTCACAGGATGTACTGAAGACAAAAGAAATAGAGAAAAGCAGTGAGTAGCCTATCTAAATAAATTATTTACATTATTCGGACTATTGTCCTCATCTTTGTCGCCATATTTATCACAAAGTTTCGGCCGTTGTACGCTCTGGCCTTCTTCAGGTGGTTGGAATTTCGAACTGAACCCTTTATTTCGCTCACTGGGGTAGACTGTTCTAGTTCCACGTGCCATGTTTAAAGGATGTCAGTTATCAGTTATCTCCTGCTAATTTCCCTCTGAAAGTTCTCCACTGCCTTAACCGGGTATTGAACTCACACGCTTTGGGTCCTGTCTAACCAACGCTATTATCCACTTTGACATATGTCCTTGAGGACATCTGGGTATGAATTTCTGGGTATTATAAACCTAATGTCTTCAGCAACCATTTTTACGAGTGTTCATATTGCAATTTTGCTGTTATCATTGCATGTTTTTACCAGAGCTCATATTGCAACTTTGTTGTTATCATTGTTTTCTCTGGCACTCCTTATTACCGGTTCCCATAGTGTATTTATTTCTATGCTTGGTCGGCTCAGGGGATTTTGGTAGCCTAGCATATGTGCTGATTCCTTAAATTTACGACTTTTCCAATGGTGTTCCTTGTCTATGATATCAACATGATCCCACAGAGGGCGGAGCGTACAACGGCCGAAACGTTGTGATAAATATGGCGAGAAAGATGATGACAATAGTCCGAATAATGTAAATAATGTACATAATACCTCATCTCAGAAATATAGACAGACTATCTAAAAAGCTTTTAAAAATGGTTGGCAAAACAGGGATTAGGAGAGCTAGCAAAAAATATCTTACTAAGATCTACAAAGGAAATTGAGGATACCCATGAATGCCTACGTACTGAAGGGGCACTCTGAAAAGAAGAAGAAGAAGAAGAAGAAGAAGAAGAAGAAGAAGAAGAAGTGATCCAAATGTCTCTTCAATAAAACATTAACGTTTGGCGTAGGATTATGAATATTGTAATTGATCCCTTAATAATCAAAGATATTTCAAGAAATCGTTATGCATAGGTATTAATTAATAGTTATATATTTAAGTTGTGGTCGTAATAAAGAAGTACTTTTTTTTACATAGAAAAACGTATTTAATTCAGAATTGTGAACTATTATGAGTGTTTAATTAGTAAGTATTTAACATCACAGCCTAACATGCGCAAGTGAAATGTTTGCGTGGTCGTCTATAACGATTTTTACGAGCGCCTCAATAACGGCAAACGCGTTCAGAAAACTTTCATTACAGATAGAATTTACTTCAAGGAACGATCAATTAGCTTATCTTCATACCCCGCCTCGTGGCGCCAAGGGTGGCGGTTCCGCCATAGCCACCGAAACCGTGAGATCACCCCTGGTCGGCGGCTGATGAAGACAGGGTATCGCACGTGCTAACACACGTTGTATGTTGTTAAAAATTTAATATTATTAATTTTAATTAGTATGTATTTGAACTTAATATTATTAACGTCACTTATTTTTCATCTCTTATATATATATATATATATATATATATATATATATATATATATATATATATATATATGTATGTATGTATGTATGTATGTATGTATGTATGTGTGTGTGGTGAACACTCTCCCGTCGTAAGCAGCTTAGTTCTTAGGAAAAGACAGCGCAGACCACAGCACATATGATTTAATTATAGTGGTGAAGGCTTTGTGCAGAACCAACCACACATTTTGAAGGGCCGAATGGAGACCTGGTGCTCTCAAACGAACCTCGACAGTTTTTGAATTTAGAGCTGTCCTTCTTTTAGGCCAGATGCCATCCAAGGTTATAGAACCCTGCTATTTATCCATAGCTGGAGGGGAGAAGAAGATGATTAATACCTTTCCCAAGTGTATTAGCACGTAAGTGAATGCAATGGATTCCTCAGTCCGAGCTGCTATCCACTACTCCACCGTGCTTACGCACGCACCCCCCACCCCCCACATATATATATATATATATATATATATATATATATATATATATATATATATATATATATATAAAACCAACGAAAATATATACAAAGTCTCTGCCGAAATACTATAGCCATTTTGAATATCTCAAGATTCTTTTCCGCAACTATAGTAAAACATATGTAACGAACTTAGAACCCATTACGACACATGGGGAAATTCGGCTGGAATTTAAATTTTTGGGGCCTGTATATTATGCGAACTCGCATTCACAATGCCTGCAGTGTTTATGGAAAAAAAAATCACATCAGTGAAAAGTTCGTACAGTGCCGAGGTATCTCTACGCTTCCTGGCAGTTCTCAAAGATAAAATCACCGTTGATAGAATTTTAGACGGTGGCTGAGATTAAGGAGAATATGACAGTGCCGCTGCTGACTATCCCGATAGATAGCAGACTCTTACAAATAAAAAAGGTGGAAAGGAAGCTGTAACAATTCTGCGAGGCTGAAATTGATTAAAGAGTTATATCTCTTGGTAATTTATTTTTCGTTAATAGCAAATATCAGGATACTTTCAGTTTTAATTCCATATAATTCCCGGGGCATAAATATTTAACAAACAGAATTTGGATTGAATAATAATTTAATGGACGTTTTTATTTTTATTTATTTATTTTTGCCTATTTTTATTTTGATATGACTATCACACGGTGCTAATTGCTTCTACAAATTGAGCTCCGAGAGATTTGTTCCTGTTAAAATATACAATATTCCTTTGATGGTAAAAGGCTTCTTGCAACAACTATTTATTTGTGGGCGAGTAACATCTCGCTATAAAAATATATGTTTCTTTTCAAATAGTAAAAATGTACACCGTAGAAAGTGCACGTTGTGGAAAATTTGTAGATGAAATATAAACTGCTAAAGAATATAAGACATATTTAAAAATAAACAGTTAATCTTCAATTAAAACTAACTTTATCCACAGAAGATTTAAATAAAATTTAGACACAGAACTTAATGAATCATCGTTAAATAACATGCCATTAGAAAAAAAAAGAGGTCTTAAATTAAATATGTATATCAATACGACTAACGTTGAAAATAGGTCAATGGGAACATTTGAGTAATGTTTATTTTCATAAATCTCTGTTAAATCAGGACGGACATTAAAATATCGTCCCCACAATTTAAGCTACTTAAAGCGAAATCTGTATAAGACATTAACTGCAGGTCTGGCGTGGCAGTGCTACAAAGACATAATCTTTTAGGCTAACGGTTTCATTCACCCACACATAGGCAGAAATTAATTGAATAAATCGGATATATTTTACACGTTTTTATATAGAACGTGACGACGTGGTTGTACACATTATCAGAAAATATCCGGTCCTTGAATTTCATGTTTTCTCTGAAAAAGTATTTACTTTTTAATTTATTTGGTTTATTAATTTAAAATATCAAAATTCTCCAGGATACTAGCGATCTATGCTCACTCCGGTCGCCTTTATAATCTGTAAAATAGCATGACTTCTTCGGAAGGATAAAACTAATTTCTCTTTAGCTTCTCCGTTATTTTGAATTCAGAGTTGTTCTTTTCTTATACTCTCTACCTGTCAAGTCTTGAAAGCCAAATCTACCCTGTTACTTAACCCATTCCTGGAGGAAGAAAGATGAATCCGTGAACTTCAATCGCTGAACCCTTTTCTGAGGGGATATCCGTTTCTTTATCTGCTCGCCGCGTTTCGTAAATCGCTAGGAAACAGATTGAAGCCAAAACATCTTATTATAAACTCTGTCGTATTAGCCTTAAGGCGAAATACACAAGAATTAAATAACAAGATTTGTTTAATTTGTTATGAAGCAACAAAGATTTACATGTGCTTACGCTAATTACGCTAGATATGTACGATGTAATTCTGAAATATCTATTACCGACGAACATTCAAATCTCTCCAAATGACAAATCATAAGAATTATTTACTTCTAATCTTTTTTTGAGCCTTTTCATTTTCTGTCACAAAATTATTCTTTAAATTTATACTATCTTTTTTTTCCGTTATCAGTTTGACTTGATTCTTTTTACTGATAGAAGTTAATATTAGTAGTACGAAACAAAACCATAAATTCTTTAGAGCATCAGTTACCCGTATATCTTACGAATATTGTATACTACTGGCCACTCGACGTACTCATCTCAACGAATCGGTTACATACTAATGTATGTGATATCGTCTAGTCAGAGAATAATTTGAAGTGCCTAATTACCAATTCCTCTACGGGTTCTATAAGCAAAAATGATACAGTAAGGGAGTTATCTACGTTCATTTGTGAAGTTCCGTTGAGATTAGGAGAGTTTTGCTAATGATGTGTGCAGTTTCGCACGAAATAATCTTTTTTTTTATCTCTGACATGTTGATGTGACAAGGAATTTTACTCACATGATTTTCGATATTCTTCATTATCATATACAATGTCCCAAAATACAGCAGATGTAATCGTAGTTATAAGTTTCCACAGGCTATTATTATTATTATTATTATTATTATTATTATCATCGTTGTTGTTGTTGTTATTGTTGTTGTTTAATTTGATTTGATTTCTGGTGTATACTAATTTCTTTCCACGTGCCAACGAATAAAATACGGTTAGAAATGGCATCATGGCATTTTGCACTGAGTCTTTTTCCAGAAGAAATCAAAACAAATCAAACACCTAAGATCACACATGTTTTACGTAGGTAAAGCCCTTTGTAAGGTGTGATCTGTAATTGTGAGCACTTTCTTTTTTGTATTTCTTTAAGGTATGGGCTAACATGTCCTCATGTGCCACACTTTTGTCTATATTTCAATGTAAAAATCCGTATATGTTGATAGATTTTGTAGATCTTCTATGATACACTAGTCTTCAGGGAATGCTGTGTCAATAAGAAGGCGCCTTTTTGGTTTTATGATCTCTTATCACAATGTCTGCGCGATGAGTATTAATTGTCATGCGTGTATTGCAAAGTCCTATAAAATTGATACAGGGCCTTTCTCCGTAACCGGATCTGTTTGATGTTCATACCAATTTCTTGCAGTTTTCTTTCTGTAAAAGTTGCAGGTATTCCAATGCAGATGTTTGCCTACTCTGTCATGTCGGATTTTATATTCAGCGTGTTGCTATTACTGCGCAACCTGAAGCCAGATGTTCAATTGTTTCTGGATATTTATCATAAAATCTGTATTTTGGTCTAACGCAATGTTTCAGTGTGTGTTACTTGTAATTGCTACTTAGTAAAGCATTGGTCTTGTGTAGCTGGAATTAACTTTCGGTTTCAGATTTTATCCTTCTACTACGTAGCCACTGATGGGTACATGGTTTGTCTACATTAGCTAATTTGGTACGTGCAGAATATTGACCGTGAAGAGGTTTATCTTGGCGTCGTTTCTGTATCTGGTCTGTTGCATTAGCCTTTGATTCCTTTTGTAAAGTTATTGAAGCTGAAGAAGGTGTATTATGTCTTTCTAGTTTCAACCACTATGTCTTCAACCACTTAGAACTCCATTTTGAACTTGTTTGCTTCCTTTATTACTGAATAAAGTTACTTACTTCTTTCGTGTTCTTTGACACAGATCATCATCCAGTTTTCTGTAGTTTCCAAGTATCTTTGAAAATCGATTGTTGTAGTTTTGTAAGACAGTTCTAGTTGAACTAATCCTCGGCTTCCTTCAGATCTGGGCATCATACATGTAGAGTAGTTGGTTCAACATTTGTTTTTGTTTTCTTTTTATGCATAGCTATTATTGTTTAGTTCCTGCGTAAGGGGAAACTAAAGACAGGCAAAACAGAAGTGCTTACATTGCATGTTGCTTGGGTGTGGTAGGGGGTTGGATGTGGTTATACCATGTTTAGTGGCTGCTGAAGACATTAGGTTTATAATTCAAATACATATGGCACAGTGGATAAAGGCGTTAGTTATATGCGGTGACAGGACCCAAAGAGTGTGAGTTCAATATCCGGTCACGGCAGTACAGAACTTAGATAAGAGAATTAACAGGAATTAACTGATAACTGATATCCATTAAAGACATCCATTAAACATCGCACGTGGAACTAGAACAGTCTACCCCAGTGAGCGAAATAAAAAGTTCAGTTCGACATTCCAACCAACTGAAGAAGGCCGGAGTGTACAACGGCCGAAACATTGTAATAAATATGGCGATACAGGTGAGGACAATATTCCAAATAATGTAAATAGTGAAGACTTTGTACGGTTCATCAGGGCATAGCATACGTGATTAATTTATACATGGTGGACAGACATGTTATTGGCCTATAATTTTTCGTATCATCTGTTTCACCCATTCTTTGTTAGGAGATATTTAATACATTCAGTGATCCATTCTAGGACTTTGGATTACTAATAAGCACTGATAAACTTTCTGCACTGGGTTTTATGAATTGATGAAAAATGATAGAGCCAAAAATTAGGTACCATGTAATTCCTAGTAATTTCCATTTTGGGATTTCGTTAGAGCTTGACTAACATTAGTCGTGGTTATATTTTCCCATTCTTGTTGAGGTTTATATATTATTCGTTTTTCTTCTAGTTGGATCTACTCTACATTAGGGTTATATTCCTTTAGGCCACTCCAAATATTCTCCTAAAATTTCTGTACTTTTTCAATAGATGTTAATTTTTTTGACATCTATAACTGCTTCTCCAATTTTCCTGTAAGCTCCATTGGAATATCTTATTTTGGCGATAGAACCTACAACTCTTTTCGTATCATCTTCTTCTCTGTGCCTTTCACCGCAGTTAGTTTTAATATTCCTTTGATTGCTTGAATGTCATTTAGCAATTTAATTTTCTATTTCCGCTTGATCTTCCTATATTTGCGTGTTGAGATATTTCTGTTTCTTTAGATCTAATCTAGTAACGATAACTCACATCTGATAACCTTTATTTCTCGCGTCAGTTTTATCTTCCAGGCTGGCTCCTTTTGTCTGTTGTTTGATCTTTTGGACCACAAGCTTCCAAGTAGCTGTTAATTCTGTTGCGTATATGA
>CAHIKZ030000225.1:1195000-1215000 GCA_903632075.3 Acanthosepion pharaonis
TATATATATATATATAGATAGATAGATAGATAGATAGATAGATAGATAGATGCATATGCAATCGACAAAAAAGCCTTTTATACTTGGATAAAATGCAGAATTCATTTACGGAATATATCCGCTGCATCTGTTTAAATTTATAAAAACAAAAACAAGATAAAAAATGAAAATTTAAAGAAAAAGAAAAGTAAAAAATGTTAAATAAAGTCAGACTTAAAAATAGATTTAAGAAAAAAAAGAAAAAAAGAAAAGGGACCTATTATTGAAACGAGAGCACAGTGTGACATCGGCAAAAAAATATACGAATATGGAACAGGAAAAGAACTTCACAAGCGAGAACGAGAGAGGAGACTGTTAGCAAGTGTATGCATATATATATATATATATATATATATATATATATATATATACTTTATCTTTCCTCTGGTGAAATGAGGAGAAGAGGAATCTTAAAAATGCAAAATAATAAACACTATTTGCTGATCCAACGATACTAAGCATCTGAAATGCTTTGAACTTGTTCTAGGCGACCAGGTGTACTCGTCTTGTCTGTATTTGGGTTAATTCAAGGTAATTCAAGTTTATCAGAGAATTCTATGAATTTGCATGTTCTCTAGGATAGACGCTAACCTGTGCATATACCATTCTTCATTCTGGTCAGGATACATTCCCTTGCAATTGGAAATGGAGGACTTTCTCTACCGACTCATATCTAGTCTTGTATTCTTTTTCTGACTTTATTAACTAAATTCCTTTACGTGCATGATTTTTTCTAATGATTTCACACTGTCAGCATTTGATTTTCTCCTTTATTTTTGTTTTTTGGGGGGTTTTTCTATATTCGTTTTTATATAGTTCGTTCCGATTCACATGATTTTGTGCTGTTATCATGCGCTCGTTTCTCACAATCCTCCCCCACAACTGTGTCATCATGTCCAGGAAGTATTTTTTAATTATTTTCTTAAGTTACTTTTTGCAGTATCCATATAACTGTTTTATCTTTATTTTTTTAATTCTCGCCCATTATTATTATTATTATTATTATTATTATTATTATTTTGGGGGTAGGGGGATTTCTGTTGTATACACATTTCCTTCAGGGTTTCAACCAGAGACCTAAGCTCAAAAATGGCGTCAAGACATTTTCCATTGATTATCTTTGTTAAAAAAAACTAAAGAAAACCTTAAGATCACACACATTTACATAGATAAAGCTCTTCGTAATGTGTGATCTGTAGTTGTGAGTACAATTTTTTGTATTCCTTTTAGGCATGGGCCACCAGGGATCCATTCAGTTAGTCTATTGGGACCTTTTCCAATGTATCGGACAGCTCTAACTACAACTGGAATTATTATTATTATTATTATTATTATTATTATTTAACAAATGATTGACGTAACACTTCCAGCATTTTTCAACAGTTAAGAGAAAAAATGTTTAAACGTAACTTGAAGATATTCTGTTAAAATATTCTTTATTATTCTCAAAAACTGTTTTTTCTTTTCTTTTCTTTTCTTTATCTTTTCTTAAATCGCGCTCTTCTCTTAACTATTCTTCTTCTTCTTCTTCTTCTTATTATTATTATTATTATTATTATTATTATTATTATTTACATACCTTTTTCCACTAATAACTAATTACATTGCAACAATTCCTTTCCGATTAATGGCATTCGGCAAACCGACAAAGTATTACTAGAAAATAGAATAGGCATCTTTTTCCTGTTTTTACTTATGGATATATTTAGAAAACAGCATTCACACTTGAAGCCGTTTATTCATAATACAAACTTATGCCACATTTAAAAAACGTTACGCTTCAATACAAGAAAAAGAGTCTTGACCATTTGCTCTTTTTTTTCTAAAGAAAATCTTGGTTGATCGAATTTTTGGTGAACGAGACGATAGACCTTCGCTAATTACATTGTGAATTATTGATTTCTATATTGCTTTCTACTTTGAAAATGAACATCTGTCTGGTTAAATTAGATTAAGCATTTCGAATTTGAGTTTCCACTGTAAACAGGAGGCAGTGCTATTAATTAAGAATGTGACATATTGATAGATGAATATATATTTACGAAACTCAATGAAAGACATCATAATTATTTAGCTCTGTTTAATCATTCCGATTCAATGGATATTGACATGAAAGACTGTGTTACGCCTATCAGCTAACGGAAGATGTCTAATTGTCTTTATACACCCAAGTGAAATATTCAATGCCTTTGTTTTTACGCAACCTCAAACACTGACAGTTGTTACCAATAGAAGAACGTGATATTATCAGTCACAACCCACACAACTAGTTACTTCCTAAGCTTAGATTAAGTTTGATTAGTTATGTCTTGTTTTGATTTTTTATGCCTTATCAACCTAGTAAAGGTATTTAAAGCCGAAACATATTTTTAGTTTGCACGAAATTTTTGGAGATAATAATAATTGCCTGATACAAGTCTTAATATTTAACCCGTAGCTGGAAGAACAAGAGTTGAATTCATGTATTTGCATATAAGTAAATATAACAAAACCGACTAGAATTTGAACTCGGCTCTCCGATTTCGTATCCCGAGCCGTTATCCATTATACCACATGCACACCCAAGCTTACAAAGTTTGGTATTCTCGAGCTGTCACCCATCTAGTTATTGACCAGGTTAAACGCTGCTTAATTTCGGTGATCGGACGAGAACGAGTTTCTCATCGTGATATAGGCACAAACCTGATCTTAGCCTACATATTTATAAAATCTAGTAAAAATTCAAAGAATTGTTACGCGTGAAAATCTTACTAAGTGTAAGATATATACAAAATCTTAATAAGTATATAGATATATACAAAAAAATGAGACCCGTACTTGTACCTATATGAGTTTTACTGTTCTTTATTCAAGAAAAAGAATTCTGAAAAATTGGTAATATTTTAAAAATCAGTTTTACATCCTATGAATATGATATAACGAAATAGTACGTTCCTTTATGTTGGTGAAATTTACCACTTATCGAACATTGTTATATTTTGAAGTAATACTTAAGTTTATAGACAAACACATCTTTGAGGTTTATACTTGAGTGAATAGACAAATATTGATCGTATTTATACTTGAATCTATAGGCAAGATTCTGTCGTGTTTATATTTGATTCTATAAGAAGAATTGGTCGACTATACACAAATTTGAAAGCATCCATTCCGTATGCAGCCACGTTTTTACTTGGGTCTTTGCAAATGATATAATCGCCGTATAATAGACCTCACCTTCAAGCCAGACTAAAATAATGATTTTAATATTAAAAAAAAAAAACATTATTATTTGATGGTAACTATTTCCATAGTGTTGGTTCTAAGTATTAATTTTGGTGCACAATAGCCGATATCTCATACGCATGTTTATTTAATAAGCACATTTTAGTTTTGACATTTGTCTGTTGCATTCGGTGAGGATCGAATTGGTTTCACAATAGTAACGGTTAAATAGATTTACAATAAGCCTTTGCGTAGTCACGATTTCTTTTTTCATTGTGGGATCAAAAAAGAAAGTATGTTTCTTTATATACAGGATGTGCTATGTATCTGAAAAAACTTTGTTAATGGTTCATAAAGCAAACATGGCGGATAACTCGACGTGGTGTAATGGTAAGCAAGCTTGTTTTGCTAGAAAAAAATTACGACTGAGTAGTGGGTTCGATCCTTACTGCGTGTCTCATACTTGCGGTCTTGTGCCACATGTAAACTGTTCTTAGAAAATTACCATAGCATAAGGATGGCCTAAAGTAACATTAACTGGTGTTCAGCAAATTGCTACATTTCCCTTTTTTCATTCACCGAAGATAAGCATGGTAGCTTTCAATCCGAGAAATAAAAATGTTTGCTGTGGGTGCGGCCGCACGTATGCCAAAATGACCGTGCTTCTTCGTATATGGCTGCTGTCATCCAGGAGAGGCAAGGTGAGAATTTTAACAACTTAAAAAACTTATGGTGACAATCATAAGTTGTAGCGGTTATCAGTGTAGAAAATGGGGCTGGCGAGTTGGTTTCAAATAAGAATTGGGGTAGTTTGCGTTTTCATTATATATATATATATATATATATATATATATATATATATATATATATATATATAATAAGTAAGTAATATTTATATATCCTACGGGGCAGGTGTAAATATATAAGTAAAAAGATGTTGAATATGCTCTGAGGACATTAAGAATATGTATTTAGAATAGCTTTACAATAATCAAAATATATATATATATATATGTATATATATATATATATATATGTGTGTGTGTGTGTATGTGTGTGTGTGTGTGTGTGTGTGTGTTGTTGTGTGCGTGTGTGTTTTGTTGTGTGCATGCGTGTGTGTGTAGGCGAGTGGTTAGAATGTTCGCTTTCTGATCATAAGCCCCACTTTCGACTCTCACCACGAGGAAGTTATCAGTCTTGGGGTGAGGCGATCCCAGTGTGCGGCACCTTTGGAAAGTGCTTGAAAACCATGCCACGGTTTGATCCACGGCTTGTGAATGAAAATAGGTTACATTGGGGGCCGTTGATAGTTGTGATGACATGAAGTCACAAGTCATCGTGACTGAGAGTTTTAGCATGATGGCCTTGTTCAGAGTGTTGATCACGCTAGAAAACAGCTCTCTCGCCGAAAATGTAACTAAGATCTGCTCAGCATAGTTGCAGTATAAACCACTGATGGGTTCTGTGGGTATTGAGTGGGCTATAGGCAATAGAGTTTGCTAGCCTCCTTAGTAGAAGGGTATTCTCGAATATTATACATATATATATATATATATATATATATATATATATATATATATATGTATATATATATATATATATATATATATGATGAAATTGACCGACAATTATTTTAATTTATTTTCCGATTATACGTTATTTATATTTATACGTAATTACTTTGTTTATAATAAAAAATATTTACGGACCAGCGAAGGTACCATTTACTTAAATATTTGTATTTAAAAATAACGTCTAAATAGAAAATATATTAAAATAATTGTCAAATGTAATATATTTTATAATATATGATGTCATTTGTTTACGTTAAGATAAGCTTTGATCATATATGAACGTTTGGGAAAAGTCATAGGTTATTTGTTGTTTAAAAACAGTAATTCAACTTTGCAAACAAGACGCTTCCCCTGTAGCTAAATGGTATATCACGTCAGGCTATATGAAGGTTCCGTGTAGGATACAGACTCGATTCCTGTCAGAGAAAACATATTTTACATGAAATTGCTTAGACATTCACTTGTTAATATTATCTATTATAAAAATACGTTTACTTAAATAATTGTATCTATAAAAATAACGTATAAACAGAATATATATATATATATATATATATATATATATATATATATATATATATATATATATATATGTCTGTGTGTGTGTCCTTGTGTCTGTGCCTGTGTGTGTAGAGGTTCTTGTACAAACTGAACCTGTACATATTTAAATTCTCTGCAAAGTAGACGTAGTTATACCTTCTTGTCAGTTGTGTAAATGAAATTTGTGTCTATGATTTTTTGTCTCCTGTTCAGAGTGTACTAGTGTCTACTTTTTTACTCTCGTGAAAACCACACCTGCGGGCCCTTTTTGATTCTAGTACAAAACAACGGTGTATCTTACCTTTTTTGACTGTAGGGCAAAATGACGACATTTTACATTTATGTTTGCTGTGCAAAACGGACATGTTCTACATTTTGGGACGTAGTATACCATGGGCGTCCTCTGTCTACCTTGTTGACTGTAGTCCCCTCCAAATCTGTGTCTGCCTTCTTGATTTTTTGCGCAAATCTGAAATGTGTCACCCGTTTTTCGCGTAGGGCAAAATAGACTTAGGAAAACATAGGGAATGTAGTGACAAAAGACCTTGTGTTTACCTATTTTAACTGTAGTTCAAAGCAAACATTTCTGGAGCAAAAATTAGACAATAGTCTAACGTTCTAACTGTAGTACGAAACGGACTGGTGCTAACCATTTTGTCTTTGGTGTAAACACTCGTCTCCACATTTTAAACTGTTGTACAAGGAAAACATATGTCTACCTATGTTGACTAGTTTTCTGACTGACTTCTGTCTCCACTTTGAATTGAAGTGCAAAAGGCACATGCTTTTATATTTCATATTGAAAACTTTTTTTTTAAATATGCAAGATGCATTTATTAGTTTCGAAGAATATTTTGGCATAAGTAATTGAATAAATGAATAAATAAAAAAATAAACACACACACACATTTAAATATACGTGTTTATATATATATATATATATGTGTGTGTGTGTGTGTGTGTGTGTGTGTGTGTGTGTGTGTGTGTGTGACAGAAAGACAGTGACAGGGTGAGAGATTGTGTATTGTAGTGGCCTTTCTTTTCTATACGTTACACTGAATGTGACAGACATCACCCTCAAATGAAAAACTGTAAGGAAATATAAGAAAAATAATCAGAAAAATTCTCTCTCTCTCTCTCTCTCTCTCTCTCTCTATATATATATATATATATATATATATATATAGAGAGAGAGAGAGAGAGAGAGAGAGAGAGAGGAAGGAATGTAGGTGTTATGGGGTGTGGTTGGTATTACGGTGCATAAAGACAGATTAAATTCACATAATTATACTTATATATTATTGCATATCAAATATTCATAGTGCGTACCATTCGCAGGTGTACATATTCAGAGAGCATTTTTGCAATACACGAAAAATTAGCTGCTTTACAGGAAACAACAGAGACGTGTGCTATATTCGATGACTTGAAGATCGTGAATTGGTTAGGGAACAGTTATAAACAACAATTCATACCCATGTGCTTACACTGCATGGATATTGCTGTAATAGTTTAAAATCAGTATAAATTTATAGCGAAGACGAATATGTATAAAGGTTTAGAAATATTCTTATGGGATGGAGAGAAGCTTAATATTTTATTATCGGGCTAAAATTTCATTGGGTGGGGGTATCATAATCCCATCCCGAAATTTATTGATAGCCTTTCCGCCTGTACACATTTCACACTCCATAAACCAAAAACAAACCGCCAGACGGGCGTTATATGCTTGAAGAAAGAAATTGTGGGCGAATTGTAAGTTTGCCAAGCATCAGAAAATATCGCCGCCAATAAAAACGTCCAGAACGAAACCTAGTCGAAAATTCAAGGCTCGATACGCAACATAAAACTACAATATTTATTTCCGATGATTGATATCAGATAGGTTCTTGTAAAATCAATAAATTATCTTTACTGTAGTTCTTGTTTTCTGTTTATTACCATAAAAAATGCTTTAAAAATAATCGACCATTCAGTTTCTTTTTCTTTTTTTTATTTTATTGAAATAAAAATAAACTTTGAATTAAATACTTTTAATTTCTAATTAATTTTTAATCCATATATTTCTATATGGATATATTCCCCCAACACGCGAGTGCACACATAAACACAACCACAAAGAGACGAATAAACACAAACAATGCTGCACAAACTAAAATACACCAAGGCATACACAATCAAACCGTTATACATACATGTGCGCACACACATGCACAATAAACGTAGAGAAAAACAACATACAGAAATATGTACACACATGAAAAATAAACAACGAATACATATAGATGAAGTTGCAAGACGCACACAAACAAACAGTGAAGCACATAGGCAGATGCCAATGCACATAAACGCAAACAAAGGACTCCTTCAGGCAACATACAGATTCAAATTCAGATGAAGCATACACAATGCATACAGACTAACACACACACACGCACACACACAGACGCAAATCAACATGCAAACGCAGACAAACATCCGCGCAAACACACATACGATAAACAAATATTAGCAATACACACGGGCACTCATATAAAGAAATAAACTGCTATAAAAAAATACTGGTTATGGAATGATATTCCAAACCCAAAGAAACATAACGTCTGCAAATGCTTCCTCGAAAGAAAATAATAAAGTCTTTATTCCTAGCTTAGTTCATTTAACTTATCTTTTCATGATAGCTGCTTTTTTGTTTAATTAATTAAAAAAAAATCACTTGTCATTTCTTAAACCAAGCATGTGATTTAAAAAAACAAATAGTTCAGAATATTTATTTTAAATAATAATAATAATAATGATAATAGTAAACAAAGAATTTTCTGTCTCGTATGTTGTCTTGGGAACCGTGCGCAGATGGTAGCACTGTTTCGAATAGTTTCCTGTGATCATTCTGTGATGACAATTATGGAGGAAATAAGCCAGGAAAAATAAACAGACCTACACGTTCCGGCCATTCGTGTCGTAAAACGGAAAGACATTGTAAGATAAAGAGACAAATATGACAAATATGGCGACCACCATTACACGCCCTACGGAAGTTGTGAAAAATTAAACAGAAACTTGAATTTATAACAGAAACAGAAATAATCCTGATTTGTCTAGATTGTTTAAATATATAAGGAAGACAATGTAGATGATTGTCATTGGTAATGCTGGTATTGATGACAGTAAGAAAATAGGTCGTTTAATAAAATATTACTGCTGATCTATCATACACTTCCAGAGAAAAATTATCACTAATAACTACTACTACTACTACTATTACTACTACTACTACTACTACTACTACTAATAATAATAATGATGATGATGATGATAATGATAATAATAATTCCATCAATAATTCTAGTTGTGGTTGGAGTATTCCTTTTGATTGAAAAAGGTTCCGATAAACTATTTAAGGGTGATACCTGGTAACCTTTGCCTTAAATGATTACAAAAGATTGTACTCGCAAGAATAGCTCGCAACTTACAAAGAGATTTATCTATATAAATGTGTGTGATCATAGGTTTTATTTTTATTTTGACAAGGTCTCTAGTTGGGGCGCGTAATGCAATGAGTATACAATAGAAACAGAGAAATAATAACAACAAAAACTACAAAAACAATGATAATAATAATAATAGTATTATTAATAATAATAATAATAATAGCATTAATAAGAATAATTTTTTTCATTAATTAAGATGCGTAATTAACTCTCTCGGTAACACATAACTACTAAATTGACAGATGATATATTTCTATACGAGTTTGGTGCCATGAATGACATCCATAGAAAAAGTTTTGATCTGACATGCCTATTTAAGAATATCACTCGGGTGTTTAGTTACATATTTTAGTTTGTAGCAAATTTGCGCGAAACTAGTTTTAGTACAGCAAATTCAAAGTTAATGAATACTTTATTTTGCCCGAGACATGAACGAATCAAACTGAATGAAACGTCGCCTTAGTGAAGGTGTCCAACTGAAAAAGAATGACAGGGGAATTTTTGTTTCTGCATATAACATGTGAAAGCACGTGCGATACTCTGCTGTTATCAACCGCAAACCAGGGGAGATAACACAGCCAACCCTGGTGCCACGAGCAGATTTTGCTAGCGGACAGGGTATTGTTTTTCGATGTAGACGTGTCAGTCTCTGCGATTTGTATACAAAATGCAAATCAGATTTTCCAACGTTCTATTCAACAATAGCGTTTCCTTTTGATCATCAAACAGAACACAAGGCGCTCGTAATGACTGGTTTTTATAAGATTTATACGAAACTGATTAAGTACCTCATCAACTAACGGGAAATTCCAAGATGACCACTATCATATTATGCATGTTTCTATTTCATGCCTCCTCGCTGCCGGGTTCTCATTCGTTTTAACGCGAACCATTATCAGTACAGCCGTTTTTTCATCACAAACAAGAAACGAAAGTAGTTGTCCTTGAAGGGTAATGATGAGGCATTTTCCACTTACGTCTTTCCTCTCGTCCTTTACCGACTGGCTGTATTTCCTAACTGTAAGGAACGTAAGTAGGCGATGGAGAACTTGCTTTCCTCCCTGTTGTGGGATAGCCGCAAGCATCACGTCGACAGTGATGTCTATGTCCAACATCCGTGTCATGGAAAGTCCAACCTTGGCGACTGACCGACACGCCTCGAGGCTGGCATTCCTACGCCGCACGTTGACAGACGATTCGATCATAAGAGGAGTGTGAGGGCTACATTACTTCGCTTTACCATCACTCCTCCGGTTTCGACCGCTGAGTATAATCGTAGGCCTCGGGATCAGTCGCATTTCCTGCTCGAGTGCCGATCGGCCTTGAGGATCATTTCTTAGTCCAGTGAACTTTCTCGGCCTAGACTAGTCTGATATTTGGAATTGCTGGAGGTGGTTGTGATGGATAGGCTTTGAGGCCGGTTTAGCTTGTCGACGACCGAGTTGTGTTCTTTCTGGTCTTGAGCGCCAGCGGTGGATTATCTCCTCAAGCCTGAGTTTTTGCCTATCTGGTGATTGGTTTGTATCTATCTCTCAATGATGCCTTCTACCATTGTCCTCGGGTTAGCCCTCTTTGTTACTATGTCGGCCGGCGAGTTGACGGCGTGTATCTCTCCCGAAAAGCTCGAGCATACGCGAGTGACAATGTGTCGCCCCGGTAATCTTGGGTGAAACGGATAGCGTTTCTAACACTGTTGGCCACCCAACAAGGTTGATTTGAACAAGGTGAAATGGATGAAATCTTGCGACGCGACCTCTATTTCCATTTGTTCGAATTCATTCAGCAGCAGCCCAGGATGAAGTTTAGAACGAATAGAAATCAGTTGGTATCGACAGATTACAACGTAAGTTGAGGATCTGAGTGGGGTTTACCTGAATGGGGTGGGCATTGTTATTCTTTTTCAAATCTCCCTAATTCACAACGTGGTGGTTTTCTGAGGAGCCCTACCCTGTTTTATATAGTTTCTTCCAAGTGTACCTAGTTAATGTGTGTAAGTGTTGTTCCCGGTTTGTTCCCGGCTTCTGCTTTTGTTATGATCCCTGTCGAAATTCCCAACCTCCCCAGTTTCTTTTGGCCCACTCTTTTCACATCGACTCAGTCAGTGTTGAATTTTCTAATACCCATAATTTTGCACCTTTTCCCTCGTCCTTAGCGAGAGAGCCTCTTGATTTTATTGGAAGAGAGAATACAGCGATCACTTATTTTTGGTGAGTGACCGGGACCTCCGAACATCATTCCTTCTTTTTCGGGGTCATCTGCCCCCACATCATTTTATTGATATATATATATATATATATATATATATATATATATATATATATATATATATATATATATATATATATATATATATAGAGAGAGAGAGAGAGAGAGAGAGAGAGAGAGAGAGACACGGTGGAGTAATGGAGAGCGGCTCTGGGTTGAGCAATCGGAGAGCTGAGTTCGAATTCCAGTCGAATCGATTGCATTCACTTTGGAAAGGTATGAATCTTCTTCTTCTTCCCCCAGCTATGGTTAAATAGCAGGACAGACTGGGTTCTATAGCCTTGGATGATAGAAAGAAATGCGGGAAAAAATCTTCATCGTCAGGCGCATAAACGTATATCACGCATGGTACATAACTGATTGATATATATATATATATATATATATATATATATATATATATACACACACACACTGTACATATTGGGATTTTTAAAACATGGCGTGTTTCCCCCCCACCCAGTAGTTGCCAAGGGTATGTGAGGTATTTTGGTGAGCGAATGGTGACCGATAAATTCTTATGGTGAATGAATATATTGTAAAGAATGAATTGGTCGTAAATCCGATTATACAGGTATAAGGTAGGTAGAGATGACCAACATCGTAGCATCCCATTTTCTCCGGCCTTGTGCCACAATTACTGTATCAGTAATAAATCTTAGATAAGCAACATTTGTACAAAGACTTATAATTACTTATAGATTTATATATTTTTTATACTTGAAATATTTTTTTAAAATTAAACTCCAAGAAGCCAGACATTCACATCCTTAAAAAATATTCAGGATTTACCGACCCTTAAAACTCATGGGGATTGTTACGTATGCAAATTAATAACTTCCCTCCCATAGGAATAAAAAGAATGACAGGAGAGTTCCATAAGCTTTATACTAAGCTATTTGATTAATTTTTCTTAGTAACTAAACAATTTAAGAAAAATGAACAAAATTAACAAGATCACCATCATATTAAGCCCATTTCAGTTGCATGCCTTCACGCTGGCAGCGTTACATTCGTTTTGACCCACAGCCATACATATTATTAGAGGACAAGTGTACATATTGGGATTTTTAAAACATGGCGTGTTTTCCCCCCAGTAGTTGCCAAGGGTATGTGAGGTATTTTGGTGAGCGAATGGTGACCGATAAATTCTTATGATAAAGGAGTGTATTGTAAAGAACGAATTGGTCGTAAATCCAATTAGACAGGTATAAAGTAGGTAGAGATGACCAGCATTGTTGTCTCCCTCCTTTTTACGGCCTTGTGCAACAACTGTTGTATCAGTAATAAATCTTAGATAAGCAACATTTGTACAAAGACTTATAATTACTTATAGATTTATATATTTTTATACTTGAAATTAAAAAAATACAATTTTAAGAAGACATTCTGTTATAATATTGTTTATCATTGTTAAACACTGTCTTTTTCTTATTTCTTGCTCTTCTCTTTACTATTATTATTATTATTGGTGTTGTTGTTGTTGCTGTATTTATTTAAATAGTTTTACATAACCATTTACCTCATTCCTATCTGTCAGATAGGAATGAGCACTAAATGCAAATACGCTTTTGCAATACATCAGTTTTCCTCTCTAGGCGATTTCAAAAATTCTGTTCTTTGAATAGATTCATTTCTATTTCTGATTTCCAAGATTTTCATTTCAAGACTTCCCATGACGGATATGAACGCCGTAAAAATTATAGTTTCAAATTTTCGTCTTCATATTCTACACTTTAAAAATAATTTCATGATAAACTCTTGATTTTCCTCCAAAAGGCCACGCCCGTCCAAATAAAGTACATGATCTATTAGAGAAGCTGCTTTCCTCACCTAAAATGCCTTGCTTCTAATGAAAGTGGATCCTGTTTCGTTGCCAATATTAAGTGGTCCTTGTTAAATTTAAAATTCCGAATATCCTGATTTGTGTATGTATACATATTTTAAGTAGGAGCGAATGAAAGTCTGTAATTTTGAGAGACTCCTCGTTTCTAGAATGTTTTTCAACCCTTCACACTACATTTTTATGTTTAATCTTTGTCTTTCATTGCGTGTGGTATTTTCTAGCATTTGATGTTATTCTATTTTATTTATACATGTGAGTATATACATACATGCATACATATTTACATACATACACACACATGTCTATTTCTATACATATGTCTCTCTCTCTCTCTCTCTCTCTCTCTCTATATATATATATATATATATATATATATATATATTAGGAAAAAAAAAATATATATATATAAGAAAAGGCTAAAATGCCAACCAACGTTGTAACCCGGGTTTCGACCGTAAGGTCTCCTGCTTTTACATGTTACATTCTATTATTTTATTTTTTCGCACGTGTATTGAGCCCTTTTCAATAGTAATGATAATATTTTATGTATCATATATATATATATATATATATATAATTCATGGCGTTGAATGTAGAATAAATAGTCATGTTATAATTTCCGAATAAATTATATTTTTCTACTTTGTATTGAGCACTATTTTAAAAATAGTATTTTTGGTTATTGGAATTTATTCCGTATACACCAATTCTCTCTCTCTCTCTCTCTCTCTCTCTCTATATATATATATATATATATATATATATATATATATATATATATATATATATATATATATATTAGTATATAATTGGTCGGTGTCTATGTGTATGTAGAGTGCATTCACATTTAATTGTGTGTGTGTAGGTGTTGGTTTCCCCGTTTCCTTTTTTCATAAAGGTTTGTAGAGATGTTCCTGTCTCGTCGAACTTTTCCTTTTTTGTGTGTGTGTATATATATATCTAAATATGTCTGGGTGCTTATGTATTATATTCTGATTGTATTCTTGTTGTTTTGCGCGCGAGTTTAAGACCACATTCACACACTTTAGAATAAAAAAGATATATACATGTATTGTCAAATGACCGGATATATTGTAGCGTCTTGTCGAACGTAATTTCAACGAAGAAATAAATTGAATAACATATGTATTTTTCTTTTCTCAATAATTTTGTAGTTTTTAAACTTAATAGTGATTAAATTTGGATTTTAAAATTGCCAGTTTTTAATTTTAATATTAAATTTTATCATGTAATTTTATAATTATTGGTTAGTATAAATTATTTTTAATATTACCCGTATTTTAAAGATCTGAATAGCTATTATAACATGATTTCGTTGTCAAGCGTTTGAATCTTTCTATACTTGGTTTTTGATTGTTTATTCTAACTTTTGTAACAATGTTTCCCCCTAATGTGGGATCGTTAATTAATCTGAAACTTTTAAAACAATTTATTTTATCTTCAACATCATCACTTGATAAGACACCGAGGGTGTTGAAACAAAATGGCTATTTTTGTAGTGATTTTATAACATACTTATGTTATAATTTTTTTATAAATAATAATTATATATATATATATATATATATATATATATATATATATATATATATATATATATGATTAATGCATATTTGGGCAACAGCCTGTTTTTTTTAACTACTTTCGTTAAATAAGACGGACAAGGACATTTTTTTTATGTATTTTACTAGGTGCAATTGTTGTTGATATTGATGTCGCTGCCATTGTTGGTCATAGGTGATAATGGCGGTGGTGTGAGAATGAGTGAAAAACTTGCACGAGAAACAAATTTTGTCTCCTATACAAATATACAAAAACCCAATATACCCATCATAAGTGCCTGTCCCATAAAGTTATATCAAGTACATGCACCGCAGACATTAAAAAATATATATATATATATATATATATATATATATATATATATATATATGCATGTATTGTTGTAGTTGTAATTGTTGTTCTTGATGTTGCTCCAGCTCTTAAACTTGCAGGTGGGGGTCACGTTAAATATAATTTCATGTCTGGTAATAAAATCCAATCATATACAGACTACGTCATGTATTTTTCATCTATCAAACCTAAGAAAATTTAAAAAAAACAAAAAACCAATGAAATCTCGCTCAGCACCTGGTTATGAATCTGCTTATCTGCAGGAATAACGGCGGTAGCTGAGATTTGTTTCTTCGACCCTAAAATAGCAACACTTCTTACTACATGAATAAACACGAACATGGATTAAGAAAACCAACAATAACAACTATTTATTACGCCTAACATGGAGCTGTCGCAAAAAAATGGATGAGTATCTGTCAGAGGAATTATTTCGTTGTGGAAACGACTGGCATCTGTCATAAGCCACACCTTGAGAGCATATTCGGTTTTAGTATGCGAAGCTCGTACTTGCAAATAAATCCATTTATTTGCCAGCGGATCATTAATTTTTGTGTCAAATTACTTGTCCAGTAGTAGTGAGTGGGAACTATCGGCGCTAGTCTGTCGCGCAGTTGTATCGTTCCTGCTCCATCAATGTGGGTGCTTCTTCTTTGTCGTTATACCGCTAATGTTAAATTACTAATTTCCCTCTGCTTATATATGTAGAGATAGACTCAACGTTACCAAAGTATTATTTACCAGATTTTCCAGACGTTGAATCCTTAATTCTGATTTGCTGGTTTTATTATTTTACTGAAACTACAATTTTATGTGGTTTACTTTATGTTGTCCAAATATCTAAGTTAACAAAAGTTTTAATCCTGACAACCGGTTCGCGGGAAAATATATTTAAGGTTTTTGAAGACACGAAATATTTACTAGAGCTCATCATCATTCACCAAGTTATTTACATGTTAGCACATCAAATCAATTATGATCAGAAACTATGCGAATCCACATCGTGCAATACCATGGTTTTCTTCTTTTTCGTCTTCTTCTTTTTCTTCTTCTTTCTCCTCTTTTTTTTCTTTTTCATCTTCTTCTTCTTCTACATCCTCCTTCTACTGATACTCTTCCTCCTTCATTTCCATTTTCTTCCTCCTCCTCCAACTTCTTCTTCTTTCTTCTCTTTCTTCCTCCTCCCTTTTCCTTTTATTCTTCTTCCCATCCACGACATTCTGTTCCTTCGTCTTTCTACTACAATTTCTTTTTCATCCACGTTCCTCTTTTTCTTCCTCCTCTCCCACCTCCTTCTTCTTCCTCCTCCTTGTCCACTCCCTCATCCTTCTCCTCCTCCTCCTTTATTTATTATCTTGGTGTTGTATTTGAATATTGCCATCAGATATCAAATAGTTATCGTTTACGATTGAGAGAGAGGAACGGAAAATCTTGCAAACAGCAGCACAATTATAATCCTGTTTATTTACATCCTGGCATTCCTAATTTATCTATATTCAGTTTATTTACCTGTTGGAAGATAACATGTTCACTCACCCGCCACTGGTATATTAGAAAGTATCGAATTGTGATTCTGCCAACAGCTTATTTTTATTTCTATCTTTGATTTACTCTTTTTCTCCCTATCACCGCGATGCAAAAAAAATGTTAATGTCTGTAAGGAAAGTGTCAATACTACGAAAATGTTTATCAGTTTATGACTATAATTATACCAAGTGATTTGAGCATATTTTCTGGTTCATTTCTCTTTGAACTGTCTAAGAGAAATTTTCTTTCTGAAGGTCAGCTGAAAGTTAAAATTCAAAATCTATTTCTACCACAGTAGATCATGAACAGGATTAAATTTTACAACCGGTGGATTTCTTTTTAAATATCTTGCGTTAACGTAATGTTACAAGGACAGAAGTCAGTTAATCCGAAGTTATACGAAAATATACAAAGGAAATGGGTGCTTCCAAGATTGAGAACCTTGCGTCAGGTTATTTTCAAAAAAGATAATGCTACACCTAAGGAAACGTGGCCGATGGATTGGACCGTTAACTTTTCGATCGTCAGATCCTTTGTTCGTATCTTACCATGAACGATTTCTCAAGGAGGTGCTGACACGAACCGGGCCTGCTGCATCGTGGGGATCATACTACGAGCTGACTCCAAATTTCTGTATGAATATAGTAGATGGTTGTTCTAGCTGGAAATCACCATTCATCTTGACCCAGTGTTTGAGTGAACTGGACTTGTTAATACTGTTGATCATTCCAGATTATGCGCTAACTAAATTCGCCTAGCAGAGACGTAGAATAAACTACAGGTTGACACTCTGGGTTTTTGGTCGAATAAATTTCCATAAGCAGAGGTCTGCAAAAGTCTTAACTAGCAACTCTAGAATAAAGGCATAATCTTACAAGAGTGACCAACCATGCATTATTACAGTAAATACGACAAAATAAATGCAACAAAATCCTGGTTTGTACGACATACTTTTGTATCACTCACAAACCAACGTTTATATGTCGTACACGAAGTTTTGGCATGTTCAGTAGCTAGATCCCAATTTCAAATAGAATGTATTATTAAAACAGTATTGACTAGGAATTGTTATAGTTTTAGGTGTGGCTAATATGATGAATAGATCAAAATTAGTGCGAAAAATTGTAAACAAATTGTTTTAGCGTTTGTTTATAATTTCTCGCATCAACTTTGTTCCAACTTTCAAAACCGAAAACGTTAGTATCTACAAATTTACTCTGTTTTTTAAAAAGAAACAAAACGCATTGTTCTAAAATATTTTCGAATCTTTCACATATATTCCTTATAATCAGAAGTTTGAGAATCGGAAGGACTGAATATGTGAGCAACGAGTGAGTTATAGAGAAAATAATTAAAAAAAAAAACAGAAAGGGCACATACATTCATCACAAAGCAACAGGTGATTTTTTAGTTCTCATAATAAGGAATACAGGATTTGGAAAAAATGAACTTACATGACAAACTGAAAGCAAGAGGGACAGAGGAAAATAGCAGGGAACTTAGATTGTGTAAAGCGGTTGTCAGAACAGAGTTTAGGAGAGAAAAAAGAAAGACAATATTTACTAAGAGTTGCAAAGGACAAGAAAAGACCCAGAATCATGAACTTTCTAAAGGTACACGGCACAGAGAATAGAGTAATATGATAAAATAAGGCAGGATTCACTTATTCAGTAACAATGTATGGCTGGTTACTCTTACACGATTTACAATTGCGTTCAAAATATATTTAGCTGAAGCCATGAAATTGTCTTCAAAACATTTAGGTTTCGACATTAAATAACCCGTAGTGGTTGGCATGCTGCTAAACAAAATCACTGAGACAATAATTTATCTATCCTAGTTTATAAAGATTTTTTTTATTTTATTTTTGTCTCCAACATATTAAATTTCTGTTCTTCTAATCATGAAATTCTCACAGATGCATAAGCTATATTTTAACAATTTTATTATATTATTTTGCTTATTAGTTTTGTTTTATCTAGTTTACGTGGAATCTATATATAAAATTGTGACTTCCATTTTCCTGTCCGTCCTCCGTCACATCTTCTAGTAATATATTGACCGATCGAAGTCACATTTTGGAGAGAAATGTAAACAGGTAAGGGTGCAGAAAATATAGTTCGTTTTACTAGGATGCGTAGATTATTACAATAAATTTCCATTAATTTCTTTGGAAAAATTAAACGTTATATTATATACAGATAACAAATACTTACTTAATATAAGAACAATGATTTTTTCATATCTTTCCTTTAAGTCGTTATATTCTAGAATCCATTTTCTCGGTCACCCTGCGTTTGTTAAAACTGTGAAATATTCACAATGACAAACCCTTGAAAAAGCTGGAATATGGCCATAGAAAAAATATATATGCATGACCTGTTGTATGCTGCATGCTCAAGAGTAAGAAATCATATGAATTTATTATTCGCTGTTAAAAAGGAAAAGAGGAAATTTAAGAAAATATTGTTCAACATGAAGTTCTAGAATATTAAATTAAATTAAATTAATTATTACACTTCACTGTAGGATATTTGTCAATGTATCTTTCCAAAAAAATCAGTTGATTCAAAATGTATCGATTGGTTTACGAAATTGAACGTAGAGTTTGTAAATCTCAACAAAAATGTTAGCGAGAACTTCAACAATACTAAATACTGTGAGGATTTTTTTTTTTTTTGGCAAAAAAGACTAGTTACATATATTTCCGAATAAATGAAAAGCAAATACAACATACTAAAGATCGATAGAAACATTTTAACTGAAGTGTGAAAGTACCGATAAATGGTATCGCTTAAAGATTATATAATATTTTCCATTTATATTCATATGTATGATAAGCAAACCCAATGGGGAATACTAACTATAGTTATGTTCAATCCCAATAAATATAAGAGAAGAATTATTTTGTGATAACTTTAATGTGTTATGGGATAATATAGTCAGTGGAAAAGAGTCTTCTTTTATATATCCCTTGCGGATTTACGAGAAAACTTGTTCCGCGAGAAAGGAAGCAGAATTGCATATCTTTCTTCATGCAGGAAACAAGTTGGAGCGTACCGTTACCAATTTAGTTACGATAGCCCATCTTGATATGACAATGTTGAAACTATATAATTTCGACTATAGGAGGGATACATATCGATTCCTATAGGGATGCATGATGTTTTATTAGTAGGACTTTTCAATCTAGGCTGATTTTTATTAAATTATCCCGTTTCAGTAAAATAAATATAGGGATGCCAAATCAAAAACTTGTACTCACTACAAATAAGATTCATAGTAATAATTAATCTAGGAATAAAATGATCCATTTAAAATTATTTTTTATTACTTCAAACGTTATTTTTAGGGGATTTTCGTGAAGTTAACAGGTAAGGGTGTAGAAAATGTAGTTGGTTTTACTAGGATGAGTAGATTAGTACACTAATTTTAAGATAAACGCCCAGTTTATTTTAAACAGTAATTTTTCGCACTCGCGAAAATTTAATAAAGAAGTTGTGCCCTCTAGCCGTGTTAGAACATTCAACCACCTCTGTAGGAGGAATCACTGCCTAATCCGGCAAGCTGTTAACTCTCGTCTAAGAAATGCTCCAACCT
>CAHIKZ030000225.1:1217500-1260000 GCA_903632075.3 Acanthosepion pharaonis
TTAGTGACGTGGAGAAAACAGTTTTCTAACAATATGCCTTGGGAATTAATTTATCATGAAGTCACCTGATCGCGCCTCACAAATAATGCAGCAACTAAGTACACTTTTTGATACTTCCGTGAGCTAAACAAGAAATAAAAAAGACTTTATAGTGTCAATCATGTAGTTTATTATTTCCTTGAATTAATGAAAGAGACGAAGACATGTTCTAACAAAACGCGAAATAAAGCCATTCGTGTCCTAGATATACACAAATATAGGCGTTATATATATATATATATATATATATATATATATATATATATATATATATATATATATATATATATGTGTGTGTGTGTGTGTGTGTGTGTGTATGTATATATATATTTATTGTGTATATATATATATATATATATATATATATATATATACTCATACACACACACGCACCACACACAGAGGGTGATTGAAAAATAACCCCGTATTTTATGTATGAATCCCTAGCCGGGCATCCTGACTTAACACCTTGTTACTTTTTACGTTTTTTTGTTACAGGAGGAAATCTACTATACAAAACAATACTTTGAAAGAAGTTGAAGAGCGAATAAAAGAAGTCATGGCTTCCAAACCACAAGAATTCCTGGGGATATCAGTTGACGTGATTCCTGCGCGGTTAGAGTAGGAAAATCTGATGCCCAAGCCGAATTTTAAATAAAACCACGTGCTAAATATTTTCCTTCCATCTCAATTTATTGCAAAACAAACATTCTAGTTAAATAAATAAATTATAAGTGTTTTAAAATGGAAAGTTATTTTCAATCACCTATATATATATATATATATATATATATATATATATATAGTGTAACCTGGATATAAGAGACCCGGATATAAGAGAAAACCGGATTATAGAGAGATTTTCTCCGGTCCCAAATTAGAGCCCATACTTACCTAAACAAAATAGACCAAACCCGGATATAAGAGAAACCCGGATATAAGAAACCTCTTCTCCGGTCCCGACAAATCTCTTATATCCGGGTTACACTATATATATATATATATATATATATGTGTTTGAATTAAAAAACAGACCACTTTAAGGTTCCATGTAATAAATTATTTCAACACAGCTATTTTAATATATATATATATATATATATATATATATATATATATATATATATATATATATATATATATATATATATATATGCTCCAGAAATAGAAATTTATTTCAGTTGAGCACTCTGGGTAGGAAATGTGGGTTTGTAAACAGTGCCTATTACGGCTAATAATGCAAGAATCTTCGGTAAATCAAATCGTGTTCTCTCAGTCACTGTGTTTTTCTCTAAAAATAAATACGCTTAAGTTCACCTTCATCCCTGACGTGCGCCAACGGCTTTGGGGTAGAATACCGAATGATGCCAATTCAGTCGAGTTTCAATCCTAGTTAGAGGCAACCGGATGTTTATCCACACTGATTAGCTGCGAAACAGTCTGGATGACTATATATATATATATATATATATATATATATATTCTGTTTATTTTAAACGGTTACGTTATTTACCTGTTTCTTGAAGGACCCTTTTATTTATCAATTATAAAATTTTATGTAACAAGCTCAACGAGCATATAACTGGTTATCATTGTCTTAAATAACATCCCTATTCTTTTTACTTCTTGGGGAATTTGAATGCCAGACTTCGATGCATCTTACGAAATAATGTAACAAATTTTATCTGTCCATAATCCTGTCTAGGATTTATATACAGACAACTTTGTATCATGACCTATATTAAAAAAAAAAAAGAAAAAAAAAATTCTGGTTTGGTTTGAATTTAGCGTAGGTCACATTTCATTGATTAATCATGGCAAAGCGCTCAAGCCATTTTTTTTAAGTATCCTGTATTTGAAATTAAATTAATCTTTCGCTCGCTACTGGTTTGACATCGCCTGAGGAGACACATTCGTGGTGTTAAAACATGACTGTAATCATGTATTAATTTTTAACATGTTTTAATATCCTAAAATAAATGAATAATATATATATATATATATATATATATATATATATATATATATATGTGTGTGTGTGGGGGGGGTGTTTGTGTGTGTCGACAGAGTGAGGGAAAAAAGGATGTGATGAGATGAAAGAAAGATACAGAGGGAGATGATTGCTTGCTCTATTCTTATTAAGAGAAATGAGTTACGTATTAAAAGATTAAAAGTCAGATAGAATTGAGCGAAGGAAAAATAACCCATCATAAAAATAATAAAAAGAGATGATTCAGGTGAAAATATTTCTTTATTCCCTTTTCGCATAAGTGTCCTGTCCATAGTTACCAAAAAATTATATTATCTTTTTAAGGTTTTAGTTTCATATTAAACTCCCTCTCCCTCACCTCTCTCTCTCTCTCTCCCTCTCTCCCTCTCTCTCTCACTCCTACTCTATCAACCTATCTATCGTTTCAAGCCGAGAGCTATAATTCGACAGTACGGGTCAACTCTACTGGCCTCGAACATGCGAAAAAAAAAACATGAAATTGCTATTTTGGAAAGCGTCTTCAATGTCCTCTTAAATGTATTAAAACCTCAAAGGGAACTACCATAGATTTCAAAAGTTGATTTCTTTTCTATGTAATGCCAACTGAGGTTGATTCATAAACTTGTACTGGTTATCTCGATTTGAGGCTTTAATTATTCCGTTGGTGCATAATTATCAGACGTTTTTGTAGGCGAGTTATTTGTTAATGGAAATGGCTGTTTTGTTTACTTTTTTTTAATAAAAATGTTATTTTATTTTCAGGATATAACAATACGTTCCGAGAATCATACGCTTCGGAATAATCATTTGAAAACGTTATTGATAAGTTGTTATATTTCTTTTTTTCACAATAAATATTGTTTAAAAACGCCTGATAATTATGCACCAACCAAATATTTACTTCGTATATAGTCACATTTTGATGGGGGTTGATTAAACCTCGTAAAGAATAGAGGCTATTCCCGGCTCGCATAATACACAGGGAATAGGTACATATATATTGATCGTTTATATTTGCGTCTTTAAGTATTAACTGCGTCCGGGGATAGTTAAATAATGACCTGTTCTGTCTTAATCCGTAAGTATTTACATGTTTCATGCAGGTAAATACGGGTCCTTTACATTTGAATCTCTAGACAATCCCTTAATTCAGGGATGAGTAAAAATTGATTGCTTATATTTGAATTTCTTAGCCTTTACAGGGTGCTGGATTGATCGCTTGTATTTGAGTCTGGAAGTGTATCAAAAATACTTTTACAATCTTTGGGACGTAGTCGTCACACTAAAACAATTAGAAAAGTCCATATAGACATATATACGCAACTCTTCCTTTTTGAGTTATCAAGTTTAAAGAATGTCTACGGTAGATGTTGCTGTGTTACCATCTAAACTAGATTACATTTTTCGTTCTCGTACATTTGTTTCTACTCTGTCTTCAACGTTTAACGTATATAGTAATGAATTAACTTTGAAGTTTTCCGTTTGAAAATAGCAGATTATTCATATTTGGAACAGGCAAATATGATTTTTGCATACAGCAGAATGAATGGTAATGGACGCGAGGCTGCACGGCTCTATCATATTGCGTTTGAAGACCGAATGTAACCGAATCATGCAACCTTTGTTGTTGTTTATCGTTGCGTTGCTGAAATAGGATCCGTGGCACCACAAAGTATTGTTCGCAGGAGACCGAATTCCACTCGTACACATGACCACGAAGAACACATTCTATTAGGAGTCAGAGACAATCCAGATATCAGCACAAAAGTGGCCTTAGATTGTCATACATCTAACAGTACCGCATGGAGAGTATTTCCAGGGAAGCCCCTGTATACGTATCATTTGAAAAATGTGCAGGGTCTTTTGCCCTCTGAACACTCACCACGGGAACTTTTGCCGATAGTTTATTGAACAAACTGCCGAAACGTTGTTTGTCTCTGCAGTATTGTTTACGAATGAGGCAATATTTGGAAGAAATGGAATAAGAAATTTAAACAAGAAACATTTGTGGACGGATCGAAATCTCCATGATACAATGCAGGCTATAAACCAGCTTCAGTTTACGATGTGGGCTGGAATTGTAGGTGTCTGCCTGGTAGGTAAATGTGTTCTCCCAGCACATCCTACAGGAGCTCTCTACAGGGATTTATTTCAAACAGACTTCAAGACCTGCTAGAGGATGTACTCCTGCTAATAAAAAGGCGCATGTGGTTCATGCATGATGCAGTTCCAGCATATTTTGGTTCGCGATGCGATGAGTTATAACCACTATGAAAGTTCAATATGTAGGGGAGGACCGATTCTATGGCTCGCACGTACCCTCGACCTCAATGCTTAGATTTTTATCTTTGGAACCACCTAAAACCGTTTATTTAGCAGACATTAATAATGCGGAGTCGCTTTGTGAATGTGTCTTGGAAGCCGACAAACCATTCGACACCATGTGGGAGTATTTGAAAAGGTACTCCAGTCAATAATTCGACGAGTGCATGCGCGTGTAGATGCAAGCGGCGGACATTTTGAACATTTGTTATGAGTTGGTGTGTTGAGATACAACGATGGTCTTTTGGACATATTTTTATATGGACATTTTACCTTGTTTTGGCGTGAGGAGCACGACCCCACATTTGTAAAAGTGCACACACACACACACACACACACACACACACACACACACACACACACACACATATATATATATATATTGCACCACTTATTTCAACAATTGCTTTCCACAGTAATTTAATTTTAATAAAGAATATGCTTATAAAGACGCGTAAATTTCAAGATTAGTTATTCCAAAAATTTCTCTTGAAACAGAGCTTAGTAATTTAATTCAATTTAATTTTAATAATTATATTGAAGTTTTCTGCTCTTGTTTTTTGAAACATGAGATTTTAAATAAACAATGATATATATATATATATATATATATATATATATATATATATATATATATATATATATATATATATATATATATATATATATATATATATATATATATATATATATAAATGAAGAAATTTTGAAAAAACAAACAAAAATCTTAAATGTAGTTAAAATGAAAAGAAATGTCGACGTCTGACGTTTTGGTTTAATAAACCTTTTCAAGACAATATTCATCAAAATACAATTCAGTTCAATATGACAAATACGATGGACATAAAAACACAAGTCTTATTCAGAACAGATAACTGAAAATTTTCAAAATAATCACAAACTTTTAGGAATACGTTATGAAAGCGTCGCCCATGTGACGACGGCGTGACCATGTTAGACGGAAGGCTGATCATTTTAAAAATTTTCAGTTATTTTCTGAATAAGACTTGTGTTTTTTTTATGTCCATCTATTTTCATATTGAACTGAATTGTATTTTGATGAATATTGTCTTGAAAAAGGTTTATTAAACCGAAACGTCAGACGTCGACAATTTCTTTCATTTTAACTACATTTAAGGATTTTTGTTTGTTTTTTCAAAATTTCTTCATTCTGTCGGATTTATATCCATTTACACTTGCTTATATATATATATATATATATATAAACATTTGGCTGGCGATCCCACTTTTATACTAGGTTCATTAAAAACCACTGTTCATCTTAAAGATTAAATTATGTAACTAATTTATGAGGTTGTCGAAAAACTCTTGGCGTACCTCATAATTTAGTTAGCTTCCCTGAAACGTTACTCAGCTAATTGCACTCAGCTCAGCGTCATATACTTCACTAATAAAAAAAATAGCTTTCAAATGAACACAGCAATCTTGTCTTTGAAAATGATTAACCCCACTATATTTATCCTGAAAAAAAGAGCAAAACAACATCACCTTGGTGATGATACAAAGTTAATGTCGAAAGTATCTAGAATAAATAATATTTATCTACACGGTAATTTTCTCTTTTACTTTAATAATGAGACCCAGAAGCTTGTCCATGAAGATGAAAGGATCGAACTGAAATTAAGTAGACAAAACTTGTCTAAATTATTCTGTTACCCATGTTTCAATGTGTCAAGCAGCTCAGTTCCTAGCTACCGACAGCTCAGACACCAGCACACATGATTTGAAGGGCCAAATACAGAAACCTGGTGCGCTACATGCCGCAAGGTCCGCAAATGACCTTCCGCAGGTTTTGAATTCAAAGTTGTCCTTCTCCTAGGCCAGTTGCCATCCAAGGCTATAGAACCCAGTCTGTCTTGCTATTTACCCGTAGGTGGAAGGAGAAAAACAGAATACTATTCACAAGGGTATTATCACTTAAAGTGATTGTAATGGATTCGACTGGAATTCGAATATGTCTGTGTGGGCGTGGTGTATGTGTGTAGCGTGTTTGTGCGCGCGTTTGCGTGTACATGGATCTATTCATGAGAAAATTTTGTAGATATATAGCGATAATATGGACCGCAGATCCTTTGTATTTTCGCTGATAACCCCTTCACATAAGGCAGGCAGACTGTTTTCTCAGTGTCTTTATCCTCTTCCTCTTGTACCCACCTATCCCAGTTTTGGGGGACTGCTGACATGTACCCAGGGTAGTTGTTACGTTGTAGGGTACTACTTATACTAACCAATTCTTTATCTAACATCTCTGGGTCACCACTTATGACTTTTGCTCGGTGTTGTAATCAACGGATGATCCCTTTCTTTACACTGTATGGATGGTGAGAGTTGAAATTGAGGTACTGTCCGGTGAATGTCGGTTTACGGTATACGGATTTCTTAAACCCATGCTCTGCTCGAGATATTAGAACATCCAGGAATGGGAGTGTTTTGTTACTCTCTTTCTCCATTGTGAACTGTATCGAAGGTCTTATTGAGTTCACATGGTCCAGTAGAACCTGGACATCTTCCTGGTGTGGCCAGATTATGAAGGTGTCATCTACGTACCTTAACCATATAGTTAGCTTTAGAGATATAGATTCTAATGCCATTTCCTCAAAGTATTCCATGTATATATTCGCCATTGCTGGTGATAATGGCGAGGCCATTGCTAAGCCCTCATCCTGTCGATATATATATTTTTTCAATAAAAAATCTCATGTTATTCAGATTATATATATATTGTCAAATGGTATTTTTCATCTAAGATTCATCAAAAATGTATTGTTCTTTTGTGAAGATGGTAAAACTTAAATGGGAAAATCATGTATCATTCCGAAGGGTGTAATACATTTATAAGCGGTATTTTAAATGACAAGGTGTTTCTGATGCTCAAACATATGGGCCTATAGGGAAATTATTTCAAGAAAAATGAAAAAAATAGTCAATAGTCCACAGAAATACCGGAAAAAACGATCAGTCTAATCAGAAATGAACTAAATATGATAAATGCTGTGTGGTTACTTGCAATCAAATGTTGTCTACGACGAAATAATTTATTTGATCGAGTTTTAGCTGAAAAACAGACGTTAACTCTAAACAAATGAAATGCAGAAAATTTAGTCTGCTTCTAATGGAATAGAAAGAGATTTGTTTCTCAGAAAAATCTAGAATGCAACTTTTGTCAAGTAAAATATATGAAGACACCCAGAGAATTCACGATTTGCCAATAAATATATTTATAAATTCTTGCAGATTTACAAGCGCCACCAGGTCTGCCTCTCCCTTGACGTACAACGCATGAATGAATACCTTCGGGTGGAATGAGCCGTCCAAGTGTAAAGTCTAGCTACCTCGGCTTTACGAGCCTAAGCGCAGTACAAGATTGTCTACTAGATATCGTTGTTTTAAAGTTGAAATTGCTAGATGTGACCATAAGTTCTAGCCTAAAAGTTTCTTCTCTACGCCTTCTCGCTTGTCGACTCGCTTACGGCGTCTTGCATTCCAGTCAATGTTGACCTTCAAAGATTTTAATGCAATGACAGTCGTAATCTTCTGTGTTCTTGATTTCACTTTATCCTATTCTTCTGTCTCCCTAATAATGATTTTCTTCTTATTTTTAATATTTTTTACACGCAATAACCCCTTGCGTTTTTGTGTCTTTACTGCCTTGCTTGGGGAAAATGGTTTTTTAAGTGACCTTATGCCACATCGTTCATATGATTGATGATGATGATAAGTATGATGATAATGAGGAGGATATGAGAAAATTCTGCTTGACTTATATAGGGAATGATTTAAAGATATAGATAAACTTTTTAACATTTAATGCAATGTAATTTCAGTTTTGAAATAACGTTTTACAGATTTCGTACGAATGGATAGAGTTTTCATATTAAAATTTGATTTTTTTTTCAATGATCTTTTCCACGATTACGATGTTCCATCACCATATCGACAATTGTTGTCCTTATGATTATTCTTCCTTTTACCAAACCAACCACCCGCTCTTCCACCAACCATCTGCCCAATCTCCTCAGCTGCCTTCCTCTCTATCACTTACCTTCATTACGCTCTCTGAGTTTTCCACACCATTTTTCCTCATTACGTCTTTTAGGTTTATAATGTCACTTTCTGATTTTTATTTTATCATTTTCTAAGACATCTTTGCTACTTACATTCTCCGTCCATAGACGGAGCGTGTGAGCAACGATGAAGTCTTACAGAGAATGGAAATAAGTTGGAAGCTTATACTTAACATCAGAGGCAGCTGATGTTTCTAGGACACATAATGAGGAAGGAGGGCCTGGAAAGTCTGATATTCACGAGTCGAACAGAGGGAAATTAAGGCAAGAGAAAGCAATGCTGGACATAGCTAGCGGGCTTAAGCAAGTGGATGACGGAAAAGGTCTGGGAACGGTAGCAGAGGGAAGGAATTTGTTGAGAGCTGCAAAGGATAGATCCGTGGAGAGCATAGATCCCCTACGTCCTGAAAGGACATGGCACATAAAAAGAAGAATATTTAGAACCACATTTCTGTTGCTTCCAGTTTTCTCAACTGTGGAGAGATTGTACAGCGTTCAATACCATACAAGAAAATTGGCATACAATAGCAATCTAGCACTTTTTCCTTTGTTTCTAACGACCTTTTACTGTTTGTTACCACTTTGTTTAGCTTTTGAAAGGTGCCTTACATTAATAAGATACCCGTTCTGATTTAGGTGTCGGATTTTCTATACTTAATTATTTAATAGAATTCGGATTGTATATTTCAGAAAATAGCCAAGCAAATTTCCTGATGTTTCCTATTACGAGAATTGTTGAAATATGAAGGAAGATTGATAGTTTGGGGAAATCACGATATTTTATTTCTTGGTCGTTTGGTCCATTTTGAATAGAGTCGAGCCAATGATCAGTTAAATCCTAAAAATACATTTCGCATAAATGGAGAAAGAATGATGTCTTTAAATTGTTTAAAGAAATAAAGAATCCATTTTATAACACTAGTCGATTGTTATAATTAATATTATAGCCATTAAAATATTAAAAAAAAACAAATTAGAAAAAGAAGAAGAATATAATTAACGTAGAAGGCATATCGAAAAGAAAGAAAAAAGAAAAAAAAATCAAAACATGACAAGCTTTCCTTCCTCACTTCTCAGAACTCAATCGTGAACCAGGAAGCAATATATTGTATACACTTCATTAGAGGGGGGTGTTGGTTGGTCTTATCTCGTCTGGCCGGTGATAGCTGGTTGTTTTAGTTCAATATTCTTATTTTGTTTTTTTTAAGCATTACGCCCCGCGCAAGGCGTGAAGCCACTAGGATGCAGGAGGGGTGCAGAAGATTTGGAGCAAGAGCAGATAGGAGTGATAGAAGATAGGATGAGGAGAGGGATAGTGGATAGATCAAGGTAACTGGAGATGTCGATTGACATTACATTTGAATAGTTAGAGATTATAGCTCTCAGGGAAACAGTAATTGGGAAGGGTGTTCCACAGCCGAGAGGTGCGAGACATGGAGCTATTTGAGTAGAAGAGAGGGCTACATTTAACAGTTTCGACAGTGAAAGAGTGAAAGTGGGATGCCAGCCTCGTAGGGTGCTTGAATTCATGAAGTCTGGTAACCAGCGAATGCAGCTCCTCAGAGCAATTACCATGAAAGTATTTGTAGAAAAGACAGAGAGAGGCGACGGCGCGTCTGTGAGAGAGTGACTGTAGACGAGATGCCAGAGAAGGGCCAATTATATTGCATAACCGCCTCTGGAGCCTATCAAAAACCCCGAGGCAAACAGAAGGGGATCCAGACCATATATGGCAGCAATACTCCATGCAAGGACGAATTATTGATTTGTAGATCTGTGAGAGAGCAACTGTAGACGAAATGCCAGATCAGGGCCAATTATATTACATCGATGTTGTGAAATGTTTTTTGGGTTCAGATAAAACAAGCATGAACATAGAGAAATTTTAACTTATCTATTATTTTATTAACCATGTTGACGCGTATATTTTCGCAAGTCGGGGATACCACACCTATTTGGGAGCCGCTTTCAAACACTAAAATCTCACAAGTCCATTTCCTTTGACGTGTAACAACCGACTCACGAAAGAACCTTCCCCACTGGGTGGAGGGCGTTTGCACAAACGCAATCTGACTGGTCTAGTTAGCTTGACGCCCAAACAGTAACTCCCCACAAAAAACTTAATCTATAACTCATTCCTACGTTCTCTTCAGCCAATGAAATTCAACATCCCTATTTTGTCCACCAAGTGACCTTAAAGGTCATTCTCAGAATACACTGCCACTAAAAATAATAGTCTGAAACTATTACTTAACAAATGTGCACAGTGATTAAATAGGATAAATCTTAATAAAGACAAGACAAATATATATAACAATACTGGCGACGGGGCGGGGGATTGGAATATATGGCAAAGTTGAGAAAAGTTTTTGTACAACGCGTTTCGACCTTTAGGACTTCAGCGGACTAAATTTGTTACGTTGGTGCGGCTACACATGGTTACGAAAAAGTGATGCTTGTAATTATATACATACATACATACATACATACATATATATATATATATATATATATATATATATATATATATATATATATTTTTTTATAATATAGTCGATTTCATTTAGATAGCTTTTCTATTTTAGTTTCTATCCCTTTTGTTATTAGATATCTGCCACTGTGATAATCGAAGATGTGCCACGAATTACTAATAACGTCTGTGATGCAAAATAATAAAAGTAATGGAAACAAAAAATGATCTAAATAATGATAATATTTTGGCTAGATTATATAAAAATATAAATGAATTAAAAAATAAATTGCCAACATCCCTCGTTCGTGTGCATGGATAGTCACACCAACTTATCAAATTTATCCCGATGAATTTCTTAAAGAGGAGCGTCGCACGAAAATGTTCTACTTTCTCATACAAACCCCAATATTGTTCTTGATATATAAAAATGTATATTATCATTATCAATATATTTCTGGCTATATTTCTAAGATGAGGCAATTATTTATACTCTTTACATTGTTTGGAATCTTGTCCTAAACTTCAGTGCCATATTCACGACATTTTGGGCTGTTGTACGCTACGACCTTCTTCAGGAGATTGGAATTTCAAACTGAACCCATTATTTCTCCCACCAGGGTAGATTGTTCTAGTTTTACGTGTATTAGTATCCGATGTCTTCCTTTTAACTCAACTCTCCAAATTTTTTTTTGTTTTTTTTTTGTTCAACACTGCTGAAGCCAGGTATTGAAATCACAATTCTTTACGTTAAGTCACTGAATTCAGTCGATGCTTTTATCTGCTGAGCCATCTGTTCTTGAGGAAAATCAGTTCATTTTTTTTTGTTCAACATATTAGTACACCTAGGAATGCTAGTTTGTCGATTTTTTTTTCAACAAACTAGCATTCATGGATGTGTTAATATCTCGAACACAGCATAGGTTCAAGACCTCTGCATAGCGCAAGTCAGCATTCACTGGGCAATAACTCAACGTCAACTATCACTACCCATACAGTATAAAGAAAGGGGTCGGACAAAAGTCATAAGTAGCGACTCTGTAACATTTGAACAAGAAATGGTCATTATAAACGATACCCTACAACGTAACATCCAACCTGGATAGATGAGAACATCTCCGGTAAACTGGGATAGAAGGGTGCAAGAGGATAACAACACTGAGAAAATAGTCTCAGTCTGCCTACCTTATCAGAAGGGATTATCGGGAAAATGCAAAAGATCTTTTGTCCATCAACACTTCGCGGACACCTCTTTCAAGTAAAACCTCCCACAGAGCAGAACATGATTAAGGATTGTGTACGTTATCCGATGCCGCTATGGTAAGAAATATGCAGAAGAAACAGGCTGCCCCCTTAAGGTAAGACTACAAGAACATTGTAAAGCCGTAACACGAGGGGACATAGAAAAACAATCAGTCGTAGCTGATCATATATAGAGGGAAAATGTAGATCACGACCCCCTGTGGATTAAGGTGAAATGCTAGACAGAGAACATCATTGGAAAATATGAAAACTTAAGGAATCAACGCATATGCTAAGCTACAAATATCTCTTAAGCTGGTCAAGCATAGAAATGAATACAATATGGGAACCAGTAATACTGAATGCTAGAAAAACAATAACAAACATTTGTAATATTAGTTCTGGTAAAAAAAAAACGGTTACTGACGTCCCAGTAGATAGAAGCGTTGGTTAAATCCAGTGACTTGTCTCAAAAAGTTGTGAGTTCAATACATAGCTACAACAGAAATTAACAAAAAAAACTTGGGCAGATGAATTAAAGAGAGATAGCTGATACTCAGGCATCCGGAAGAGCCATGACACGTGGAAATAAAACAATCTACCCCGAAGAACGAACTAAAGGTTTCAGTTGGTGATTCCATGTTGATTCTAGTTAAAATAGCGTAATTGCTGTACATACAAACAAGCAAAGTCGGTCGATTCTTCTATAGTTTAAATTTCTGTTTCGTTTTGTTTTTTTTATTCATTTCGCCCCAACTAAGTCAATGAAGCTAGTAAGAAAATAGAAGCAACTGACAGAGAAAGAATCCAAGGAAAATGATTATTAAGGAACAAAGAGGACTATAAATTAAACAGGAATTAAGCAGAAAGAAAATGAAGATTGATATTTCATTTCAATTTTTGACTGTAAAACAAAAAACCGGAAGAGAGTTCCACAAATAATGAATATGAGAGAAGAAATTGTTAGCATAGAAGAAATTTCAAGTGTTGAATGATGAGAACTGGTTGCCAGTCTAGTACTAAAATTAAACTTGTAAAGTCGAGTTACCACGTAAGAATGCTCGTCTGAATATTTACCATGAAAATGTTTATAGAAAATGCACATAAAAGCTACGTTAAGGCGATGGGAAAGTGACTGTCGCCGTGAGGTCAGGACCAATAAAAATGCAAATTCACCTTCCGATTTTGTCAATATTTCTTTATATACACAATAGAAGCATCAGATCAGATGTGACAGAAACATTCAATGCAGGAACGAATTGTAGATTTGTATTGCTGTATAAAACCTGGTCAATATTGTCTTTTCTCTGTTCCAGAACATTTGTTGATATCACAATTATTTCGAACAAAACATCATGTCTCTACTCTTCCTTTTTGCTGCCGTTGATACCGGTTGTGATGTTGCTCTTTTCTCATCCGGAAATTATTCCTCCTTTTCAGTTGTATAAATATAACCCAGATATAAAATTTGTCAACCTCCTCTGCCGCTGATATCGTCATCGCAAAAATGACCTTAACGATACTCACCACAGCCACTGTTGTCATCAACAGCTGGTATGGTTGCCGAATGCGTCGATTAAAATGCAATGAGAAATTGACTGTTTATAGAGGCAACAAATCAAAGACACTACAGCATCATTTTTTTTAGCAGAATAGATATAGTTAAAATATTGTGCACATTAGAATTATACTGTTTAGTTTCAAAATAAAACAAAAAAACTCTATTTTGGTCATACCCCTTCAGGACGTAGGCGATCATGACACTCTGTGGTTTCCCTTTTTTTATAACCTGTAAAATTCCAAGAATTTTCGGGAAATACACTGGAGTGATTCTCTGTTTCCTTGTCCACAATTTGTAAATCGAAATTTACCTTCTCTTATACTTGTGTCCAATTAATCCCGAAAAGACCAGATTGGAGGGCTATTTAACCGAACGCTTAACTGGCGGAATAAACGGATTCACGCCTTTCGAACAGCATTTTCTGGGTGTGGATTTACTAAATACCAAACAATTAAATAACCCAGTATATGGATCAGATATTTATTTCTAAACGAATTCACTCTATGTAAGATAATAAAGCCACTGAGACACATGGCTTTACCTCTGTGAAAGGGAAACAGAAACATTCCCAACCAAGGCGCGAGAACAGAGAAGAGTAATCTGGAGAACAGCAGATAGGGATTAATATTGCATTTAATTTTATTCAGATTAAAATTCTCTGGAAACCATAGAACCGTAAAAGAGTTCCACAAGTGAGAAATGCGACAAAAGTACTAGTAACATAGAATTTACGGTTACATCTAGTTAACTCAACTCTAAATTGGCGAGACCTCGTCGCCATTCTAGTAATGCACTTAAATTCAAAACGTATAGGTGCCATAGAGAAGAGCTCACCCGAACAATTACCATGGATATATTCATAGAAAAGGCACAAGGAGGCAATCTTACGGCGGTGGGAAAGAGACTGAAGCCGAGACCCCAGATCAGGGCCTATAATATTGCTGATTAATCTTTGGATTTTATCAAGGATCTATAGATAAATAGCAGGTGCACCAAAACATATGTAGCAGCAAAATTCTAAGCATGAGGAATAGAAGGCATAGATATGTAAAATAGATTCTGGAGAGAAAAAAATGTCTAGCACGACATTGGGTGCCAACTTTCTTAACAGCTGGCCTAGCAATGTATTCAATATTGTCTTTCCACTTCATGTCGTCCTAGAACGTAAGCTATGAGGACATAAAACAAAGGAGTAGAGGTAATTTCGCTAAACACTGTAAAATGGTACAAAGCGTAAACATTAAGCTTAAAACTGTAGTTAAATTCTTCATTAGCCTCGTCAGATAGAACCTTTTCTTATGTATGTTATGCATGGCGCAAAAAGCATTTCAGAATTTATCTACATTGTCAGCCGTATACAATCCCTTTCTAAAAGAAATGGCTTGGAATGAATGAAATCTGTAGATCTTGGAGATAACCACCCGTCTGCGAAACCTGTAAACTGGCGCTACAGAATCACAAACAAAGAACTATAACAGGTGAAAGAAACGACCTCACTTCAGGACTTTTAATTGCAGCAACAACTAAAGCAGATATCACATGTAACTCAAACAAAAAATAGTAATTTAATTATGATGCTGATATTCCCCACGACTTCAAACAAATTGTTAGGAAGGAAACATTCTGCAATACAGGGAAGTGTGATAACGGATAATACAGGCCTCGAAAATTGTTTTAAAAGAAAGTTTTTTTTTTTTTTAATTTGAATAGAGAGTGGGACTGACTCTTCGGCCAAGTGCAAAATGGTTAGGAAGGAAACCTGCTGCAATACTAAGAAGAGTGATAACAGCTAATATAACCCTGAAAAATTGTTTTAAAAGTAAGTTTTTATTAATTTAAATAGACAGTGGGACTGACTGTTCGGCCAATATGTGCCGAATATTTCTTTATAAGGTAACTGTTAATATTACCATTACTATTTGAGCAAACGGAAATGCAACTAACCTAAGATTTGAGCCCGGGCCGCTCGTTATACATTTCCGCGATAGTCGCCGTTACACTGACCGCACATCTGTTGACAAGTGCACCAGTGAGATTAATCAATCAAAAATTGCATTGTTTACCCGAGAAATGTGTACGAAGTACGTGCAAAAGCTCTCAGCATTATTTTTCCATAGTTGTATCTTTTTCTTTCAACATATCTAATGCGCATGTGAAATCCTGTTTTCCGGTGGAAATGTTCGCACATAACATGCATGTAATACACCGATTAACAAAACAACGAAGGCAAAAATATTATTCTGAGTTATTCATACAATGTCAACAATATTTATTTGAGAATTTCATATTAAAGAAAGTATATTCCACGAAGGTAACGACATCATTGCAACTACAATAATTAAAGGACTACTTTGTATAATTTATAGAATGTCGAAAAGATTTCGTTTGCTAAATAACAATGATAATAACTTTAAGAGGATAGACCGCAGTAGACGAAGCATGTGTCATAAACAAAAACAAAACAATTAAAATAAATTGAAGGGATTTTAACTTAACCTTTTCAAATGCTGAAACTGGATATGTTTTGGCTCCCTCCGATTTTGCATTTAGAGTTATGCGTCTGGGTTCATTTATCCAGTCAGTTTCTTCGTCAACGGCTCCAGTCATTTTATTGATAAAAAATGAAGATAGACTGCGGATTCATCGGAAAAGTGGGATTTGAAATCGGTTTACCTCTTCTCTTCGTATCACTCTGAACGTCTCAGTTCAAATATTTCCTGTAATAATAGCTTCACTTTGTCATTTTAATTAGCCCCAAGAAAAAAACATATCACCTCATTAGAAATATAAGAGGAACGATAAACCAAAACTACTGCAATTCTCGCAGAAAAAAATGGCTGACAAATAATAAACTTTGCTCTTTTGTCCCGAATTCTGTGTAATTTGTCTTTCTAGCTCGTTAATTTATTTAATCCTTTTAATATTCTATATAATCCTGTCTCCCAATTTCAGTATCTGAACAAACTTCTTTTTTAAATTTTTCAAAGCCAAGCAAGGTGATAATGCCATTAAGAAGCAAGAGATTACTGAGAGTGAAAGAAAATGCGGAGACTTTTGTTAGGATTGCAATAATAATATTGCCCATATGTGTTCATAATGTTCATTATTGTCCTCTTCTAGAGCTTAGTCATGAAATAACAAATTTGTATTGCTTTCATAACGACTTCACTTTGAACATGAGCAGACATGGTTTCTGAAACATTCAGTATATTAGGCAATTTGTACAGTATATATATATATATATATATATATATATATATATATATATGTTTATATGTATGTATATGTATGTATATATATATATATATATATATATATATATATATATGTATATATATATATGTATATATATATATATATATATATATATATATATGTATATATATATGTATGTATATATATATATATGTATATATATGTATGTATATATATATGTATATATATATTTATGTATGTATATATATATATATGTATATATATATGTATATATATTATATATATATATATATGTATGTATATATATATGTATGTATATATATGTATATATATGTATGTATATATATATATATATATATATATATGTATATATATATATATATATATATATGTATATACACACACACACATATATATACATACACACACATATATATATATATATATATATATATATATATATATATATATATATATATATATATATATGCCTTCAGATAAGAGTGAAATGCGAAATATATTCTTGTTTCTTCCTGGCTAAGTAAACGTCTTCGTATTGGAAATGATTTCAGAACTTGTCTAATTTCACTGACTTTGTTGTAGACCCGTCGTCGTAATCCTGAATCTATTCCCTTTTCTCAGTGGAATTGGGACGTGCTTACTTTAACACTGGATTCTATAGCTTTCCTTTATGAATTGACAGAACTAATTTCATCAAAAAGATGATTTGCAACTCTCATACATAGTACTTTATTTGTAGGAAAGTTTTTAAAAATCAAACAGTGGCTCAGATATCTGAGGTTTGATCTGAATAATTCTTTCAAACAATTGATTAATATATAAATGTATGGAATAGTGTGCTTTAAAACAAGTAAATAGTGTTCTCGAATATTGAAATTAATCCACCATAGTGAATATTAAACATTACCTCACAGATGAATCGACCGAGATATGGTTATCCCCGCGATGGTTGAGAATATTACGGATATAGGTTACATTCCATCACTGCCGGTCAGTCACTGAACTACCGCCAATCACGATGAACGGATGTTCGCTCGAAGAGGTTCCTTGCCTTGAGAGAATATTGGGTATCAAACTCATCCACAACCTCAAATTGAACTCTTCTATACGATCCATAGCTAAAGATGGATGCAAAATGATCGACTCCTTGTACCGCTTCGATAACTATCTGACTCCTCATGTCATCCTTTACCTCGGAAGAGTCAGATAAGGCTGAAAAAAAAGAGTACCCTTGCCATATTTGGACCGGAGGTGCCCGGTCCTCACTTTTCAGTCTTGATAGAGTTCAAAAGCGTCTCCATTTCATTGGAAAATAATTCCTCTCTCCAGACCCTCTCTATCTCACAGGCAGGATGTGGCGAGTCCCTCACTGTTCTATCGCTAATAACATGGAAAGTGCTCCACCGAACTATATTCCTTGCTTTCGCCAGGTCTAATCTTCACAGTTGGGATTCGCGGTGCCACTTACAGAATAGCAAACCACCGATATTCCCTCCGTATTCGATCGTTACAATCTAACTTCTTCCCGCGAATCACTGCCCAGTAGAACAGACTCCCAAGAGAATGTTTTCCCGATTGTGACAATCTTAACTTCTTCAAGTCTAGATTCAACCGTTATCTTCCCCTCTTATTCACATAAACTACCCCTAACGTAACCCTTTACGCCGAGTTGCACTCTCGCTTTGTAATTGGGAAACCTTACTGTAAACAAAAATAAGTTGAAAACAAAGGGATAATTTTAAGAGGAATCGAAGCTACAAAGAAAATGTAGCTATGAATTAGTAAGAGACAGCTAATATTATGTTGAGGCATAATAAGCAAAGATAGATGAGAATGTAATACTCAAAGATCTTACTAAAAGTAAATGGATTTGTGAAAAACGCTGAGCAACCGATGTGAGGAGTTTGAACAAAGGTATGACAGAACTAAGAGACAAGAAGAGATTATAAAGATGCGAGATGCCCCTTGTTGTATTACAATCATGTTATTTCTGTACAAGGTCCAAACTCCACTAGCGGTAGAGGGTTACGTTGTAAGAGGCAATTTTTATGCGGATATGCAAGGAAGATGGCGGTTAAATCTAGACTTGAACAGGTTAAGTTTGTAGTTATTGGCACATAAAAAGAAAGAAGTCCGGTAGGTGGATTGATGCCTTCCCCTGTCTCTTGATACACCCAGTGGAAGTTAGGTTTTCCAAGTCCTTCTTCCTCATTATGCATACGAGAATTTTCAGTTATAAGTGTTATTTTTGTTGGCAGATTCTTAAAGACTCACTCTTTAATTATTAGCACAGTCCATGAAATTCTCAATATTCTTCTGTAGAACAAATATTTTTCTTGTTCCCAGTTTTCTAATCATCTGTGGGTACATTGACCCGTATTAACTGCCATACAGTTTTTTGGGGATGCGCAAAACACCGAGTAAGCTGGTTTCTTTCACAATCAGTCTTATCATATATTTCTACAAGGACTAAAGCAATATCCGTCGAAACGAGTATCTGACGCTAATTTAATTTTCGTGTTTTGGAAAAACTTCGAAAAAGTTTTGCATATAAATTTGTGATAACCGTGTTTTCGTTGTATGCCATATCTATATGTGAAAAACTTCATAGAAACATCTTCTTGGGTTTCCGTTCAACAAAGCAGAGCGTCGTGGGAGGTAGCTTCTCGAGTGGAACTTACACGAAGGTTAGAATTGATAGGACAAGAAATGCATTTCGCCTCTACATTTTCCATGGAAATAGCGATAGGCTTTCCACGTGTTTCCTGTGTGAAACAAGCTATAGGATGGAAAGTCATTCATCTCCCACAAAACATACCAAACAATAAAAGAAAGAATGTTGTAGGGTGCCAAGTTTGCTTATTTCTTAAACCTGTAAGACTCATAAATAGCAGCAGATATGCAACTGCACTGGGTATATAATTTTATGTATATGTATATATCGCTTAAAACGTTAGTTTTTAGTGGATGCTCATATTTGAGTAGACGCCCCGTTCATTTACTATACAGTATATTTAATTTTGTCCGCCAGCCTGAATATCTGAGAAATCTTAAAGAAAAATATGCACCCTGCGGCTAGATTCGAACACGCGTCACTCTAGGTAGAGGAAGCCGTCGTTAGAGTAGACATGCCTTAAACGAGTGTGCCACAAAGAAGCTTTGCCGGTCAGGCAATTTTTGAATAGTGACTTTAAGCGAAATCCTTCTCGTCATAGATTATTCGAAATTATAATAACTGCTCAGTTTCGTATCCAAACGTAAACAAAGTTATTTTCTAGGGAACTAATGGATTTTTTTATTTATTAATCTGACAGATTTTTATCCTTTTAAACGTTCTTTTTGACGCGAATACTCCTCTTTGAGTAGACGCTCCGTTTTTTATTAACCCTTTGTGCCCTGCGTTTCTGAATAATTCTGCCTGAGCTCCTTAGTCAAAATTCGCAAATAATTGGCATGTAATATTTCACGGTAGATATAAAAAAATAGTTCCAAGTGCTTGCCCATCAGTGACCCGGTAGCTGGGCATTGTCATTTTTCTCTACCACTGGTAAAGCGGTGGTCAGTATTCAAAGAGTTAAACAGTATATTTATATATTTTCGTCTACCGGGCTGAATATTCGACAGATATTATTACAGAAAAATATGCGCTCTAATTAAATAATTTGAAGAAAAAAAAAACATTATCTCAAAATTCCCGGAAGAATTTTTTTATCACTAATCCGCCAGATGTTCGGAATAATATTCTTATTGGTGATAAAAACATGTCCAAAGATTAAAAAAAAAAAAAAATTATTTAGTGAGTCCTATCAGCTTTCTTTCTCTAAAGAATCATTAGATTGAAGAAAAAAAAATAATTTTATTTCAGGTCGTTCTCTATCACGAGCAATTTGACGGCTTGTGGTAAATCTGTTGAAGGTTTGTTTAAAAGTCTTCCTTGGGGACCGTAAGAATGACAGCTAAGAAGATTGTCTGCAGTCTTGAGATGAAGCATTTTTTGTCATCATATTGATTATTTAGTTTAATATTATCAGGTGAATTTCTTTTTACCAGACTACATATTCATGTTTTCTTTTATTTGTATATATTGTTTACAGGAGATAGAGAAAAATTATTGGCCCAAGTTACTTCTCAAATTCTGAATTCTTAAACATTTACAACATTCTCTTCTATGTCAAGCCGATAATTTTTCAGCACCATTTTCTACATTGACGGAACACTGTCACAATTGTTTTTGAAATAATCTACATAGTTTAATATTAAAACAAATCAATATGGTAATATGTTATGGTAATTTATACACGCCCGCTGTTTCAAAACCGTAACGCTCCTCGCGAAAAAGATGAGTATATTTTCATTACAAATATTCAGAAAAAAAATTAAATAAGCTTGCATGCTTAGCTTAATTATAAACTTGTTTCGGTCTCGTACAAAGCACTGAAACTGAGGTACCTATTATGAATTGACTTTGAGTACCTCGTTGTGGTTTAATGTCTACAATGTTCGTCCTGTAGATGATTACTAGACTACTAAATTTTAACCCCATTTTCTTCCATCTACCGCGTCCACACAGCACATAGGTGATCATAACTCTACAGACCTTCCTATAGCTTGCGGCTTTAGCAGTGTTTCCCCCTTTGTCAAGCCTCTTGTTACCGGCACGTGACACTTGTCCTTTCTTTATGGCAGAGAATTCTGGACGATTTCTTCAATGATGAAGAAGAGACTCGAGACGACGGAGATGTGGTTCTACAGAAGGATTCTAAGGATATCATGGACCGATGAAACGATGAGGTCTTAGAGAAGTTGCAAACAAGGAGGGGTCATATACTTAACATCAGGAAGAGACAGCTGAAGTTTCTTGGAGGCATAATGAGGAAGAGGGTGCCTGGAGAGAGGTGGAAAGCCATTATCGCCTACATCCTGAAAGGACATGGCACATAAAAAGAAAGAAGTCCGGTAGGTGGCTTGATGCCTTCCCCTGTCTCTTGATACACCCAGTGGAAGTTAGGTTTTCCAAGTCCTTCTTCCTCATTATGCGTACAAGAATTTTCAGCTATAAGTGTTATTTTTGTTGGCAGATTCTTAAGGACGAACTCTTTAATTATTAGCTCAGTCCATGAAATTCTCAATATTCTTCTGTAGAACAAACATTTTTCTTGTTCCCAGTTTTCTAATCATCTGTGGGTACATTGACCCGTATTAACTGCCATACAGTTTTTTGGGGATGCGCAAAACACTGAGTAATCTCCTTGTCAGCTGGTTTCTTTCACAATCAGTCTTATCATATATTTCTACAATGACTAAAGCAATATCCGTTGAAACGAGTATCTGACGCTAATTTAATTTTCGTGTTTTGGAAAAACTTCGAAAAAGTTTTGCATATAAATTTGTGATAACCGTGTTTTCGTTGTATGCCATATCTATATGTGAAAAGCTTCATAGAAACATTCTCCTTTCTAATAAATGAGGAAAGCACTTATTCCACATATAAGCGAAGTATTCTTTGGCCTTCAGGTAACTGTTCTTGAGTATATAAGAAGAAAAAAATTATTAGATTTAGTATAAATAAACTAATTGACTTGACACGATCATTCTGCTCGAAAATTTCGTAAGAAAATAATTTTGTATGATCACTCCACGTCACTATCAAAGAACTTCTGCTACCAGTAGATGGCGCTCCTAAAACACTATTAAAGGATCAGTCAGTCAATAAAGTGTCATGTATGATACACGCTTGGGCATTCATGTCACTTTCGATTCATGACTGACTAGATAGAGAATTTTCCCTTAGTAGGTTGCCGTTTATTTCTGCGGTAGACTGCTTGCCAACCAAGGCTAGTCTGCCTAGCTAGTCAACCCATATCTTGGGGAAAGAAGAGTTGGGTTCATACGTTTCCAAAGGATATTTGTGTGTAAGTGAATGTAACGAGGCCAACTGAATTTCGAACTCGGCTCTCCGATTTCACGTTTCGAGCTGATATTCATTACACAAAAACACACATTAAAGGATAATATTAAAAAAATATTTCTCTTTTTACTATGTTATGGTAATTTATACACGCCCGCTTGGACTCTCCCAGCTATAAATAGGAGCAGGTACTGCCTTTTAGAGAGGGAAGTTTCCAGTAGTCAGCTCTGACAGTCGGACCGAACATTCTTGCTGTAACAATCTCGTTTGTAAGTTTGTATTACTGTTTTTGTTAATATATTTGTTTAACTCGGTTCCCCTCTTGTGTCTTTATATCTGGCCCTAACAAGACCACAACACTTAAAGGATATCTTAGAGCTAAAACGTGCCTCGTTTCCCCTTTAGAGTATTTTTATGTCCCTAGGGAACCTGATGTCGCAATGAACACAATGCAGATTTTTACACACCATACAATGTCCTATTTTATTTAACTAGACACAAGCATGCACTATTTACATTATTCGGACTATCGTGCCATATTTAATGGATGTCAGTTATCAGTTATCTCCAGTTAATTCCCCTCTCCAAGTTCTCCACTGCCTTAACCGAGTATTGCACTCACACTGTGTGGGTCCTGTCACTGGATCTAACTAATGACTTTATCCACTGTGGCATGTGTCCTTAAACATGGCACGTGGAACTAGAGCAGTCTAAAACTAGTGAGCGAAATAAAGGGTTCAGTTCGACATTCCAACCACCTGAAGAAGATCGGAGCGTCCAACGCCCTAAACGTTGTAATAAATATGACGACACAGATGAGGACAATAGTCCGAATAATGTAAATAGTGTACATAATGCTAATACTTCATCTAGATAGACACAAGCATATATCTTATTACTATCATTTTTTTTTTACTAGGTACAAGCTTCGGAGACATCTTTCTTTTCTTTAGCAGAACTTCTCAATTAAGACCGTTGTTATTAATTTCACTGTTTGATAATTAACCCACACTCATGTACTCATTAAATGTACGGTTTGTAGCATAAAGAATCCAGCATATCTAATAATTCGACCTAACCAACAGATGAAGAACCCTTCTATATCATAAGTCTCTCAGAATCTTTCATAGGAATTTTGCATTAATATTGGTGCGATAAAGGAAATCGTTACATACACACATTCGATCTGTTTGTATTATTTACTTTTAGCTTTCACAGGTAATAAAACATGTTCCTAATTTTGCAAAACTGTTTGTAAATTCATTATCACTCTTTTGTTTGAAGAAACTTTAATGCACACATTATTGTAACACTTTAATATGCTTCAAAAACTGTTTGTAAATTCATTATCACTCTTTTGTTTGAAGAAACCTTAATGCACACATTATTGTAACACTTTAATATGCTTCAAAAACTGTTTGTAAATTCATTATCACTCTTTTGTTTGAAGAAACCTTAATGCACACATTATTGTAACACTTTAATATGCTTCAAAAACTGTTTGTAAATTCATTATCACTCTTTTGTTTGAAGAAACCTTACTGCACACATTATTGTAACACTTTAATATGCTTCAAAAAACTGTTTGTAAATTCATTATCACTCTTTTGTTTGAAGAAACCTTAATGCACACATTATTGTAACACTTTAATATGCTTCAAAAACTGTTTGTAAATTCATTATCACTCTTTTGTTTGAAGAAACCTTAATGCACACATTATTGTAACACTTTAATATGCTTCAAAAAACTGTTTCTAAATTCATTATCACTCTTTTGTTTGAAGAAACCTTAATGCACACATTATTGTAACACGTTAATATGCTTAAAAAACTGTTTGTAAATTCATTATCACTCTTTTGTTTGAAGAAACCTTAATGCACACATTATTGTAACATTTTTAATATGCTTCAAAAACTGTTTGTAAATTCATTATCACTCTTTTGTTTGAAGAAACCTTAATGCACACATTATTGTAACACTTTAATATGCTTCAAAAACTGTTTCTAAATTCATTATCACTCTTTTGTTTGAAGAAACCTTAATGCACACATTATTGTAACACTTTAATATGCTTCAAAAAACTGTTTCTAAATTCATTATCACTCTTTTGTTTGAAGAAACCTTTAATGCACACATTATTGTAACACTTTAATATGCTTCAAAACTGTTTGTAAATTCATTATCACTCTTTTGTTTGAAGAAACCTTAATGCACACATTATTGTAACACTTTAATATGCTTCAAAAACTGTTTGTAAATTCATTATCACTCTTTTGTTTGAAGAAACCTTAATGCACACATTATTGTAACACTTTAATATGCTTCAAAAACTGTTTCTAAATTCATTATCACTCTTTTGTTTGAAGAAACCTTAATGCACACATTATTGTAACACTTTAATATGCTTCAAAAACTGTTTCTAAATTCATTATCACTCTTTTGTTTGAAGAAACCTTAATGCACACATTATTGTAACACTTTAATATGCTTCAAAAATTTAATTTCAAACGTGACATATTCACACTGAACAGTAGTGATTATATTCAATAAATGGTAACGAGATGAATACATTTTGCTTAATAAAAATAACGTAAGACTCCATGTTTAACTAGTATGTAATAATTATAGGCTGATGTTATATTTTCATTTTTTTGAATGGTAATAATTCTAAATACGCGTATATCTTAGTCTGTACAAAAACTCAAAGTTTATGTATACAGCTGTTTGGTTCTTTTATTTTCCCTGGTGTGGATTTTTCTTAAGACCACAATATTGGAGACCTGATTTAGCAGACTACAGCACTGACATCAAAGGGCCAGGTGTTTATAAAATAACAAAACTTCTTAAAATTCGTGTTTGGAAAAATTCATACATATCCGTTTTATGTCACTTTGACTTTTCTTTTTATCTATTTTTCTTATCTATATATTTATATAAGGATGCAAGATTTAAGAATGATGGCTGGCAGTATGATAAACAGAACCGGAAGACAGTGTTCGGAATTCATATGAGGCTGCACATATTTTCTCACTGTTCATGAGATAACGGAACGCAGGATGTTTTCTTAAAACCATCACCATCGAAAAAGGCATGAAACTACTTCTCCCATCGCTCGATATCTTGATATAATATTCCGGCTATATTGTGCAAGGATTTTCAGATAGGGTGAAAATATGCCTTGCTAACCGGCGTAGGTAATGGATGAAAAATTTTACTAGACTTAATTATCTCGGTTTTATTCAATTAGCTTATCGCCGTGTCAGGTAAAGTAATTTCTTTCTATATTTCTGAGATGTGGTATTATGTACAGTGTTTATATTAGTCGGACTATTGTCCTCATCTTTGTCGCCATATTTGTCACAACGTTTCGGCCGTTGTAAGCTCCGGCATTCTTCAGGTGTTTGGAATTTCGAACTGAACCCTTTATTTCGATCACTGGGGTAGACTGTTCTAGTTTTCTTTGGGTCTGTCACTGGATCTAACCAACACCTTTATCCATTGTGCCCTGTGTCCTTGAGAAGGCGAGTTCAATACCTGGTTAAGGCAGTGGAGAACTTTCAGAGGGAAAATTAGCAGGAGATAACTGATAACTGACATCCATCAAACATGGCACGTGGAACTAGAACAGTCTACCCCAGTGATCGAAATAAAGGGTTCAGTTCGAAATTCCAACCACCTGAAGAAGGCCGGAGCGTACAACGGCCGAAACGTTGTGACAAATATGGTGACAAAGATGAGGACAATAGTCCGACTAATGTAAATACTGAAAATAATTTCTCTTCATTATTTCTCTGAGGAGGTAACTTGATGTTACCTTTTCCATATGCAAGTAATATGTGATATTTTTTAGTGAGTTACATGATAATAATAGAAATAATCGATCCTTACTAGAACTATTATAGTCCGTGATACGACGATGAACTACATCCGGCAGCAAGCCCTCTGATCAGGAGATTGGAGATTTTGAAGATCGTGGAACCACCTCTTAATAGTTCTTGTTCCAAAGTCTAACTTGTACAGAGCAGTACACCTGTAAGCGTCCCAGCTGTGACCAAAGTGAACCCCTAAACAAAACACTATGAAAGTATCAAGATACATTTTTATAATAAAAATACTAGTAATAATTTTGTATATCAAACATTACCCAAAATACATATTTATAGTAAAATGACCAAAAATGCGTACAAACTACAAAAATATAACGACTTCACCTAAATCCGTTTAAAATGCTACCAAACAACCAACAGAAACTTTCACGACATTAATCCATATAATATCCTACAATTTATTAAAGATATCAAAATGTATTTAAATATATAACTTCAACAAAACTACGGCATAAAATACACATATCACTGCCTCCAATTATTATATCCACACAAATATGCATATGCATAAAAGTTGAGTATGATCTACCATGTATTCAACCGTGAAAACAGAATAGCATTTTTATTACTTCCACACCCCTAAGAAAATTTAATTTCGACATTAAAAGACCCATAAGGTGTTGATATGCCGTTAAACAGGCAAATCAATCAAATCAGTCTGAACAATTTAATTATGCCTATATCCAACAACGAATATGAGGGAGTCAGCGAAAAATTATTGACCCGACCTACAAATCAAAATGTGAACAAACATCAAAATTCATTTGGGAACTATTTTCTGGTTGGGTCAAGAAGCATCGGCGTTTATTTGGACAAATATTTTATGTACATATTTAATATAAGCAATGTAATCTTTCTTATTCATAGAACCGTTATTCATGGAGCGTTCTTGCGGGGTCTGTCTCAGTTTGGGGAGGTGGAGTTCCGGTCTTCCACGAGGGATATAAGCCATAAATATTAATTCTTATTTGTATTTTGGGGAGTATTTTTTACGTGTTTTTCAGCTCTGAGGCTTAAGAGGTTGTGTGTCATCAACAAACCTTATTATAGCAAAAGAAAAAAAGAATAAAAGAAAAAGCAATCAAACTTGTAATTGAAAAAAAAAAACTACTTATTTGAGATTTGGGAATTATTTTAAGCCTTATAAGATGACAATTATTTCAATATTCTTGTTGTTTGCTCAATTTTTTTACGTTTCATTTCAAAAGGATTTCGTGAATCGCGTAGTTCTATTAGAATAACTTTATACATCATATCATATGCGTGTGTAATCATAATAATCTAAAATGGCGTGTGCTAGTATAGCATTCCAAAATGACGTTAGTTATACCTGTGCTCCAAAATAGCATGTGTGATCACAGTACTCCCACGTAGTGTGTGTGTGATCACAATACCCCAAAATGGTGTGTGTAATCATTGTACTTCAAATAATGCGTGTGATTACAGTACTCTAAATTGGTGTGTGTAATCATTGTACTCCAAAAAAGGTGAGTGAAAACAGTACTCCAAACTGGAGTGTATGATCATAGTACTCCAAACATTTATTTTATAAGTTGCCCAATATAACATTTATATCTTTTACCTTGTTCTGCATAAGTTGTGCACTTGTTCTGTTGTCCATTCTTTCAAACGCAAGAATAAGGTTACTTGCAGTGTTCCCTACCGATCTTTCTATCTCCCCTTTCTAATGTAAGTGTTCCCTAATATTGTATCTAGAAATTACATCTCTTTCTCATTTTTCATTTACCTTTCAACAGTCACGATGAACAGGTATTTCTTCTGGTAAGCACTGTATATAGAGCGGCTATTAGGCCTTAAATTCAAACCAGACCACATGCTGAACTCCTGCATACAATCACTCACTAAAGACGTTAGGTTACTCTGTACCGCTCCAGTCAGTACTGGATTCCACCTGCTTTCGTCTATCTTTATAAGAGCCAGATCCGTCAGGAATTGAAATACCGCTGCATTATATGGGCAGAAGCTAGTTAGTCATTCATTTTTCACTCTCGATAGAGTAGAAAAGAATGTCTAACTTATTCTGTGAGAGGAATTATTTTTCAACCCCCAACTTTTCATAAACAAATCGTTGTAAGCCTCTCCCTGGTCTAGACATTTTCACACAAAATTTTCAGATGAACTACATTACTTAGTTCCATCAGTTCTATTCTTCACGTATAAGACTTGTCATACTACGCAAATATTAGTGAACCACCATCATTCCCTTCGTGTTTCTTTGGTGATATGTAAGTTCCACTGGAGCAGATTCTTCCTACTAACCGGCTTCCATTAGATTATTACAATATTAGCCTGTTCAAGTGTAGTGTTAATCTTTAGCTTATGCATATATCCGCATAAACTTTGCTTCTATGTAACGCTCTACCTCGAATGGCTCTTGGTCCTTGTACAAAATGAACATCATATAAAAAAAAAGTTTTAAAGAAAAACAATTTGAGTCTCTTAGTTTATTTGTAGTTCATATTTTCCTTAAAATTTCCTCATTACTCAGATTTCAGACTACGTCCTTAACATTCGTCGGTGGAACTAAATCCCAGTTGCTGCTAGTCTTTACGTCATCTGCAATGGGATTATCCACTTTCCACTGCTATAGCGATTCAATTAATCTTCTAAAATCTTGAAATCTTTCCGGTTTAAAAATCTAATAAGCAATGATTGCGCTTATTAACCTTCTTGTTAATCCTAGGTGACTGTTGCTTGGCCTAACCAGAAAAAACAAACAAACATTTTGTATCTTTACTTGATTAACACGCTTCAGAAACATATGTGAAGAATATAACAATGAAAAATACAGAAATTAGAAGTAGCGAACCGAGTCCAAATTCCCGCTGCGAAGGTGGGTGTTCACTCTTATCAAGCCTGTCTTGCTTTTGATCTCCTTAGCTGTAGAAAGAGGTCAATAGCAGAACAGACTTGATTTATAAGTATTGACTGTCAGTCTTGGGAAAGGATGCTCTCATGACAAATTATTCCTTGCTTTGCAGCCACAGCTGCTGTAAACCTAAATCGATTTGTCTGATATCCATACTTTTCAATACGTATGATGTTCCAAGGTATGGGCGACCATGGCGCTCTTTAACTTCCTCGGATTTGTTGCTCCAAATAACTCTTGCTATGTTTCTGTTTCTCTTTATCTTTGCTCTCTTATCAATGTACATCAATTCTTCAAGTAGGGAACTCGATGTTTTCTCCTATTATCGTTTTCATCAATATGCCGTTTCAGATCGCACAAATTTTAGCTGTTACCCTTAACATTTATTGTTCTTTTTACGAATTATTTAAATTCCTCGATTATTCCGGATTAATGCAGCTTGGCGTTTACACTGAAACCCCTTGATAAAGATATTAATCCTACCTATGAGTATAAGAGCAAGTCAGACTGTGATTTAAAGGCTTCATTATTATCCAATATAGAAGAAGAAAAAATTTAATTTCAAATTATCAGCTGTCTTGCTGCTTCAACCGGAGCAAACACTGAACTTCTTTGTCGAAATTCTTTTCATGATGCTGGTGCCAAGAAATATAATGCCATCAATGCTGGAGAGGATGGAAATTTAATTTGTTCGCAACTATGTATCTACTGTATAATCTATCAGAGGAACGTACCTTGTAGTGGAAGATTTTCTAAACGCAAATACATGATTTCAAGAGACGGTGCGGACAACTTAGAGAATTATCTGTCTATATCTCTGAGATGAGGTATTATGATTATTTACATTATTCAAACTGCTCTCCTCATCTTCATTGCCATATTCACAAGGTTTCGGCCGTTGTACGCTCCGGCGTTCTTCAGGTGATTGGAATTTCGAAACGAACCCTCTATTTCGCCCACCGAGAGGGCTACAGAAAAGCAATGAATAACAACACAAAAAAATTGCAACATAAGTTCTGGTAAAAAAAAAATATACAATAATAATAACGGAAGAATAGAAATATGATCACTGGTAAAAATGGTGGACAAGACATTAGGTTAATAAGTCCCAGAAATTCATACAGAGATGTCCTCAAGGGCACATGACCCAGTGGATAAAGACGTTGGTTAGATCCAGTGACGAGAGTTGCGAGTTCACCACCAGACTATAGCAGTGGTGAAACAAAAAAAATACTAGGAGAGTTAGGTTAAAGGGAAATAACTGACACATGCGGAAGAGGAATGGAACTTGGAACTAGAACAATCTACCACCGTGGATAAAATAAAGAGCTCAGTTCGAAATTCGAATCACCTGAAGAAGGCCGGAACATACAACAACCGAAACTGTGAATATGACAATGAAGATGAGGATAATAGTCCAATAATGTAAATCAGAGGATCATATATGCGTATTATAATGTTTAATTATCATAATGTTTAATTGAACTTTAGACATTTACATTACGGCATTTATTATTTAAATCATTAGTCCTTTCTTCTCACTTTTCTTCATATCTTGTACGAGAGTTTTGGATTGTTTTTCTTTGAGTCTGCTAATATCACAGTATCATGCGCATGTCTTGTGTTGTTAAAATAATTTTTCACGATAATACAGACAAATAGGTTTTCTAATCCTTTTAGAACCGTCTCGCTCTATATATTAAATAAACGCGGCGAAAAGAAATATTGCATACACACACACAAACATATGAGTTTTCTACATAGGATAAACTACATTCTGCAGCAAGTTTTATAATCTAGAGATTGAAGGTTTTGAAGACCGTGGAACCACATATTAATTGCTGTTGTTTTCAGTTTGACTCTAACCCGCGGTGGTAGTACCGGCTAGGGATCCGAGCTAGGGGTAAATACTAAATCCACAAAGAAAAGCAAAATGATATGAAGGTATAAAAATACATTTTTATAGTAAAATACTCAGCAATACTTATTTATAGTAAAAAGGCCAAAAATACGTTTTATACAAAAATAACTAACAATACATTTTATCTGTAGTTGAAAGCATGCAATTGCGTTTAAAATATTTAGACTTCGACAGTAAATAACCCATAGATGCTGATAGGCCGCTAAACAAATTCAACTAAACAACCAACACGAAAAAAATCTTTCATAATATTAATCCTACATTTCTTAAGAAAACAAACTGTATTCCAAAATATGCCCTTAACAAAACTACAAAATAAACCATTCATATCACTTCCTCTAGTAATTATATACATACAAATATGTATACGCACAAAAGCTGAGTATCTTCTACCATGTACTCAACTGTGAAAGCAGAATAACATATATCATAATTTTATTACTTTAGTGTTCCCACGATAATTAAATTTCGGTATTAAATAATACGTAATGAGTCAATATGCCGTTAAACAAAAAGGTTTTCAGCAAAAAAAAAAAGTAATTCATATTATCAAAAAACGTTCATACTTTTCTATATTCAAACCAGATATCTGGGCTGTTCTGTAGACTGTTCGAAAGAATGCCTTTCCAAAGCTTTCCCGGTATCAAAACAAACCCCATCACTGCTGTTGGTTAGCCAGTCACAATTCTTTCTCGAATTTTCTTCTCATCCAATATAGGTTTTAGCGTTTTTGCCACGACTTAATATTCTCCTTATATTGCGCTTTCCATTAAAACCTCATTTACAAGGGTTTCCTCATTTCCTCTGTAATGGTAATGGTGATATTAGCTGTTTCTTTATGAGGAAACATTCGTCATTCATTGTCAGTGCTACTTTTGGGTGAAATTTATAAAATCACTCTCTTGAAACAGTCTTACAGGAAAATAGTTTTCTCAAGTTCTGTTATTGATCTTTCCGGTATTGATTGGGTTTTTTCTTCCTAACCTTTTGCTTGAAGTAGTGTAGAAAGTCAATATCTTGATTATGACATTATTTTCTCTTCAAATTACAATTGTTATCCATTTTTGTTATGTTGTGCTTGAAAATTCTCAATTGATGTGTTTCTTGTTATTTGGTACAGGTCTTGGCTTGTGATATATTCTAGGACAATTCATATTATCAAAAAAACGTTCATACTCGTGAATTGAAGGTCGTTCTCAACGGATTCTCCTCCAGTTCCTATCCCACGAACGCAGGTGTTTCTCAAGGCTCCATCCTAGGTCCCACTCTATTCCTTATCTACATAAATGACCTTCCTGACGCCGTTAATTCCTAAGTTGGCATCTACGCGGATGACACCAAAATTTATTTCTGCCTCAAGAACAAATCTAGTGTCACTGACAAAACTAACCTGGCCGTGCGTCTCGAAAAGGACCTCCAATCGGGTGGTCAACTTTAATGCTTCAAAAACAAAACTGCTCTCTATTAATCACCACAGAGATCCTTCCTTGCCCTCCATTAGAATGTCTGACGCTCAACTTCTCGAGAGCAACTCTCTGCGGCTTCTCGGTCTCACGTTGACGGCTGACCTCAAATGGAACAAATACATTGAGTCAGTTGCTTCGTCCACCGCAAGGAAAGTTGTCTTCCTGTGCCGCGCCAGGTAATTTTTCTCCCCGGAATCGATCCTCCAGAACTACAAATCAACAATTAGCCCTTGCATGGAGTATTGCTGCCATATATGGTCTGGTGCCCCTTCTGTTTGCCTCAGGGTTCTTGATAGGCTCCAGAGGCGGATATGCAATATAATTGGCCCTGATCTGGCATCTTGTTTACAGACACTTTCTCACAGACGCGCCGTCGCCTCTCTCTGGCTGTTTTACAAATACTTTCATGGCAATTGCTCCCAGGAGCTGCATTCCCTGGTTCCCAGACTTCATGAGTTCAAGCGCCCTACGAGGCTGGCATCCCGCTCTCACCCCATCACTGTCGAAACTCCTAAATGTAGCCGTCACTTCTACTCCAATAGCTTCATGTTTCGCACCTCTCGCTTGTGGAACTCCCTTCCCTATTCAAGTTTTCCTGAGAGCTATAATCTCCAGCTATTCAAATGTAATGTCAATCGACATCTCCAGTTGCCTTGATCTATCCACTACCCTTCTCCTCATCCTTTCTTCTATCACTCCTCATCCTTTCTTCTATCACTCCTATCTGATCTTGCTCCAAATTTTCTCTAACACCTTGCGTCCTAGTGGCTTCCCCCCTTGCTTGGGGCGAAACGCTTAAAAAAATACTCTTCTATATTCAAACCACACGGTTCAACGTAGTGTAATCCTCGATAAGACATACAGGAATCATTAGCTAAAAGCCATTTTTAACATCGAACTGTGAAAGTAATTTTTTACAACTAGCTCACAGCGTAGAAATTTCTGAATGAGTAAAGTATCATGCAGGAGATTCATTATTTTTTTTTATATTTCTCTTTTATGTAATTGTTCATGTCTCGTCTGCTTGCAGGGATATGTTTACGAACGGCCTGACGTTGTTTTACTCGTTTGCCATTGTTAGTTTGGCTGTATTTTCACGTATCAATCCTATTGGGTGACGTAATATCTCAGATGAATTTTATAAGAAATATGACACAATTGATTTTATATTGGTAGACACGGTATCAGTTTATATTAGAATGAAAATAAGGTGTCGTTCCTCCTGTTAAAAAAACACCTGAGTGAAAATGTTAGTCCCAGGTCTCGCTTTAAAAAGGTAGATTTATGTTCCTTTTCCGGTTCAGAGGTCCAGTTTGCACTCGAGTGAGAAATTCAGATATTGGAAGGTGGATATTTTTGTGTCGGTTTACCACAATGTCGGGGATGGACAACTGATCTGTTTTTTTTTTTTTATATTTTTGCTGGTAAAGCTATCAAAATCGCAGACCAAATCAAAATTGTTATTTTTATTTTACTAGGAATAACCTTATTATTTATTAGTACAAATGTTTGCATAGTCGAATTCAGTTCATATGTACATTTCTTAGTGAATCGCTCTTGCTACACAGTTGTCTCATTTTTATTTATTTATTACTTTTAAAGTAGCTTCCTGCAGTTAAATGCAGAGATGCATTTTTTAATTGATATCACCCCAGGCAAGGTGGTAAAGCCACTAAGATACAAAGGATTACAGGGTGTGGGAAAATTAAGATAAGAATTATTAATAATGAGCTGGAAGAGGAAAGAGTAATCAGAAGGACAATAGATAGCGATTGACATTGCATTTAAATTTTTGCAAATTAACGTTGGCTGGAAAGCATGGTGCCGGAGGGGAGGTTCACAAGCGAGAAAAGAAGCTGTTGGTATAGAACTTAGGGCTACATCTCTAAATTAATGAGATCTCGACGCCAGTCTAGTACTGTGCTTAAATTCAAAATGTCTAGGTACCATAGCGAAGAGCGATATTAATTTCCGCTTATTTACGGAAATGTGGCACAAGGCCAATGAGGAGAATGCGCAAAAAGGATAGTCTACTGTTTTAGCATTAAACTGAGCTAACCGCGATCACTGTCACAAACATACAACAATATTCCTTACACCAAAACGACGCATTCTTACTTAAATTTCTTACAAAATCCACCATAATGTCTCAGTGTCTTTATGAAAATCCTAAATAGTCCCTAATATGTACAATTCGTATCTGTGGGAGAGCGGAATAAAATAACAATGTTAAAAAAAATTTAAACCTCGATTAATATTTACAAATGTGAAACAAAACTGTTTACAGTGTAACCCGGATATAAGAGACCCGGATATAAGAGAAACCCGGATATGAGAGAGATTTTCTCTGGTCCCAAATTAGAGCCTGTGTTAATGTATATAAATTAGACCAAACCCGGATATAAGGGAAACCCGGATATAAGAGACTTCTTCTCCGGTCCCGACAACTCTCTTATATCCGGGTTACACTGTACAAGAAAATAAAAAAAAAATAAAAAAAAACTCAATTAATTGTGGCAGAAGCATCAGTTGGCTGAACGAAATCAATACGGGACTATTATACAAATTATAAACTTTTCATTCATCCAAACACAACAAATACGAAATTCACACCCCAATCGAAAGGCGCCCCGCATCCACCAGAGAACTGACGTCTCTGATCACCTAAACGGGGAAGGGAAGTGGAAATAAACTAAAGAAAATAGGGAAAGAAATAAAATGGGCCAATTAGCATACATCCCCTAGCGAAGAAGTGATCTGAACAAATACTATAAATGTATTTATAGAAAAAAATACACAGTGGTAAACTTATGGAGGTGGAAATTGACACATGCTTTATGCCGAATCCTTTTCATTATAATGCTGTCACTAGTGCAATTTTATTTTATTTATTTTTTTGTATATTTTAGTTATCAGATTTTTACTATGCTACATCATCAGTAATATAAGATAATATTTGTTTTTAAGTATCTACTTTGTAATCAGTCAAACATTTCGTTTGCGACAATTCCTGACTTTTGTATACTATGTGTAATCTTTTATTCTACATTTTTCTCTCTTTACTGATTTTCCCGTTTCTTCGTTTATTTTCATTTTAACGATCCTCTGCTTATTTCTAAAGTCGTATTATAACAGACTGAATTCCCTCTTCAAAAGTAATGGGCCAACTTTCCTCGGCATTAGAACGAGTTTCCACTCCCATGTGTAAATGCTGACTTACAGATGATTATATGACGCAACATTATCTGAATCCTCCCAACACGTCCTCATTATCATTGCATGCTCACACAAGATCATGATCTAAAGTCCTGAACCATCCCTTGTGTTCCTTTTTCATCCAGTTGTAATTTCGGCACAGCTTATTAAGGTTGCAACATAGTGACAGGTTACTTTCGGTAGGGAAGTCTGTATAATCCTCAGCAAGAATTGCTAGGCGAGAATTCTCAGCTTCATCTCAGAACAAACACGGGGGCCATGTTGCTTAGTTAATTTGAATCCCCAGGTGCGACATCGAACAGGAGACAAACCAGTGGACACACCAATCGTTGACGTGCTGACCTAATTGAACGAGAAGTTGCTGATCGAATATGCAGTCACTTCCGAGGTCTCATTCATGCTTTCCTCAAGGTTGAATGTGGTTTTAATTAGCATTTATTTAATCACCTTTTGCCTGTTTCTATTTTTCTCAATTGAACATTTTATAATTTTCTGTAAAATATATTGATTAGAAAAAGTTCATTTGCGAACGTAATCTCCATGTACACGCGTAGGTGCTGAAAAATATCTCTGCAAGATGAAATAGCACTTCCCCAAAGAAATCTGCCATTTGATCCTATATTTGGAAGTCTATAAATCTCCCAACATTTCATTCTTTCTTTCTTTCTTTCTTTCTTTTCTTTCTTTCTTTCTTTCTTTCTATCTATCTATCTATCTGTCTATCTATCTCGGTATTTCTATGATCTATCTGCCTATCTAGGTCTTTCTATGATTTTTCTATCTATCTCTCTCGGTCTTTCTATGATTTATCTATCTATCTACATATTGTTTGTTAAAATGTTAATATGTTTTAGTTTTATCGATTTGGAATAATATTATCTCTGATATAGTGTAGATAGTTTACTACCTATATTATTATTATTATTGGGGCTAAAATAGTAATGTTAATCTTTTTAATAATAGTACAAACAGTCAAATTAATAATGACATTAACAATAACTTAATAGAGGTTGTTTAGTTAGATAAAACTATGATTATTAAATTAACCTGTACATTTCCGAACTTTACAGTATCCTTTATCTCTCTGTTTCTGTAGGTATGTGTGTCTTTCTGTCTCTCTCTGTCTCACTCTGTCTCTCTCTGTATTCCTGGGCATGGCAATAAACTCCATCCGGCATAGTCACACCCTGCTTCAGAAAGGCAATCCTTCGCAGGTCCGGCGAGGGTATACTAGTACTTCTTTCAAGTGCTGCCACAACCTCCAGAACCAAGTTATGTCTGAAGGTGTACCAACAGTTCTGTAACGCCTTTGTATCACGTCAGCCATCACGGTCCTGCATTAAGGTCGTTACGCTAGAATCCTGTGTCTTAGCTATTCAATGTAGGTGATTGCTGGGTGACCAACCAGTCGTGCTCCACGGTTAGGTATCCAGAGTAGTAGATCTCTCGCGAGCTCTTGTTTGAATTGTCCTGCAATGTTAATTCTGTATTCGATTACGCTTGCAGAGATATTAGGGATACCTACATAGGGTAATGATTTAGTTTCATGTTGTCTGCAAGATATATTAAGAATAGCTCTCAGCATCCGAGTGAAGGATCCATCAACCTTACACTCTAGCTTTCTACGTAATATCCAAGCAGTGGCACCATTTATTAATGCCGCCCCTACTGTGGCTCAAAATAATCTCCGCTTGAGTTTGTGTGTTAGATCCGATTTCCATATTAGAGCTATTTTATTCAAGATGTTACAGGCTTTAGCTATGCGAATTTTCACAATCATTTCAGTAGAATTTATTTAGCTATGTAAAACATTCAAGATATTTTACTGATTCACCTGAGAAAATGTTTATTAGTCCTTACTGGTTGAATCCTATGAATTCAGTTTTAGAGGCCTTGATATAGAGTCCGACATCGTTGCTGGCATTTACTAGATCATGTAAGAAAACTGAGGTATTGGTAATGGTGTCTCTATTAAGAGACAGTTCATCTACATAGTCAATTTCATTCAATTTCATTCAATTTTTTGTGGGATATCAAATTGAGAATCTTGGTTATAAAGTAAAACGTACATGATGATGTATGTAGAGGGGAGTTCTCATTACGTAGTAAAGGGTAATTTCAAAGAAATCAGGTGCAAGGCTAACACCCTGTTGGACCCGTGATTTGATGTCGAAGAAGCTAGCATCTCTGTGGATGTAATTCTTTAAGGAAAAAAAAAATACATATTTCTCTTAAGGAGAAAATACATAGAAAATTTAATAATAAAATTATTTCTAACTATAAACACTCGATTAAAATATTACATTATATTTTCATCTTTCTTTAAATAGATTCTTAAAGAATCTAACATACATTTATCTAATACAAAGTATATATGCAACCACAGATTAGAAGGATGTAATAGCGTACCGCCCTGGCTGAACGCACAAAGTTGAACACATTAGAATTCAAACTTGACAGACACACATATACAATTACGAACACACATTACCATCCGATGCCCGCTTAGACATACACGAATATTAACACTCTTACATGCATATAGAATTGTCTACGGTTTTAATGTATGTGACACGTGACAGACCAATGAGACCTGACCTAAACAAAACTGAAAATATCAGTGTTTCTGTCTTTTTGCCCGTTTCTCTCAATCTCTAACGAAGCTTTCATAAAAGTGAAAGATGTTAGATTGATATACGTTTCCTGTTCGTTATTTTATCATCCGGTTGAATTCCGATCCATATTTGATTTGCATTTGATCTTTAACTCCTCTCTCTCTCTCTCTCTCTCTCTCTCTCTCTCTATATATATATATATATATATATATATATATATATATATATAAATATAAATTAATTGATTTAAAATATGTTTTTTATCAATTAATTTATAATATTGATGCTCTGTAAATTTACATTGAGCACTATTTTGTAAAAAATAAAATATCTACAAAAACACCGGATTATATACTTACTGTTTCCTTCTTCTTTATATATATATATATATATATATATATATATATATATATATATATATATATATATATATATATATATATATATATATATATATATATATATATATATATATATATATATATATATATATATATATATATATATATATATATATATATATATATATATATATATACATATATATATATATATATATATATATATATATACATATATATATATATATATATATATATATATATATATATATATATATATAAGTAAAAAGAGTTGGCTGAAAAAGTATTTTGAGTGAATGCTAAATGGAATCGCTTACTAAGAGCTACAAAGGACAGAAATGGACAAAAATAAAACGAAATATGAACTCAAGAGAGTTTGTTCCCAACTTTTACATGGATGTGCAACATCTGCGAACATTGGAAAAATATAAATATGAAAAAATATATATAGCGACGGTGCGTATTAACCTTGAACCCCTAAAGATGGTGGGTAATTCTGACTAGGAGACCTGGTCAGAAATTAGCGACCCTTGCTATCCTATCAACATTTGCTTTTCTCCTACCTACATTTATATACATTACAAATTAAACTAAGCACAAATGTCTGTTAAATGTCTTTTAACAAGAAAGATCTGAAGTTGATTTGAAAAATTTCCACAAAACATTGTAGATTTATTCAATACGTAATGATGTTTTATGAGATGTATTTAATTTGTATTTATATACATTGTATTTATTTTCAGTTTTTCTAATTAAACTGTCTATCTCTATTGCATATAATACATTATTGCACACAAGTTACAATGAAATAGTTGAATTTTATATCAATACTACCTTAAAAAACTGAGATGTAATAGATTTGCGGGGGTATGTGACCCTTGCATCGGGACTATATATATATATATATATATATATATATATATATATATATATATATATATATATATATATATATATATATATATATATATATATATATATATATATATATATATATATTCTGACGCGTGAACAGAGTGATTGTTAAAGAGGCCGTCTAAGAAATTCTGGAGTCGGGATGCTGAAGGTAACACTAATAAGCTAAGACAAATTTCATATTTGTATTAATTTCCCTCCTCTCTTTATATCTGTCCGTCTGTCGTTTTTGTTTTCTCTTTCTCTCTCTCTCTCAGTCTTTTCTCTCCCTCCTCTCTCTCTCGATATATATATATATATATATATATATATATATATATATATATATATATATATGTATGTTACTTTTTTTTGTGTGTCATTCTCCAGGTCGAAATTGTGGTCGAATTCATTTCATTTGAGCTCAGGCATTTGATAAATTGTTTTGCATGAGGACACATTTATCTATGAACAAAAAAGAAATTCCATGCGGAACAATTTATTAAATGAATTAGTCATACATTGAAATAAATTCGACTACAACTTTAACCTAGCGATAGAAATACTTATTTTTTTTAAAAAACTAACTTATTTAGAAGGAAAATTCTCGAAAGTACCGCTATCGAATCTTATCTCTCTCTCTCTTACACACACAAACATATATATATATATATATATGTGTGTGTGTGTGTGTGTGTGTTAGTGTTAAAAATCTTGAATGCATTATCAAACTTAATATCTCCTAATCTCCTGGTATAAGAATTTGCAATAATTATGAATCTTTATCCAGTTATTTATTTCATTCTGTTTATTCTATTTTTCTTTCTTTTCAGACACTCTACGTGTTTTTACATTTATTCTACTACCGTAGCCCAAGCATTGTGACTGAGAATAAAGAATGCTCGTCTGCTGGTATAATGCTGCCGCTGAAACAGGTGTGCAATCAATGTAACGACTTCGCGTGTGGTCCAATACAAACTTAAAAGAATAAGTGCTGGAGACTGCTTTATCTAATATCTACGATCAAAATTACACGCTGTGCCTTGTTTTTTTATTTTTTTTTATGTCATTTTCTTCTATTTTAGCTTCATTCATTGCGAGAATAATCCTTTCACACTATTGGTACGCTTTTTTTTTTTTTTTTTTTTTTTTTTGAACACGATTTGTTGATATAATTCCCACCGTAAAGCACTTCCCACATTATCATATATCTCACCATGGCACTTGTAAAACTAACACAATAATCTACACGATTGTTTTCATTAGTAGCATTATTGTTTGTTACTAACAATTTTAAGTGTTTTTTGTACATTATTTTCTGATTCTTTATTTTTATTCATCTTTTAGACGCAAGCTTTGGAGGAAGTCTTTCGAATAAAAAAAAAGAAAAGAAAATCAGTTGAAAAAGCAGGAAGTCAGAGAAACTATGAGTGGATTCAAGAGGCCCAGGAATAACAAGAATATTGAGAAACACATGCGTAACAAAATGTCATCAAATCGGCACTTTCGATGCCGTCTCTTCCTGTGAACTTAAACTCCGAGTTGCACATGTTGCTTCAGCATTAAGTGGCTTGCCCATGTTGAAATAACTCGTCCTTTATCTGAAGTGTCATCACGTGCTTTTCTCTGTTCTGGCGGCACAGATTCCTATCTTCCATCTGTATATCGTCCCCTGTGCGCCAGAAAGTGGTCGCTGCGTGTAATTTTTCTATAATTCATTCCGCTGAAAATGATCGGAAGGAAAATAAGGCGCTGAGGTGTTGCAGCCATATTCCACATGGCTTTCTCTTTTACACGATTATAAATTATCAGAGTTATTTGGGGATTTGAATTTGCTTGCTCACTTGAAATATATATATATATATATATATATATATATATATATATATATATATATATATATATATATATATATATATATATATATATATATATATATATATATATATATATATATATATATATATATATATATATATATATATATATATATATATATATATATATATATATATATAATGTGAAAGAGTGTGCTTGCGTGTGTGTGTGTGACGGTGGAGTAGTGGACAGAGGCTCGGATTGAGGAATCGGAGAGGGCTGAGTTCGAATCACAGTCGAATTACGTTCACTTACGTGCTAATGCGCTAATGTATTATGGATAGATAGCAGGAGAGATTGGGTTCTATAGACTTGGATGGCAACTGGTCTAGAACTCTGAATTAAAAACCTGCAGAGTGTTGTTTGGGGAACTTGTGGCACACAGTACACCAGGTTCCCAAGTAAACCTTCAAAAAAAGTTCTTGGATCTGCACAAAGCCTTCAACACCATAATCAAATTATATGTGCTGGTGTCTCGGCTGTCGGTCCCTTGTAATTGAGCTGCTTGACCCTAAT
>CAHIKZ030000225.1:1265000-1360000 GCA_903632075.3 Acanthosepion pharaonis
TCTCGTAATATCCATCTAGGCTCTTTGCAGTTTCTAATGAGTCTAAGGAGTTAATGGAATAGCTGAAAGACCATTCGTCAACTACAAGGGATTGATTGAGTGATGCTAAAATTGTCTCGGCTCGACCTAGAATCTTTCCAAGATTTTGATGTTTAAATATTTGGTCTGATTTGGGGAAATTTATCAAAGAGTTGACACCCTCTATAATGTATATTTATGTTTAGTAGTTTTGAATATACCTAATTTTTATTCTATTTGAATATTTTTTTCTCATGTAATAGCAGGTTTTGTATCCTTTACTAAATAGTTTTATTTTTTTTTAAATCATACATTAATTTATAGCAATTTATTAACTTCTTTTATCATCACATTAAATCTTTATTTTCGAACACGGTTTTTCTTTAAAAATTTAATCTAAATCTTTATTTGCTCTATTTGCTTAGCTCAAAACCTTGAACATTTCAGTGTTCCTTAATATTATATTTAATTAGATATCTGGACACCCCATCCGTCCTGCAAGATACACGGTTTTTAAAACCCTGTTATGGCACAGAACGATGGTGATATTTCATCATTCTAAACCTAACCTTGCCATCAGTGATGATAGAAAATAAAGATATCTCATCAACCCTGAAATAAAGTTAACAAATTCCATCATCCTAAAACAACCGTGCTACTAGTTGTGAAAAGCGAAAATGATACTTCATCATTCTAAAATCTGATTATAAAAATGACCCTAACACCGCAAGCGAGGGCTGTCAAGACAGTAGTGTCAGTAAAGTAAGGTGGATAGTATAGAGATCAGTGGAGTAGCAGTAGCAGTAGTAAAACGGAATACAGCATATCAATCACTATCTATCCGGAAAATCGAAAGTTGACGTTCTCAAATGCTACCCTTAACAAAGAAATTCTCGGAACAAGCAAAAACTAATACGCACAAATTTTAAAGAAACAAAAGAGAAAATAAAACTGAGAACATTTTTAACACAGACAATACCAGTATCTGTAAAAATTATGATACCAAAAAAATAGTAATATATTGTTATTTACATCAACCCTGTTTACTCTCAACAAATAATATAATGTCGTAATTGCTATTAGGTTGGTGCAAAAGTAATGTCGTTTTTGACGTTAAGTTGAACGTCAAAAAAAAACATTGTTTTTGCACCAACCTAATATTACATCAACACCTACTTGGATCATAACAGCCCTCTACTTACGGTTGACAAATTAATCTTCACTTTATATATGACCATTTTTTTTTAATTATTAATACTATTATTATGTTGTGTTTATTGTTGTCTCTGGCTTTCGGTGTCGTCTCTAACTTCTCGTATCATCTACAGGTCTTAGCTCCTCTTCACAGACTCAACTGACGGCGGGCATTTAGGTTTTTCTCTCAATTTATTTGAAGGTGGAGACAGAGAAGCCGAAACATTGTTTCTTAGAAGGAGATAAAGAGGAGGGTTATCAGCAGGTCGGTTAAGTACCCATCAGTACGTTGTGCCTGTCGGATTAAGGATTCTGGCAACGGAGAACCGTCATCATCCTTCCTGTTTTCTAATGCTATTGGCTGTCTTTGCGCGTTTTTTTTTGTCTTATATTAAATTTAACAAAATCCTTCAATGTCAGACTTACACACCTACGGGGTTTCAAACTACGCACACTCACTTCGGATCCTCTGAGTTCGGACGGGTACAGTAGGACTGACATCTTAGGTTAGCTACGCATTGTGTATTATTAGGTTGGTGCAAAATAATGTTGTCGTTTTTAACGTCAAAAAACGACATTATTTTTTGCACCAACCTAATAATTATTACTATTATAACAAAATCATTATCATTACCGTTATTATTATTGTTGTTATTACTATTAGAGTAAATATTAGTATTATGAATAATACTAGTAAAGACCAGGAAGACGATGGTCTCCGCCAGATCTCTTTTATCCAAGGCATTCTACAGCGAATTTAAGACCATACCTAGTTATGGTACTAATTAGGATGGTTATCATATGTCTGTATATAATTCGGTATATATCTAAAAATTCTTCTTTTATGTATCGCGTCACTTCAAGACGTAGGCAAACATGGCTCTCCTTCTAAGCCAACCGTAAGCATTAGGACTTTTTTATTGAATAATTTTTTCTTTAGTATCTGCTTATATTTATGAGATGAGGTATTATGTACATTATTTACATTATTCGGACTATTGTCCTCATCTTTGTCGCCATATTTATTACAAAGTTTCGGCCGTTGTACGCTCCTGCCTTCTTCAGGTGGTTAGAATGTCGAACTGAACCCTTTATTTCGCTCACTGGGCCACGTGCCATGTTTAATGGCTGTCAGTTATCAGTTATCTCCTGTTATTGTCTCTCTGAAAGTTCTCCACTGCCTTAACCGTGTATTGAACTCTTTGGGTCCTGTCACTGGATCTAACTAACTCCTTTATCCACTTTATGCCATGTATCATTGAGGACATCTGTGTATGAATTTCTGGCTATTCTAAACCTAATGTCTTCAGCAACCATTTTTTACCACTGCTCATATGGCAATTTTTGCTATGATCACTCTATGTTTTTACCAGAGCTCATATTGCAATTTTTGTTGTTATTATCGCTTTTCTCTAGCACTCCTTATTACTGGTTCCAATATTGTATTCATTTCTATGCTTGGTCGGCTCAGGAGATTTTCATGGCCTACCATATATGCTGAAACGTTGTGGAGGAGGTGATAAATATTGACTAATGCCTTTTAAGTGTATTTGAGGGTAAGTTAAAATTTATCTTGTTTTGGCTACTTCTCTTTCTGTGTCGCTAAACTTTATAATATCTGTTTATATTTCAATTGCATGCATAAATAAGTAAATAAATTGACTACGATAAACATTGAAAATACATTTAATAATGAAAAAAAAATGAGGTAATTTTTTCGGTTTGCTTTTTGTTTGAAAGTCATACCAGGAGAATTCATTATATTTGAACAGATATCACATTCAAAAAATTGTTTTGCACTGCATTTGATTTGCAACACAGACTGCATCAAGTGGTGAAATGAAAGGTTAATGTCATTACACAGAAAGCGATCATTTATATTCCAATATTTCACACTCGAGAGTTAATTGCTCACATAATTGATGAACTATAATTCCTTGTCTTGATTAAAATAATTTCTAATAAATGATTACTCTTGAATTTTATTACATAAAGAGAAGTTAGTTTTGAAGGAAAATGGGTGAAAAGGACTAACCATCAACTGCAAGAAGACAGAAAATATGGTTGTCAACAAAAGAAAAAGTTCAAGATGCGAACTGATAATTAGAGAATAGAAGATTAAATATTTTGGAAGATTTTCAATAGAGAAGAAAGAAGGTGACAACGAAATCTGAACACGCATTTGTTTTATCGAAATTTGTATTCGAAAAAACTAAAAGAAAGTACAATGAAACAAGAAAAATACATTAAAAACAAAGAGAAAAATCATGAACTATGTGATATCGACTGGGCTCGGATTTGTCCTCAGAGTTTACTCCTGAAGATTTCTCCAAAATTGGAAACATATTTCTTCAAATAACGATCACAACAGAACACAATTACTTATACTCTTGTTTGTATTTGCACCACATTCCTCCTCTATGACAGAGAATACCGGACATTTCCCTGACAGATAAAAAGAAGATATGGTTGCAAAGAATGTGGTTCTACAGAAGGATACTGAGAATATTAACATCTAAACGTGAATACCAAGGAAGTTTTAAGAACAACGGAAAACAAAAAAGGCAATTTTACTTGGAATAAAAAGAAGACATTGTGGACATTTTCTGCGATACCCAACATGGTTGGTTGATTCGTTTTTTTCGGTTTATCAACCCTTTGTAGGTTATTTAAAGCCAGGACTTTTTTTACTTCTAATATATATATATATATATATATTTTTAGATCATATTTTAGTGACATAAGTCTTACGAATTAACACATGGCTAAATTTATGAATCCATCCCTTCACATCTCCCAGCTATGGGTAAATATTAGGACAGACTAGGTTCCATAACATTGGGTGGCATCCGGTCTATAAGAAAAAAACTGTGAATTCAAAATTGTATTTAACCTTGTCGAAGCATATATTATACTGCTAAGGAAAGGATCTTGCGCATTGACTCGATGATCCTGACTACGATCGACTAATTTTTATTTTTTATTTTTATTTTTTTTTTGGCGGGTGGGTGGAGAAGTGGTTTTTTTTCATACCTTTCCTATGAGTATTTATGCGTAAGATAATATAAAGACCCAAACCGGAATTGGAACTCGCCCTCCGATTAAAATTTCAGAGGCGTTAAGCATTACACCAGCTGCATATCTAAGCTTACAGCACCTGCTATTCCCAAACGGTCACCCATCTAGATACAGACCATAGTCGATATTGCTTAACATCGGTGATCATACGGGAATAGGTGTTTCAACATGATGTGACTACTAGGTCTACGCAAGGCAGAAAACATTCTTAGGGATTTTTAAAATTACAGGACATAATGGAAAAGAGTCACAAATTTGAAATATCGAGTCGCCTATTTAACGAGCTTATATAAATGGATGGCAGAACAGTGACTGAGGGGGATTATAATGGGATAAATATAGAATGAATTTAAACAGAATAGAAAGCTGTGGAGAGACGTAAATGTTATTAATACGCATGACACATAATGAAAGAAGAAAAAGAATATTTGTAAGAAGAATAATGTCATCACTCTGTAAAAATTTACCTTCAAAATATATAAAAATGATTTTCTCGTATAGCAATACCGCGTAAATGAATATAATATTGGGCCAGGATCATCACTATGAATAAATTTGCCTACGAAATCCTGCAGCTGCCTTTTAACATTGGATCAGAAAGCAATAATAATTTTCCATAAAAGAGCATCTGTCAATGTATCGACAGTTTTCTGTACGTCTGACAGTATGTTACAGTACAGTATTAGTACAGTATGTACTAATTGTTCTCGTACTGTATTAATGTCAAGTACGATAATGTGGATTCACAACTGTATGTTGAGGGAAAAATATTAAATATGTCGGCGTGCCTAGTCCCGAGGCGAAGGATATTCTACCAACCTTTTCTGAATTTCAATGGTATATGTCTTGCTGTTAAACAGAGTTTTCGGTATATTATTTTCAAACAATTCATTAAGCCGTATTTGTAATTCCTCGGTGAAGCTGAAAAGAAAGTCCCAGGGTGGCATTATGCTTTTCAAAATCACCGAATGTTTGGCTGCATTTTTCTGTTAATGAGTCTAACACTGATTGGTAGTTCTGAAAAGATTCACAGACATTCTTTTCACTTTCATTCATTACATTCGACAAGTAGGGAAAATGTTCTTCTGAAAGCTTTGTGCAAGAAAGGACTCTGAAAATAATAACTTCTTTGTAAACAAAAGAATTTATTGTCACTTATACATTGATTAATTTCTGCCTTGTAACGAAATATTTAACTGATTTTGCTTTGTAATTACATGACACAGAAATGAAACATCTCTGTGAAATTTTGAATCTGATAAATCACAAAACTTATTGTTGTCTTTAAAAAGATCAATTATTTACTCTCGTTAAGGCACACAATTCACCAATACGTGTACTTGCGATAACCAACATATCTTTTACTGGGAGGTCAAATTTACACTAATTACCTCATCTATCATCAACATGTTTCAAAACTGATGATGCCTCATGACATTTGCTTGTATAAAGTATAAATACTTATAATTACTTGTCAGGTGTTATTTAAAATAGCAGATTTTGTACAGAGATGTTGCTGGCGCAGAATGCAATGAAAAGAAATCAGTAAATTTGGAGCTGTGGGTTCTCTTTTTAAATTTTCAATAAACCCATCTTTTTTAGTCATAATAGCTGGAGCACTATCAGTACACACACGAATTTATTAATATTTAGCCCAATCTTATGGCATATTTCTTTGAAGAAATTTTTAAAAATATTTATTAAAATAGCTATTCCGCGTGTCTTACTTTTAAGGGTGCCTAAAGCAATTTATTCTTCAAATAATTGAAAATCGTCACTCATTGTATCAATGATATTTAATACTTGTGCCAAATCAGTAGAATCTGTTGATTCCTTCAATGATAGAGATAAATATACAATGTATTTTTTATTAAATTTTGGACCTTCTCTGTTATATTACGGGGCATTTCATGCTGTCGACCTGCATTAGTCTTTCTTGAAAAAAGCATAATTTATATTTGTTAACTTTATCTGCATCTAAACATTTTACTTCTACAATGCATTCATTTATGAGCTCTGCGTCGCTGAAAGATGTACCCATTTTTTATAAGCAAATATGCAACTTTCTAGCTGACTTTATGATGTGATGGAATAACCTGCCACCCCCATGAGTGGCGGCACTATAGGTGGTAACCACCTATAATTATCCGTGATGACAGCGGACGACAGGGTCGAGCTGGGATCTTTCCCAGCTGTACTGGTCGAACTTTCTGCCTTTGGGCAGAGAGGACCCCGGACGATGCTATGCCCAAGGGCAGAGTTTCGTCCGGGGAGGTAGACAGACACGATCCCGTTTATGCGGGGTCCACGGGGATTTTTTGGCCGAGCCTCCGGGCTCGGGAACCCCACATTAAATTCGGCCTTGTGCCACATGTGACTGCGTGGGGCAGTTACTAAATACCGTCGAAATGGGACCTGCGAGACGCAATCGTCGTCGGTCTTTTAAAAATCAGTTCTATTATTGTACTTCTACTAAGTAATGTCTTTCCCAGAGACTTTGTAATCACTGATAAAACTATAGTAAGCCGTTGAACAATGCTTGTATCAGACGCCTTCGAATAACACTCGCACTAATAGTACTCGCTCGATAATACTCGCTCGTAGAGCAATCTATATAGATAAACAGTATAGTGAATAGAGTAGAGAATAGCGGTCCGTATAGTAATAGAGGATAGATTAGAAATAACGATCAATTAGACGCAAAGCTAATTCCTGCTTATGCGTTTCCTCTGTGGTCACATGGTCTACTTGAGATCGCCTGTGTTTGCTCACTGGCGATCTATGTTCAAACCCAAGTTTCGGCAGCGACACTTTTCCTATATATCAAAAGGTAATTTTTTGTTGAAAAGGGACATTTTTATGCTTGTCTAGGGAAATATGTTTGTAGGAAACTGACAACACTTCTCATCTAAATCTCAAGCTCCAATTCAGGCCCCGGCTCCAATATTTTGAAATTTATGGCTCCAGGTTCAACATTTTAAAATTTCTGTATCCTACTCCGGTGCTGGCTCCCAGCTCGAGCTAGTCTCACAGTAATGATTGATATACCTTAATGGAATTGAACCATGCTCTTTGCTATTCATTGGCCATGATAGACGGCTATTGATCTAAATTCTAATGACTATACTTGTGCCTTTATTTATCACATATTACTGATTATTATATAGTCAATATTGATAATTGATAACAACATGAAGTTACCAACATATTTTAGTACATCACAATTATCCTTTGTTAAGTAGAAGTTCAATTTTTCAGGTAAAATTAAAATAATACAACTGGTAAAAAATTATAAAGTTCGTTGTTAATTGAAGTGGTGTGAGATTAGTATTTGAAAAGTCATAGATTAAGAATCAACGTTGAAAATATTAACTCGCTCTGAGAAATAGCAGGTAGGCTGGTAGCAAGATTGCGTATGATTTTACTAAGAAGCGGTTTTAGCTGGACGAAGGGAAAGGAATTCGACATTTTATATATTATAGCAGTCCTTTGTTCGGTCAGAGTTTTTCTTGTGTAGTAGATTTCTTTTTTTCTTTTTATGTTGACTCGTAGAAATAAATTTGGCATCAAAGTTCTGAAAGGCCAACTGCTAAGTTGAGTTACACCTTGATCCTTCTATGTTCAAGTCTCTCCTTTTTTACTGTCTTCTGCCTGTTGGCTGCACTTTGTATCCATTTATATTCTAGTTTATTTTCTCGCACCAGGTTCGTGAAATTCTTTTCTTTAAATTTTTCTCGAATTTCCGAAAAGCAATGCTTCTCAGTGGTTGAATATTTATTTCTAACATAGGCGCTAGAATTTCTTAGTTTCTCGGGTTTCCTCAGGAAACTCAGGTTGCCTCTCGTTGGATGAATATTTACATCACACCTTGTCGCGAATTTCTTAATTGTTAGTAAGGGAAAAGTGAAAATTTAGCCAAGGCGTAACCAACAGGCACGTCACTAAGCCACGAAATAACGAAAACTGTTGCTACAATCAGAATAATATTAATGTGAGGATATATATATATATATATATATATATATATATATATATATATATATATATATATATATCCTCCCGTCAAATTCGACGTTGAGGGTCAAGCAGATCAGTTCCAAGGAAACCGACAGCCCGACAACAGCACTAGAGAATTGATTATAGTGATGAACGTTTCCTGCAGGATCATACACACTTTTTCAAGGGCCGAATACAGAGACCTGGTGCACCGAAAGTCACAAGGTTCCCAAACGACCCTCCGCAGGTTTTGAATTCAGAGTTGTCTTTGTCCTAGACCAGTTGCCATGCAAGGCTATAGAACCCAGTCTGTCCTGCTATTTACCCATAGCTGGGGTGGGGAAGAAGAGGATTCATACCTTTCCCAAGGGTATTAGCATGTAAGTGAATATAATGGATTCGAGTGAAATTCAAACTCGGCTCTCCGATTCCTCAATCCAAGCCGATGTCCATATATATATATATAATTTTGCTATAAAGATGTTAATGGTTCCAAGTTAACAGCAGAGAAAACGGCCTCAGACAACTCAAACCACACTAGTAAATTATTTTAATCACCAGAATGATTACTTTAATTATTACAGAGAAAGAGGAAGATTTATTGTGAACATTTTTTGCTGGCTTCAGCTCCGGCTCCAACCTTTCTAAAAAAAGTTGCAGAATGCCACATGCAATGACCCAGAAACCTGCAAGTTCCATCAATATATAAGCAGTAATCGATGTGATAATGCGGCATCGCCGAGCAGAGGGCTAAATAGACTGAACTCAGTGGTCATGGTAGAGGGTTCCCTGACTGAACCAATGACCACGTGTCCATAATCAAGACCAGCCATTGTTATTGACACGTTAGAGGACGTCGGTTTGGTTCAGACCTATAGAGTAACGATCTCCACCAGGCCTACTTGCAAAAGAAACTCTACTGACTCTCTGGTTTACAACCCAGGTAAATGTAGTCCACTGGTAGGGGTGCTCATCTACGATAATGTTTCCAAAACCTTTTCGGGTTGCCAACTCCCTTGTGCGTCAAAGCAAAACGCTAAGGCACAGTCAAATCTACAGCCAATTTTTCATTGTATTTGCTTTGTGCGAGCATAATCCGTAATAATTGTTAGATAAATTAGAACCACTCCAAATTTAAGGAAAGTTACTGTTCAGTTGTTTGTGCTGTATTTTATGGTCAAGATGTTCCACTGTCACCGTCTGGTTGGCCACTTTTTTTCACACTGTCTGTCATTGATCTTTTTACTGCCTTCAGGGGGTGTTACTGCCCACACTTGGAATCACTGATCTACGACCACATATAGTCATGGGACTGATGATTATAATATGATGATGAAACTAGAAATGCTCTAGTCTGTAGACATATGTTCCCAAATTGTCCAATGTGTTTTCTATCAGTACGTCACTGTTAATAATTCAAAATACACATCTGTAACTATGAACCAATTTGTATTATAAACACTGCATCTGTAATTTCTTTAACATAAAATAATCGCATTTTTAACATGAACCATATTCTAAATGCCTTAACATTACAGCAGCTGTTTTCTCTCAGTTGCTAATACATTTTAACTGTAATCATTCTCTTTATATTATCGTCTCTATTTTTTCAGGTTTCCATTTACACGAGTTGCAAGGATTATATCGAGTAAATTGCTAAGTCTGCAGCTAAGAGAATTAGTTCACAGTCTCAAGCTAGACTATTTTTCTCTCCAGCATCTATCTTGCATATTTAAGTCTATCATTCTTACCTGCATTGAACATTACTGCTACATCCGATCTAGTGGTTCTGTTATAAATCTAATGATTTTTGTCAAAATCCATAGATAAAGCTGCATTTGTATATATCCTGACATGTCATCTAGGTTTCAATCACTTTCCCATCGCCGTAACGTAGCATACATGGGTCAATTTTTGGAAATATTTTTATGGATATTTAGATGAATTAGAACCACCACGTCCTAAATTTTGATTAAAAATCTTGTTTTTTTTTTAGTCAGCAAAGTTGACCATTTTTTCCATTTTATAACAAAAACTGAAAATTTCCCTTTGAAATTCTTTTAAATATCAAATATCATTTTTTTCAAAACTTATTTTAAGAAAATTAGAAATTATAATGTTTATTTAAAATATTTTGAAGCAAGCTTAACTTAGCTTCTGCGCCGAAAATATATAATTTGAAAATAAAACAAATCAGGTCATAAACTTTCGCGTCACTTGACAGGTGATGAATGACATATTGACGGATTCCGTGAGGTTAATTTGTTCTACGGATGGAGAAAAGTGAAATTATTTACATTTAAGTGAACAAATTATTTAACTCAGTATTTTTAAGGAAAACTTTCAGCGCTTTATTTTTTTCTTTTGTACCTAGCTTTCACCTTTACGTTTATGATGCTTTATGGAAAATATATTATCAAGAAATTAAAATAAGACTGTTAAGAGTGAGATTAAATTTCATATTTCATAAGAAAGGGATCTAATTAATTTATAGGTACCTTTCTTATAAAATTTTATCAGAAGAGTACATAAAATACTATAATTTTATGTACATTTATTACATTTTACTGTGCTATTTGTATTTCCATTCATTTTATTATTAATTTTGATATTTCATTTATGGAAAAGTGTCATGAGATTAATATAAAAATAAGATCATATAAATTTCATAAAATGATACTGATACTTGTAGGTACCCTTCTCAGTTGAAATTGAAAAATCAAATTAACTTCTCCACACGTGTTTCGCAAAAGTAAAGGCCTTAACAGCGGAGAACAATGCTTAACTCAAATAACTTAATTGTATTCTGGTTGATCCTTCGTAATTTATAATTACAGTCCGATTATAAACACAAAATTACATTTCTTAATTACTGCGGATCTCCTGATTAGTCAAAATGATACAATTTACAACGCGCTAAAAAAGGATCTATTTTATAAGGACAATTAGGAAACCCGATGTGACTTTTAACTAATTTTATAATATTTTAACAACTTAAATGTAAAAACATATCTATTATAATTAAAAATAACACATAATTGTCTTAAAAATTCATTTTTCATCAAAAAAATTTTTGCTTTAAGGAAATATTGTCCATATTCATAAAAACAACTAAAAGCAAATAAAAGCATTTGAAATTAAATAATATCTTTGTTTTATGGAGTTTTGTATGTTACAATTCAAAGCTGATTTTCAGGCGGGGGGTGGAGTCAAATTAAAAACAAAAAAAAAAAAAAACCCAAGATTTGCATTCCTCAAAGCTTTGTGCTTTTAACTATTGTAATCACTAAACCCGATGCGATCGAATTTCTAGCGTTTTCATAAAATTAGTTATTGGTGGGGCAATATTTAAAAAAATATTTCTACCATGACTTTATAAAAAAAAACATATCTATAATAATTTTGATCATCTGTGATTAGTTTCTGAAAATTTCATTAACATCCGATAATTATTTTTATTTTTGCAAGATTTTCCAAATTAATGTGTGTCAAACACACACACACAGAAAAGAAAACGTGCTAAAAGTTTTATATGTTATTTTACTAGTTCCGGTGATACAATGAGAAACAAAGTTTTTCTAATCAAAATTTAGAATGTTCTAAATAGAAGGAAAAAATTTTTAAAATAATTAAAATAAACTTTGATCCTTCCTCTTAATAATAATATAAACATTTAGACGATTTTTTTTTTCGTCAAAGTTGGCGTCTTTTTCATCATGCTATGCTCTTTTTTAGAGATCTCATGGAGATACCTACTTTAATGTGAAAGTATAACTTTATGTAGAAGGTATCTGTAGTTGAAATCATAAAATTACATTGGGATATTTAGATTTCGGTATTGAATAATCCATAGAGGTTGATATACCGCTAAACAAAACCAACCAACCAAACCAACCATCCCACCAACCATCCAACCATCCCACCAACCAATCACTCAATTACTGCACCACCAATTCTCTTATGATAATAGAATCATGGTATTGCTTAATATGTAACTTTTCTGATCTGTCATTGTGTCAGCAAGATAATTTGTTTATATTACTGCGATGGAAAATAATCTAATCACCAGAATTAAATTCTAATCAATTTCTGTATTGTTTACTATAAAAACAAAAAAAAGGTTATATATTTCTCCCTGAGTAAGAGTAACGCATATAAATATACTTCTTCCGCCATTAATGCATTAAGGTATTACATACAACCATTACCTCACATAAATAATGCACCATTCTATAATTGATTGTAAACAATTACAGAAGAACAAATAATATCATGCTGGTTTGTTTTAGTGATAAAATAAAAGCATACATAATACGAAGTTATAAATAAATACATAAAGGAAAATAAAAGAAAAAGATAGGTGAGGCGATATTGCTTTCAAACGACTAACGTCTGCGTCAGTGACATGCAAAACCTTGTCAATTCTTAATCTTTTCATTTAAACCCACTTAGTTATTTAAATAATGACTTGCATATTTACGGCAATTAAGCTCAAAACATCTAACGATGCAATAAAATTATACATCTATTTTATAGTTGTTGAACTGGCTAGGAGCTTATAGAAGTATTGTTAATAATTATATTTCATCAAGTAGAGAAAACGCTTAAAATGTCACTGGTACCGCTAGAAATGTCTTATGTTTTTAAATAAATTTCATCACTTTCAAGAAATTTGTTCAAGGTATATTAAGCGAACTTTTGTAAATATTGATATTCTTATCTGCAAATCTATCGCTATGGAAATGAATGTAATGAAAATAATCAAGCTATGTTGATATCTGTAGACATGAATTTACTAATAATATGTTAAGTGAACGTCTATCAATATGTAAATATATACCTTAAAAATACTTCTTCCGTCTCTTTATTGTTGCAACAAGAAATAATTATTAATATTTTCACTGTAAATCCATCAGTGTCGATTTTTGTCAACCAGCTACTACATCAGAATATCTGACGACTTAGCAGAATGTTATAGATACTATTTATACGTAGATAACACAGTACTGATAGCAAACACGAAAATACAATTAAAAAATCTCCTACAGAAGGTAGCGACGGAGAGTGAGAAGAAGTGACTAAGCGTAAACTATGAGACGGAGTGCATGGTCACCAGTAAGAGGATGCGCCCGAAATGCGTTCTGAAGGTCGGGAACACTAGAATCAAGCAGACGCGGAAGTTTAAATACCTGGGAAGTGTCTTTAAATAGGACAGTAAGTGCGACACTGAGATTCGTAGGCGTATTGGGATGGCCAAGGACACATTCCAAAAGTTGGGGAGAGTACTGCGAGACAGGAGGATATCTTTGGTAACAAAGAAAAGAATACGGAACTGTTACGTGACATCTGTCCTTCTTTACGGCAGCGAATGTTGGACGATTTCTTCAAAGAGACTCGAGGCAACAGAGATGTGATTCTACAGAAAGATGCTAAGGGTAACATGAACCGAGCGTATGAGAAACGATGAGATCTTAGAGAGGTGGCAAACTAGGAGGAAAATTCTACTTAATATCAAGAAGAGGCAGCTGACATTATTGGGACACATAATGAGGAAAGAGGGCTTGGAGAATCTGATACTCATGGGTCGAATAGACGGAAAGTGAGACAAGTGAAAACAATGGGTGACTTACCTGGTGGACTTAAGCAAATGCATGACAAAACGTGGTCTGGAGGAGGAAGCAGATGGAAGGAACTTGTTGAGAGCTGCAAGGGATAGAGGGAGGTGGAGAGTCACGATCGCCTACGTCCTGAAAGGACATGGCACATAAAAAGAAAAGATAGTGCGATATTCATTATCATTTTTTAAAGCCAAAAATAAGGGTCGTACGATGCATCGGTAATTCTTTTGAAGAGATTAAACATCACACATTTTAGGTAACCAGTAGCATTATATACAGGCAATATTTCTGGAGAGGTTAAAATTCATGCAAAAATATCAGGATTCGTATTATATATGAAGTTAGTTTATACACGAGTTTATATGCTATATAAATATATCAAGCGCATGGCTGAGTGGTTTAGGAGGTTAATTTTCCGACCATGAATCCCAAGTCCGAATCACACTATGGGAAAATTGTTATGTTATTGATTTCTTCACAAGAACGGTTGCGCAAGATTATCCCATTCTGCGACAGAGTTCGGAAATGCCTGAGAACCATACCACACTAATTGTAGTTGTCGATGGTTGTGTTAACATGTGATCATATGTGATGATGACAGAGTTTTGAAGGTTACTGTCCTTGTCCAACTACTGATTACGGCATGCGTTCTCTCCCATAAATTGTAACTCTGGTTTGCTCAGCTTCATTGCTGTATGAATCTACAGGTTGTTAACTTAAGAAACTGGGATTAGCTAGTGAGGCGAATGGACGTCCGTACTTGGAAACTAGCAAATAACCATAATCGTTGATGGCATCTATATAATAAAAGAGAATAAATTAACCGTGCTTAATGAACAAAGTTATTAATTGTAAACATGTCCTTTTGATCGAAAGATACGCAATTCTGTCATTGTTAAAGAACCTAATTAACATTTTAAATGAATCACAGGCGTAATTTTTTTTTTATTTAAAAAAGTGCGTCTTCACTCCCGTCAGTGATATAGAAATAAGTTATCCATATTTTGAATTAAAAAGAAATTCTGCTCTTTTGTTTTGTATAAGGGTTATGTTGATTCATTTGCTTTAATTTTTGTTTCAATCAGTTCTTTGAATATCTCATATTTTCCTTCTGTTGTGGATTCCGAGATGAAATTCAGTCTCCAATGAATGACAAACGCAAGAAATAAAGATAAGAAATTAAATGTATTTACACAATAATACAATGGGTATATCGTTAGTAAATCCAGGAACGCGGTTAGTCGTAATAATAATATATAATATATATATATATATATATAATAATATATATATATATATATAATATATAATATATATATATATATATATATATATATATATATATATATATATATATATATATATATATATATATATATATATATATATATATATATATATATATATATATATATATATATATATATATATATATATATATATATATATATATATATATATATATATATACACACACACAGTCTCGAAGTAGGACTTCTTTAGAGTCTACGTGCTAGTAACTGACTTCTACAAGCGGTTACTTCACACTATTATGCTACTTCCAACTCAATCACAATCTCTGCACACCCTCCCAATATCTCTCTATTCTGACTCTGGGTATTTAACGGCAGCAGTCCATGTAACACTCTGGTCGAGTCCACTTCTATCAAAAAGGGGTGGACCCCATAACACCTTCTAAGGTTTTAGCATAATTTTATACTATTGTTTACTTAAATTAAGCCCCAGGAACAAAACCAAAATAAAGGCCTACTGAATGACGCCTTTTAAGGACATAAGGAGAGGAAGTAAGATCATATTACGAGGGTATGTGATGATATTAATGTGAACCTTAATCTTGAAGAGGTTAAAGATCGTAGTGATCGTAGCTGTTTAAGTAGACATTTTCTTTCTTGCTAATAGAAAACAAAGGGAATGAGGATAAGCCGACCTTGAGTGCATGGCATATCGCATTGAAATTGTGAAGTTATGAACAGGTGGAACTAAGGAATGTAGCTCGTCTGAAAATTTATAGCGATAAAATAGTGAGAGACTTGTAACGTTTCTTCTGTAGGGCAGCGGCTGTAGGGTGGAAAATAATTCCTCATCGGCAAACCTGCGTAACCGGCTTTGAAATATGTCAAGGTTAGAATGTGAGAATTTTGCAGCTCCAGTTCAGACACGTACTTCGTGTACCGAAAAGGTGAACTGTTGTATATTTCAACTTTTTTTTTTTTTTTTTTTTTTTCCAGCCTGGTAAATAACAGTCTCAATTTGACAAATGGATGCTTAGTTCACGTGCGTTGGATCCCAGCGAGATTTATATTTCTAAGAAGTGGCAGTAAACAGAAGTCTCTTGTAAGAAATTTCTTGTTAGATAATATAAACAATAATGTGATTGGGTCTGGTTGGTTACTTTAAATGCAAAGGCGACTTTCTAAACTGTATCATTCTGATTGCACTAATATACTACAGTAAAAAAAAAATTACCTGGAATTGTGTAGGAATATGATATCCATAAATTCAATGTACTGTGAAAAATTTAACGACCTCCCATACAGGGTCGTGGCTTGATGAGCAAAGTGAGACGATTGAAGATTGTAAAAGCATTCTTTATACAAGGAACATAATACATAAAAAGAACAATAGTAAAGAGATACAAAGAACACAATACATAACAAAATCAAAAATAAAGAAAACAGATAAAATTGCTAAAAATATAGTCGTTTAGCAACTACTGTCAAATCATCGGCGACGAACTTGAAATACATATCTGTTTGAAATAGATGACACTTAACTGATTAATGCTTCATATTCCGCTGAATTGTCTGCTTGTCCTCGCATTATTCGCATTAACTTGTGGTCGGCATGTGGTCTGGAGACACATCTCATCGCTCCATATTCTACTTGGCGTCTCCGGTCTGGAGTAATCTAAAATACGTCTATTCGTTCCGTGTTCGGTTCGGTGTCCCTCATTTGAACATTTAGTAACATTAAGTATCGCTGTCATTGCTTTTGATATTTTAGTTCTTCTCAAGTTGAAAGTTTTTAAAATGGTACTCTATACGACATGGGCCAGTATAATAACAAACTATGCAAGGAAATATTAGACAACAATTAGCGTAGTTAGGCGTTTTAATCAGACAAGATTTTAAATGTTTTGTTCAGAGCATTGTACATTCTTTCTAGTACAGTATCAATAGTTGAAATAGAATCATAACATTATCAATACGTGAAACATAACCAAGCAGGAATTATTTCAACAGTAAATGTTGCAATGGTGATTCGAGATTTTGGATCAAATACATATTACATTGCTAGAACTTTGTTCGGGTTTTGCTCAAAACAAAGCAATGTCAACAGAGGAGAATTCAACATCCAGCAGTTACAGTTATGCTTATAATGTTTATTCTTTAAAGCGGCAACTAAATCTAATTCGGTGAAAGTCTAAAAGATTACATCTGTAGATTTCACTAGAAAAAAGATGTAAAAGATACAATCTGCTGATTTCACTGATAAAAGATTTAGAATATTCGATCTGCTGATTTAATTTTAAAAAAATATGTAAACGATTCGATCTTATATTATCCCTGAAAAAAAAAGATGTAATATATTCGATCTTCTAAATTTCACTGGAAAAAAAAATCTATATTTTTAGATCTGCTGATTTTACTGGAAATAGATGTATAAATTCGATCTGCAGATTTCATTGGAAAAAAAGATGTAAAATATACGATCTATTGATGTCACTGGAAAAAATCTAAAAGATTCGATCTGCTGACTTTACTGAAAAAAAAGATCTAAAAATTCGATTTGCTGATTTCACTGAAAAAAAAGATGTGAAAGATACGATTTCACTGGAAAAAATCTAATAGATTCAATCTGCTGACTTGACTGGAGAAAAGATGTAAAAAGGATATATCTGCTGACTTCACTGAAAAAATCCAATAGTTTCTGCTCATGTCACTAAAAACATAAAAAGAAAGTAATTCAAAAATAGGGAAAAAAAAGAAAATACTAATAAAATAAAATTCACTTCAAACTTTTTGTACTATTTCTAACTATTATTTTCATTTTGTTTAACATAGATATTATAGACACAACCATTTGACTAAGTAACATCTTATTATCATCAGGCTTCCGTTGATTGGCTGATATGTCATATCTGTTGATTATTGCGATATTTGACTCTGTGATGTCAGTTATTGTTCGTTCGTCTTTAATTGGGTCTTCAGTAATAATGCCAGAGTATTAACAATTACTCATCTCAGAAATGAAATCCTAAAGATAAAACTTGTCAGAAAAAAGCAGAGAAAAAAAAATCAAAGATGAACGGAGCCATTAAAGTCGAAAAAGCAAAATCTAGCCTCGATGATTTTTAAATGATGAAACCTTTTGTTTAATGTGATGAGAAAATTGTTCCAATTCAAAGTCCGATGCAAACAGTTCACATATTGTCTAACTTGGCGCATACAGAGCATGCCTTTCAGAAAAAAAAATATGGAATAACTTGTGGGCCAAAATTGTATATCTGATGAATGTTAAATTTAAATTTGTCTCCATGATGAATTAATAATTTGCTCTTTGGTGGCTTCGTATTTCTCCCGATGTCTATAAATTTATTTTTGCTTTGTTAAGGGATATGGGGCGTCAGTGAAGTTATTGTAATGACCAAAATAAGCAGGTGTAGACTTTAAGAAAGCTTTATTCAAATGAGAATACAAGGTTCGTCCTTTTATAATCCCAGTAAACAGAAATAGCTCTCTCAAACAGGAGAATAACAAAACATGGGGAGACCACTCTTGATTATTTATCACAGTTATATGTTGTCTTCATGTTCGTATTTGTTTTACATTTTCCACCTTATTAAACTGCATCCGTGAGTTTCACTCACATTTGATATGACATGTACTACAAAATATATATTATTTTCCTAATTTTTGTTTTTTAATCAAGTCTGTTTTCTGTTATTGTTAATACATCTGGTAAGTTTAAAATATATTATTTCAATTATATCCGTCCCATCTGTATTCCTAAAAAGAAAGCTAACTTCCTATATACGAATGTACCGATGTAACCTACACGTGAGGTGGGTTGGTAGAATTTCTTATTTTTAAAATATAATTACATAAAAAGAACGTATGCTTCAGTTTCAAACATACATCCAAGGGAAGTCATCTTTTTCGTTTTGTAGTTAATCCCGTAACTGTGTAAATATTTTTCTTGAAAATACTGCAACTAAATTTATGTCAGTGTAACAGAAATTAATTGCAAACATTTTCACAAGAGATCCGTCACTGTGTAAACATTTTCCTTCAAAATACAGCTTTTCCTGTCGTCGGAGCTTTGAATAATTGAACTGCAGAAGACAAACAACCTCCCGTAAAAGTGTTGACCGCCTTCATTGATGCTTCAAGCTTCGCTTATAAATATTAATAGTTACCCTTTTCAGTCGTGTAAACTGGACTTGTATATATCTTTTTTTACGATAGCGCAAGTCTTTTCTTTCTATGTGCCATGTCGTTTAAGTACGTAGGCGATCATGGCTCGCCATCTCCCCCTATCTTATGCAGCTCTCGAGGAGTTCCTTCCTTTTGCCATCTCCCCGAGACCATGTTCTGACATCCACTTGCTTAAACCCACCAGGTATGTCACGCGTTGTTTTCCTTTATCTCTCGTTCCCTCTATTCGACGCGTGAGTATCAGATTCTTCAGGCCTTCCTACCACATTATGTGTCCCAGAAACTTCAGCTGCCTCTTCCTGACATTATGTATAAGCCTCCACCTTGTTTGCGTTAACTCTAAGACCTCATCGTTGCTCACACGCTCTGTCCATGATATCCTCAGCATCCTTCTGTAGAACCACATCTCCATAGCCTCGAGTCTCTTCATTATCTTTGAGGAAATCGTCTAACATTCGATACCGTAAAGAAGGACAGATGTAACGTAACAGCTCAGTATTCTTTTCTTAGTTACCAAAGAAATCCTCCTGTCTTGCATTTCTTTGCCCAACTTTTAGAATGCGTCCTTTGCCATCCCAATACATCTACGGATCTTAATGTCGCATTTACCGTACTCTGTCAGAACGCTTCCTTGATATTTAAACTTCCGCGTTTGCTTGATTCTCGAGTTCCCGACATGCAAATCGCATTTCCGTCTGATCATTTTAAGAAGTCTTTCTACATTGTTAGAGTCTAGTGAAAACCGGACTCATGCCTATTTTTTTTTTTAAATTCATGTTTTTATTTTTATTCGTAATATTCGGCGTTAAATAACTCAACAGGGCTTCGCATGTCATTAAATTAACAATCTAATCTAATCTAAACAACTTAATTTATTTCAGCGAATCAAAAATATTTACCGTATATACTCGAGTACGATTTTCTTAAGTTTTTATATTTTACGCTAAAAAAATAGTCGATCGCACTATACAAAGGTAATTATTTTGAAAAGGTTAAACATAATGCATTTTCGATTATCTATACAAAACATTTTTGGAGGGGTTAAAATTCATACAAAAAATTCAACGATTACAGTATACAAAAGCTCGACTTATACACGAGTAGTGATTTTCGGATCAGTCGCCGTAGTAATTTTCTAAAATGCAATTGATTTATTTGTCTATATGTCTGAGATGATGTAACTATTTACATTGTTCGGACTGTTCTTGTCATCTTTATTTGAACATTCATGATGTTTCGACCGTAGTACGTTCCGAACTTCTTCAGGTGATATACGTTGGAATTTCGAACTGTACCAATTATTTAATCAACTGGGGGAGATTTTTAAATAATATAATATTAATACGAGGCTTCAAAATATGGCGTCGGATATGAATTCACTATGAGAAAGCCTAAATATTAAGAAATGGACAAAGTCCGACAATTTATTTATTAAAGACATTTTTTTCTGTTTAACGTTCTTTTTATAGATACAAGTATTTAAGTAAATGCTCTGTTTATAATAAACAGTATTAAATAACATTTACCGGCCTGAATGTCCGAGAAATTTTCATAGAAAATATTCCTTCTTTGACAGGATTCGAACCTGCATCCTAAACACAAAAAAAAAAAAATAAAAAATGTCTTTAATAAATAAATTGTCGGACTTTGTCCATTTCTTAATATATGACGTCATTTGTTTACATTTGATACGCCAGAGCAGTTATGAATGTACGAGATTCATGGGAGATTGAAGTTTATAAGCAGTAAATTCGACCTTGTCTACCGAACGCTTCTTTGTGGCCGATCGGTAAGGCACGTCAGTGTAAATGACGGTTCTGTATAGGATGCAGGTTCGAATCCTGTCAAAGAACGAATATTTTCTATGAAAATTTCTCGGACATTCAGGCCGGTAAATGTTATTTAATACTGTTTATTATAAACAGAGCATTTACTTAAATACTTGTATCTATAAAAAGAACGTTAAACATAAAAAATGTCTTTAATAAAGCCTAAATGCTTACATTCTAATACAGTCACTGAGTAAACATATATCTTAGGAATACAACTACTGGTACATCTATGTATTGTGCAACTTCAGGTATATTAGCCGTTTCCCTATAAGGAAACAATTGACATTCCTTGTCCGAACAGCAGCGTTTTCGGTTTAAATTTATTCATTTTTTCTATTATAATACATTTTAAACAAAAGAAAACAGGTTACTGAAATCCAGTAGCTATACTTTCCAATACTGATAAAATTTTCCTTTCTAAACTATTATTTGAAGTAGTGTGGAACATCTCGATAATGTAATCTTTTTTTATTTCGAGTTAAAAGTACTATCCGTTTTAGTTGGTGCTGCTTTTAGAAGTTCTCAATGGACTTGGTTTCTTTAATTTGGTAGATTTCTTGGGTCATCATTTCTAACCGCAACATCCTATGCTTTGTAACTGTTAGCGATGTTTTTTTGTTTGTTTGTTTTTTTATTATCCCTTCTCTGTTCTGTCAGATCTTTAGGTTGATTAATTGCTGTTTCATTCTGCCAATCCTTCCTTCAATATGTGTTATGGTCCGGTTCCATGTACCACGGTGATAGTCCAAGGTAGAACCAATAAAGAAGAACTCGAACACGTATATAGAATAACACAGATATATTACAAACAGGAATATATACAGAGAAGTAGAAAGTGTTAGTACAAAAAAGCAGGTTTAGTAGTAATTGTCTGAACGCGACTCTGTTTCGGACTGCCTCTGACTCGACTGACTGACTCGCTCTCTCTGACTGATAGACAGACTCCTGACAGACTTCTCTCCAGACTTCAGACTGAACAGTATTTAGACAGCCCCCACGAGGGCATCATGTGGCACAAGGCCGGTTTAACGTGGGATCTCCGAGCCCGTAGGCTCGGCCAAAAATATGCCCTTTTTAACCCGTATACACGGGTTCAGGGTCGGTTTACCTCCCCGAAAGAGGCTCCGCCCTTCAGCGTAGCCTCGTTCGGGTTCCTCCCCGCCTGAAGGCAGAGAGTTCAACCGATCAGCCAATCAGCCGGTCGCCCGACTTCGGACTGAACCCTCTGCTCCCTCTTTAGGCGCAGTATTTATTACTTATGGAATAGTCCATTATGTTATTATGGGTAAGGTCCCATAACAATATGTCACGTGAGAGTCAAATTTTCCATCCCATAATTTTTCATTATGTGTCCTACACCTTTCAGCTGTGTCTTTCTCTTTCTAAATATAAATATTCTATTTTTCGTTTTCATTTTCCTCAAAACTTCCTCGTCTCATCTTTGATTCAATATGTCATCTGAGTGTCAAATTTTTCATGCCTTCTTTTCTCATTATGTGCCCTAAAACATTGCACCTGTGTCTTTCTGTGTCATACAGGAATACATTTTTGGGAAAAAAGAAAAATATTGTCAGTAATAAAAATCTTGTCGGTATTAAATATCCCGTTAGTGTTGATATGCAATGAACAAAACAAACCTAACGTAACATAAACTAAACTGTCACATTTCCGTTTTCTATTAAAACACTTCCCACATATTTACATTTTCTTACTTGCTTGCTTTTGTTATTTCTTATTTGTAGCTCGCATCTGGATTTACCAACACGTGATGAGAACCACATATTTCTTGATACAATTTTTGATTAGTCTCTGTTGTTCACTTTCCTTTATTAAATTTTCTATGAGTTTTTGGAGTCTTCTTTCTGTGTCTGCTATCGACACAGTATCCTCTACATATCTTTTTGTGAAACTGTACTCATCAATGATAATTCCTGGCAGGATTTTAGTTCTCTTAATATTACCTTGCTGTAAAGATTGACTAAAATTCTGTATATTATAACTGAAACAATTTTATGTCTTTACTGCAAAGTCTCACATTTGTTATGTATTTATCCTCAATACACGGCCGCTTTAATTCAGTAATTTAACATAGCATTTTTGTTAATATTCTTAACTGCAATTACTCTTGTCAACACGATTTTATGTGGCAAGAAATAAAACATATTTTTTTAGCTATATGATGGTGTTCATTCTGAAAATGACCTTAGTTTTTCATGGTTATCATTTTGGCTGTACTGAAATTGCTCATTAAAAAAAAAAAAAAAAAAATAATAATAATTTACGATCTTGGCTAACTGCAAAAGTTACTTAATAATGGTCGTAGAAACCCATCAATTTTCAAGTAGGCCGAGCAATTTATGTCAGCCATCAGAAATAAACTATTTTTTATAAGAAAAAAGTGTCTTTGTGTCAAAAATTTTAAAATAGATGTAACAAAGTTTTATAATTTATCGCCTTAATTTAAATTAATTGATAAACGTTATCAGTTATATACCTCAGTAACCTGATAATCAAAACAATGGAACCCTTAGATCTTCTGTTTGATATTCATATATATATATATCCTATCACTTTTATTCATTCACTATGGAAGGAAACCAAGCACATTCCAACTAAAGTCATAAATTAAATACCTTGAAGTTTATCCTTGTTATAACATGGATAGCCTTCAAGGTATTTAAATAAAAGATTATATGAAACTTCAAGAAATTAAATAAGAGATAGCAGGGTGTGATGAATAAATTGTCGTCTAATTTAAGCAAAAATCAAAATAACAATCATTTTATTTTAACAGATATCATTTACCAGAATTACATTAAAACACTTTAAAAGACTAAAGTGTAAATTTATTCAACAAATCGCAATTAGCTTCAACCAAATACACCTGACGACTTCGGATTCTCCTGCAACTCTTCTGGGCCATATTCTTGTTTAATTTGGTGAATGCTGCCATAATCCTTGCCTTCAGTTCATCTTTGGTGTTACAAGGAGTTTTGTTGGTCCCTCTATCAACTGTGCCCCACACATAATAATTAAGAGGGTTGCAATCTGGGGAGTTAGGTGCTCAGATTTAAGTGGTGACGTGGTCGCAGAAATCTGATAACCATAACTGGGTGTTCCTGCTTGTGTGACATGATACAGGGTTCTGTTTCCAGACATAGGGTTTTCCAGCAGTCACCCAGAGCAGCACTACCTACTCAAGGCACTTGATATAGGTCTCAGCGTTGGGTCTGGTATCCTCACCAACAAATTCTGAAGTTATTGTCTTAACAGAAAGATTAGGGTGGGTTTTTCTAGGTGTCATACCTTTGTAATCATCATTAGACTCATCCAATGCTTTCTGAATCCTCTGCATTGTCATTAGATTGACGCTCAAACACTCTGAAATATCCGGAATACCAAGAAGTACATCATGCCGTTTCCAAATTTCTGACCGAGTGTATTGCGTCATGGTGCTATTTGTCTCACAGACGGTGCCCAACTGACCCTATTGTACTCTGCAGTCGACAAAATAAATAAAAAAAAAAACATACAACGCACATGTGCGAAATTAAAAATATAAAATGGCGTCAATTTACTCATCGCACCCTGAATATGAACTTAATATTTAAGAAAACAACGCTAAATGTATTAGAGTTTGAGTCTGATCATAAACTTGATTTCAAAATGCTGTTAAAATGAAAGGATAAAGCAATTTACTAAGGTGAATATGTATAGAAAGTGCTTTAATTGCTAGATCAGTAAATCTACATCCAGTTTCTTCTAACATTTCAACTTTCTGGGCAGATGATCTATTAAAATAATGGGTGATATTTAATAACAAAAAAAAAGAAGCTAAATGTGGTCAAATATATAATACCCCAAACCTACATTTAATAAACAAAAAGAATTTCTCAGCGCCCCCTCTGCTTCCTGCGCATGTGTAGTCAGTTAAATCAATGTACACATTACTTTAGACCGATGAACTCCGAAAAGAAAAAAAAACGCGTCACACGTAAAAGTTTTCCGCTTTGTCATACTGTGAATATAAGTTTGCTTTCTGGTTAACGATCCTACACTTGTCTGATGTTTTCTCTCAGCATTGTTTTTCATAAGTCTGTTTATAGCTTTCAATATACATTTATCTGTGTGAAACCTAACTCTCGGTGGATGTATATAACGTTGGGTTTTCTTCCTCATTTCCTGTCAGATAACCTTGCACGTCGGCAGATCAGGTCACTAAGGTGCATGACAACAATTCGCCCGCGGAATTTCTCTGAAAGAGTTCAGAATTGAGGTCGAGGGCCCATCTTCTCTTCCGCTTTCAGTTTTCTACCCGACGGCCACCCGGCGGACGTGTCACTTCACCCGGAAAAATCCCGCTCCCCAGAAGTCTACATTGATGTTTTGATAGGTTACTAATGTTACGATAACAGAAAATTATACAGATAATATTTCTACTTTCCCCCTCTTCACACACATCTATAGACTTATGTATATGAAATAAAGAATAATAGAGAAATGGTTTCGACATATGGCCTGCGTGAAATTTTGTTTGTCTAGGAGAGCAAACGGGCAAAAATATATGGGCGACAGTTTTCATTTTCCTTCCCATCTCTCTCCATATATATCGCATTTAAACTGTTTTTGGTTAAGTCTGGCTTTCTCAAGTTTGCTGGAAACAATTTAATCTTTCTCTCTCCCTCTTTCTCTCTCTCTCTATCTATCTCTCTCTATATACACACACACATATATATATATATATATATATATATATATATATATACAGTGTAACCTGGATATAAGAGAGATGTCGGGATCGGAGAAGAAGTCTCTTATATCCGGGTTTGATCTAATTTATATACATTAACACAGGCTCTAATTTGGGACCAGAGAAAATCTCTATTATATCCAGGTTTCTCTTATATTCGGGTCTCTTATATCCGGCTTACACTGTATGTATATATATATATATATATATATATGGAGAGAGAGTTGTGAGTTCGGTAGTCATTTAGTGCTTCACGGTTTCGGCCTTGTGCCACATCTAAATTACGCTTCGTACAATCATTTAACTGCACTTCAACGTTTTGTGATGGCTATAAAGCCTGTTTCGACTGAATTAATTCGATCGTCACTGAGTTTTCCTTAAGACTGAGAAGTGAGTTTGATCCTCCCTAGACGCCCATTAATATTCGGCTTGCGCCACATCTAAGCTCTACATACATGCACACACACACAGACACACACATATATATATATATACACACACACACACACACACACACACACACACACATATATATATATATATATATATATATATATATATATATATATATATATCCAAAGACAGGCTGTTTCGCTGTATCACAGCTCATCAATGTGGCTAGACATTTTGTTGCCTCTAGCTGAGGATCGAAACCTGACTGATTTGGTGTCAGTCGGAGATTCTACCACTAAGATTTTGGCACACGGCAGGGATGAAGGTGAATTTAAGCGTATTTATTTTTAGATAAACACACAGTCACTGAGAGAACTCGATTAGTTTTATCAAAGAGTCTTGGATTATTAGCAGTAATAGTCATTGTTTACAAACTCACACTTCCTCCCAAGAGAGCTCAGTATTAAACACACTTTAGTATAAAGAGAATGATAACTTATTTAATGTTTGCTACTTCTCTTTTATTACAACAGCCTCAAGAATTGGAATTCTTTCTTTAAAAAAAAAAATAAAAAACAGAACAAAAATGCAGATCAAAATCTCAGTTTGATTGATTCAGATTGAGTGATTTGAAATTGATTTCATCAAACGTGAGAATCACTTCCGTAAATATGGAGAAAACATTCCTTGAAAATGGATTTAACCTAATTCGGAATTACTCGGAAAAATAATATAACTTAAAATAAATTTGAACTTATATGATGAAAAACAAACACTTAAAAAATAGGTGTTATTTTATTTCATTGAAGTCGATAAAACATGGCTTCGAATCTTGTAATATTTTACGTGATACATTCTAATCTGAAAATGTCTCATGTGTATTATATTATTTTGCCATTATAAAAATTCATCTTATCAAAATTGTAAAAAAAAAAAAATAAAATAAATAGTTCTATTACTAGTTTATTGAATTTTACCGATTATCGTAATATTCAAATTTACTGTTTATATCATTGGACAAATGTAATTATCTATTGGTTTTAATTTATTTATTTAATTTTTAATTTTATTCTTTTTATTTATTTGTAAATATTTGTGTATATGTGTGTGTTTGCAACTAAATGTATTTATGAATGGTAATAATAATATTAGCCATTCCACTACACGGAAGCATTCGACATTCATTGATCAAGCATCAGTACTACAGTTTGATGCGATTTATAAAAACTTTCTCTTATAACAATATTACAGAGAAATCATTTTGTCAGCTCCACTGTTATTGCTCTTGCCAGTATTGAGTGAAGATTCCTTCCTAACATTTTATTACAAGTAGTGTGGAACATCAACATCATGCTAATGTCATTATTTTTTCAAGTGATGTGGCTTATTTTATATGTTACAGTTTTCTTTTTGTCATTCTCTAGCGCCAGTTTACAAGGTTCGAAAAAATATAACCCTCAATAATAAGCGAGGGCTATCTTTCTTCTAACCTTGCAGGCTGGTGCTACACAATCGGCAGGTTTAATTCCCTGGAAATCATTTTTTTTCATAATCAATCTAAAAAAGCAGTTAGAAACAGCTGACAGTCCAGTTATTTTTTAATGATTTTGATGCCGTTTATGACCTACTATCAGCATGGCCCGGCGTTGCCCGTGCTTGATTCAAAAATCGTACAACTCATACAACAATCGCTATCACTTGCCTTAAAATATTTTTGCCCTTTCTTGCCTTTAAAGGAGTGCTCTTTTCCGTGCTGCTGTTTCTGCATGACTTATTTCTTGCGTATCTCACACTCTGAATTTTTTCTAAGCTCTATACTAAACATTAAATCTGTTACGATAAAAGAATTAAACAAAATGAACACAAAACGATTAGCTTTAAAAAAAAGGACTCGTAAGTGGAAAAACCGAATGAAAAAAGAATGTTAACAACAAATACTTTTTCACACCCAACCCAGTTCTGCGCAATCAGAATCAACGTTGAGTTTAAGCAAGCGAATGTGCCAATCGGAGTAAAGTGCCTTGCAGATTTAAATTTTCCCCACTTGTGACGAATGCAACTACCGATTTTTTTTGCATGTTAGCATGCTAGTTAACATTCGTGTCAGCCAGCTGTTGGCTCTCTCGCTGGACAATAGAAACTTCCTGCCTATTTGTGGCAGACAGCTATAGGCTCTCACTTTGGCCAGTACAAAATGGCCGCAAAGTACACGAAAACTGCCATAGAAGCATGAAAAAATCGAATATTTCCACTATCGATGGGAGTTGGGAAATGCAAAGTCGGTCTTTGCCTTCTCGCTAACTTGGAGCATGTGCATGTAAATTTTGGTGCAAATCCGTTGAAAATTGCGGCCGTGCATTCGTTACACGCATGCACACACGTACACACACACACACACACGTACACACACACACACACACACATCCTTCCTTTTATAGATAGAGATACGAAGGTTTCGATTTGAGGAGGACATTTAAAAACATGACTTTAATAGAAACTAGTGTACCGATTAAATTTGTTATTCACTACACTCTGTGAGCTACTGATGTGTAAATTATACCAGAAAATACTTAGAAAAAAGGTAATATATTCTTTATTTGAATGTAAGTTAAGTATTCATTCCCGATTTTCCAGAGGTTTTGTCGAGCACTTATTTCATCGACATGAAAATATATATACATGCAATAGAGGGAGGCCATATTTGTTCGTTTGTGCGTCTCTGTTTCATTTTTGTGCACCCTACCGAGATTAATCATATTAACGCATGTTTACGCAAAATAACATCCTAATGTAAATACAGATTTTTCCGCTATGTGCATCACCCAAGATGCCCTGACATGATTATGGGAAGAAAGAGCTGATAACCACGAAAATAGCCTGTAAAAAGAGAAGTGGCGCCTCTTGAGAGGCCATGGTAGCCGCCATTACAGAAATGTAAACTTGAGAACGAAAGAGCATAAAAAATTAAATTCCCATAATCAAGTATATACCCAAATAAACAATCTTATTTTTTTTTTTGCAATGGCCGCTCATTAGAAATAGCGCTCCTTCTCTCTCTTTAAAATTCAACGTTGTTTCTTTCATATATTTTTCCAATATGGTTTCGATTTAATTTATATTATATGGTGATATTTTCTTGTGTATTTTCGAAATTGATTCTTGTTACATCACTGCTTATTGCCGTCTATTGTCTATGACAAAACTAATGCAGTTACGTTCAACCGATTTTTTTATTTTTATTTTGCATACTTTGCAGATACCGCAACAGCTATGCATGTAGAGAATAAAATTTATGATTCAATTCCAAATTCCGGTATTAAATGTTGCGTTCACTTTCCCAAGGAAATGCATAGGTTGATCTATCCGCAGGTCGGCTATATAATAAACAGCTGGATAGGCAGAACTCTCTAGGCTTGGTAAGGTTCAGCAAGGATCTTAATTTCAGAATCGTAGAGAAAGCAACTGAAGACTCAACTAAAATCATGGCAATTCCCATATAACAAAGAAACGGATTCTATGACTGTTGTGGATTCCGGGATGAAATCCGGTACCAATAAATAACAAACGCCAAGAAGGAATATAGGAAAATAAATGTATTAATGTAATAATAGAAACTGGTAATGCAGGTTAGTAGTTCCAGGAATGCGGGTTAGTAGCAAAATATATATACAGTTTTTGGTATCGACGTATCGCTGTATGACTTCTTACTGAGTCTACGCGCATGCTCACTGTGACTCTTGCTCCTTACGTTCGTTCTGGTTCGTGCTTGTTTGTCTCTCTCGAGTATTCACTAGCAGTAGTATATGTATGCCCCGGGTGAGTTCATTGATTGTCCCTGTCCTGAAAGGATATGTCATTAAATGTCGGTTTGGTTTTCTTATTTATTCATCTCCATAATATATAATTTAGCAGGAACATGAAACCTAAAATATAACGGTTTTTATTTTATTCATTTTACAGCATAATGAACAAGATACACATAATTAAGACGATATTTATGCTAATGATATGATATTTCACTCCTGCATATATAGTAAGTCCGACTGAATTGAAAAGTAAAACTGGCAACTGATCTAGAAAATGATCTCCAAATTGTAACTAGCTGGGAGAAAAAAAATGATTTGTAAACATTACCACCTACAAAACGAATTATAGTAATCTTAAAGAAACATTTTGGACTGCCATCGCGATTACTGATGCTAACCTCCAAGATAGTAACTATTAGGTTGGTGCAAAAATAATGACGTAAAAATGTCGTGTTTTGAAGTATTTTTAACGTCAAAAACGACATTCTTACATCATTATTTTTGCACCAACCTAATAATTGTGCAATCTTGGTCTCACATTATCCACTGACATGAAATGGAAAGATTATATCGAAGCAATTGCTCGTCCTGCTTCTAAGAAAGGAGGCTCACTCTGCTGCTATGCTAGACAGATTTTTTTTTCTCGTAAGGATCTATCTAAATCAGGGATCGGTGTTATAATGACGGGTCACGGGCCGGACGAAGGCCATTAATGAAAGATTAAGGAACATTACATATGCAGACCCCTGTCAACCTAAATATTTAAAACCATAATGAAAATAAACATTGAGAAATCAGAAAAAAAAAAATATCTAAAATTAAAAAAACATCTAACAAAAATTATTTTTCCTTAAGGAACGTCAAAATACTTCAAAGTGAAAAAAAATCAACCGAAGTGAAATGGACGAAATTATGTCGTGTAGGTTTGAAACTGTTATTGAAAATTGTTCCACAAACGAACCACACACACACACATCAAACATAAACGAAGCACATATACCCATACATACTAGTACAAATAGTTGCAAACATATACACTTACGTACGTACACATGCGGTATCATCCACACATTCATGAGGCATGTATGTATAATGCGAGTATGTTTAACTGTCTTTAGATTTCTGCTACCTCGCATTTCAGTCCCTCCCTGGCCTCTTTCACTTTATCGTTCCTTTCGCTTCTGTTATCTTTTGATATAGCCAAGGGTCATAACAAACATGTGTCCATTATTTGACATTAAACGTAGGCAACGCAACTTAGTAAAATACGTCTCATGAAAGATAACTGGCAGATAGTCTAATTCGAAAGCCTCGTCTCTCATGTTAAAAATAGTCATTGGTAATCAGGCTCGCGGGCCGGTCAAAATGCCTTCACGGGCCGGATCCGGCCCACGGGCCGTAGGCTGCCGACCCTTGATCTAAATCTTCGTCAATGCATTTAATATTGCTGCTACATCTAGTTCTGATGCTTCAGTTATATATCTTGACAGTCAAAGGCCAAAGAAGGATCTATAATGATATCTATCGGTCCTGGAATCTCGACTTGAGTAAATTTCTCATCACTGTAACGTACATTCCATTTCTCTTATCTTTAAATATTTTCGTGGCAAGGCACATAATTTCCAGTTCTCCTGCTACATATGTAAATATTCTTGATAAAATCCAAAGAAGAATAAGCAATATTATTGGTACTGATTTACTATCTCGGCTTCGATCTTTTTCCCACCGTTGTAATGTAGCTTCCCTGTGTCTTTTCTACAAATTTTTTCATGTTAATTGCTTGGATGAATTTTCCGATATGGTACCTAGACCTAGAATTCAAGCGTAGTACAAGATTGGCAAAAAAGTCTCATGAATTTACATAAACTGTAAGCAGTTTCTTTTCTCGCACTCCTCGCTGGTGGAGCACTCACTTCTTCAAAAAAATAAATAAATGTAGTACAGTTTGTAATCTACTGTGTTCTTGATTACTCTTCTTATTCCTTAATATTTTTTTAAAAAATTTTCCTTCTTTCACATACACAGAAACCTTTGTGTCTTAGTGGCTTGCTTCGGGGAAACGATTAAATATAAATTGTTCTACTGAGCTTTTCTCCTTGGTGCCTCGAACACATGAATTTCCACGTAGTACTAGACTGTCAACTAAGTCTCATTTGTACTGTTAAAATAGATAAATGTAAACGTCAGTTCTATTCTAATAGATTTCTTCTCGAATTTCTCGCTTGTGGAACGAGCTTCTTACTTCTTGCTTTCCAGCTAGCTATGATTTTCAAACGTTTAAGGGTAACATTATTCTTCTGTCTTCAGTGAACCTTTTCTTTTATCATCTTTTCTCCAACCTGAGGTTTTCTCCTCTACTTTTACACTCAGTAACCTTTTACGTTTCTGTGGCATTATCGCCTTGTTTGGAATGCAACGATTAAGCAAATGTAATATATTTTTAATTAATATATATATTTTTTAAATTCCAAAAGCAATGCCAAATATTAAGAATCAGGAAAGTCTCGTTAGCAAAAAGAAAAGATTACTGAAATGTTATATCATCTCTCTCCTCCTATGTGAATGCTGGTAATCTGCTCAAAGATGAAGAAGAGATTTTGAAAATGTGGGTCTATAGAAGAACGCTTAACATGTGAGCAATGAGGAAGTTTTATAGAAAGCTGAAGCAAAACGGTCACTTGTACTTAACATCAGAAAAGAGACAGTTGAAATTTCTATGGCGCATAATGAGGAAAGATGGCTTGGAAATTTTGATGCCCACAGGATATACTGAAGGCAAGATGAACAGAGGAATACACCGCATAATGTACCTAACGAGCTTGTGTAAATAGAATAGTGTTTACGAGAAATATGAAACAGACAAAATTTACTAAGACATTCAAAAGATAGGAAATAGTGGAGAACCATTACCGCCAACGTCCTGAAGTGGCATGACACACAGAAAAAGAAGTTAAAATAAATTAGAGCCTTTAGTGAGATGAAACTAAGTGACTATTAAATTTTAAATACAATTTCCTAGTATTTTCGTGACGCAACTGAAGGATTTTATAAAGAGTATTCCTCAAGCTTATTAACAAAATATTAAGCAAGACTGGATGATGGCTACTTTAAAACTCTGATTCCCGTGCATTCACCGAAGTTAAGCAACGTTGAGCCTAGTCAGTGTCCAGATGGATGACCGCTTGAGAAATCTAGGTGCTGTAAACTTGAATGTGCTGCGGTAATGGATAATGGATGGAAAATGGACGTCGGAGAGCCGTGTTCCTGTTCCTTTTGGGTTTGTTATATTCACTTACACTAAAATACACTCGGGAAAGGTAAAGATCCACTTCTTTTCCCAAATATAGGGGTTAATCAGTAAGACATACATCACGGAATCTTTATTATTTCTAAACAAATTCTTATAATCTAAAAATATTTTTTGTATTTAAATAACCTTTAAAGATTTGATAAAGCGTAAACAATGAATCAGCAATCAAATTAAGAAAGATCATCATATTTTAATTAAGAGTGCATACCAATAATCTGACTAAAGTTGTAAACATATCACTTGAAAAAAATAATCGGTTTAAATCAAAATATTTATAATCACTGACTCATATAAAGAAAAGCAAAAAAATGCTTATTTGTTTTCTAAAAATAGAAACGAAAAGCAAAAAGATGCTTATTTGTTTTTCAACTGGTATAATTAATCAATATAATATTTTCTGTCGTTATTGATTGGACAATTCCAGCCATTGTAGAAATTTTGATCGTTCAAGTGCAAAATTCTTAAGTTTTCCATGCATGGATACGCAATATTAAATTTAAAATCTCTACAAATAATAAACTGTTTCTCCAGCTCTACAAATATTGCTATCAACTGAAATGGTGATATTCAGGTTTAGCAAGATCAGGAGTTTAAGAAGGCTGTCAAAAGTTCTATCATTAGTACCATAATCTTATGCGAAGGGGTAGTATGCGGATATGGGCATAGTGTAACAGAAATTAGTATCGGGGAGCTTTAGTATCAATTTCAGGATAGTCTGCTGCGTTCACTTTCACACACATGCGCTTTTGAACCCCTAGCTATCGGTTAAATAGTAGATCAAAGAGGTATTTCTAGGCTTAGATGGTAAAACTATAAAAGAAAGAAAATTAAATTCCAAACAATGGAAAATGCAACGGGAAACCACTTTACCAAAATGCATGGCGGATTATAAAGAATAGGGATTTGCGAGGAGAATCATGAAGGTTCATATTATTATTATTATTATTATTATTATTATTATTAACATTAGAAGAAGAAGAAGAAGAAGAAGAAGAAGAAGAAGAAGAAGAAGGGTAGTATGTATTCTGAAAAAAATTTTAAATTCTCTGCCCTATTTTATCTGTTGAATCTCATGTTTAGACGGTGGTGCATTCTGGGATAAGGCTCAGTCTGCTAAAAGTTTCCAATACAGTGAAATGTCGTGACTTAGAGACGTGATCCTTTTGTCTAAATAAAGAGAAAACTGGCTGTGTTATTGAGAGGCTGCACACTTACATCGGAGAATTACTCCATAGCTTACGTGTTCAGCGTAGACCGGGGGAGCGATATCTTTTAGTGACTATACGCTCACGACGCGACACCCGGTTTGACCCAAAGCACCATACAGTGCAGTGTCAACAGTTGCGAATTATCACAATATACCTCCAAAAAGATTTCAACATATCCTAAGACTATGAAAATTGCCCTGGAAATGATCGAATAATTCCCTAGACGGCACGATCTTTAGACTAAAATATATACCCTGATCTGGCTTGATACATTTTTTTTTACTCCGGGCGTGTGCATGCATGTAGACTAATATACGTATTGTATAAGGAAGAAAATACGTACTTCGCTCTCATATTTATTTATCAATATAATCTAATTGCCTGTCAATAAATTTGAGTGATCATGTTTGCATAAAATAGATGCAGCAAGCGATATGTATTAAAAATCTCAGATCAAAATGAATTTACTCTTTCATTCTGTATGTTGATTGCCTCCAACTGGGTATGCACCCCCACCATCCATCCATCCATCCATCCATATATATATATATATATATATATATATATATATATATATATATATATATATATATATATTGAGTTTTTCAGCGCGATGGCTTTGTAGAGACTGTTGAACATGACGCTAAATAACGCGCTCTCTCCCAGAAACTGTAAGTAAGGTCAGCTCGGTATTGTTGCAGTATAAATCACAGATCACAGGTGAGTCCTGTGAGTGTCGGACAAACACAAATGTGCCTGAGCAGGCATCTGCAACTTGGATTAGCAAGCCACCCTTTTTTTTCTGGTTTTTGTTGTTAGTATTTACTTCCATTTTTATTTGAAGTCATTTGACCGATATCTGTTTGTCATACCAACATTTTGATTTTCTGTCTAGGGTTATGGCGTTTTGGTAACACTAGGTTCCTGTGTTTTAAATCGATGTATTTGTTTTTTTTTTCAAAATTAATGAAAACTACATTAATTTGTTTTAGTTCTTAAAAAAGCTCGCTCCCAAACCAAAAAATCGATTTTAACATATACGGAATTAGATCAAAAAATCAAAATAGTTCAGTCGCTTTGTTCTTTAATTTGTTATTGATGTAAATATTTATTATTGTAAAATACAATAATTGCGTCATGAGGCCCAAAATTTGAAGATTGGGATAGGGTTGGTCATTATTAACTTTCCTATACCTAGATAATCCGATTCACAACCCATTAGCTCATTACAAATGGCACATATACGAAAAGAAAACAACCTTCGACTTACGCTCCTACATATAGCACAATGCCACATACACAAAGAGGACCTACAAAATAAAAACCATGATTTAAAATTTCTTATGGATAAATGTCCTATATAGACATGGTCGTGAAATATATGTAAAATATATGAAGAGAAATGAAAATGAAATGAGAGAGGTGGGTATGAATCCCAATAACCAACAAATATAAAAAATGTAAAACAGAAAATAACATGTTAGTATGCCCCGTCCACACTACAAGTTTCCGCTGTATTTTATCATGAGACAGAATAAAGAAGCTAACTCTCTAACGGAATTGGAATGATAAACTAAATATGGGCGTGGGGAAATCAAATACTGAAACAGTTGAGATGAAAGGGGAGTAAAGAAACTGGGGTAGTTGGGAATCTCAAAACCAAAAGACTGGGCCGGAAACAGGTCAGGAACGACTCTCACTCACATTAACTAAGTAGACAAAAGAGTGTCTAACTTAACTAGGTGAGGGTACACAGGAAACCGCGCCGTTGCGTAGAACAGGAATTAAAAAAAGAAACTCAAGTATAGGCCCTTTCACACGAACCAAGCTCGCTACTTTCATCCCCCTTTCGTTGAAATCTGTCGACAACAAACGCTTTCTATCATTTCCAATCTTCATTTTCAGCTGATACTAAAAGAATACGATCAGAACCTGATGAGAATAGCGTTCGTATCGCAAGATTCCCTCCTTTCGCTTCATCCAGCTTAACATTCTTTCCACGGCTAGCAACATTAGAAACACTATTCGTTTTACACCCGAATACGAAGCGACACCTTGCGAGATTGATGAGCACAAGTTGACCGGGAGCAAAACGAGTTGTCAACACGCCGACATAATCACAGAAAGGGCGTACCTGAGGACAATGGTAGAAGGCGTGCAAAGCCGTTTCTTCTAAACCAAGTTCACACCGTTAACAGCCAGAAAAATCCACCCAGCCAGATCCGAAGGCCATGTCATTTAGAGATATCATGTTTCGCATAAATCGCCAGGGAAGCGAAAATTCAGTGTTAAGGAAGTAATTCGGCGATGGCGCCCAAAACCAGAAAGAGCGCATATATGTTGTCGTGTTGATAAAGAAGTATATATTTAAAAGATATTTATATTTAAATATATACTTTTTTGAGAACGATAATATATATATATATATATATATATATATATATATATATATATATATATATATATATATATATCAGAATTCAAAAATCTATGTAAATGAATTAAAACATTTATAAACATATAAATCTATATTTATAAATAAGTGCAGAAACACGAATAACTCTAATACTCCTACCTTTAGAACCGTGATTTTTAATAAATAAATAAATAAATAAAAATTAATTATGGTGTCAAAAATAAATATAATAAAATAATTATAACAGTTATAATTAACATTAAGTGATTCAATTTAAGCCAATCACTGAAGTTTCCTTCTCACGCACAAACACAAAGGATTCGCACTGTAGTACATGTCGCCAAAACATGCGTCAGCAAAAATTGCATCTCCTTTTCCTTTTCAGGCTATGATAATAACATTTATCTTTTAGCAATCAACAAAAATTGAAGGTAAGAAAACCCCGGATACTTCTTGTATTTTTTCCAGCTAAATTATCTTGGCTCTCATTACACGCATGTATAAAACTATTGAGAAGACTCTATAGACTTTACTTATTCTTTGTCTAATTCTTCTCTCACATTTCGATCCAGATTTGATCATATTTCTTACTGTGTTTTAAGTATGTTTGCGCAAGTGTTTTTTGTTAATTCCGACGTTCTCACGTTCGCTGGAAGCAATTTCAAGTTTCTCTCTCTCTTTCTCTCTCTCTCTCTCTCTCTCTACACACACACACATATACATACATACATACATACATACATACATACATACATACATATATGTGCATGAGTTTATGGGTGTGTAGATATACATATATGGCTATATATAGGGAATTCAGTATACAGCGCCTGTTTGCGTATATGGTTGAATATATGTTAGCATGTATATCCGTTTCTATTCCTGTGTATTGGCATTTATACAGACCTAATCTGACCTGTATATATTAACTGTGTAACCTTATGAACTCAAAAAGTGTTACCAAGTGCAGAATTGAAAGATTCTCACAACAAATGAGCATATCATTGATTATCGCTTATATCTTTTTCTCTTTTTCTCCATGTTTTACGAGGGGAAGTCAAAAATTATCGGCGCTTTTGATTAAAGATATTATATGGCGTAAGTGCGGATATTTTTTTTCATTTACTCTCGTATAATCTTATTTTGCCTAACTTAGAAATCAGAGAAAAGAGTTCGAATTCAAGTCGGGTTCGGTGCATTCATTTAGCCGCAGATAGACTTAGGAAAGGCATGAATCCATCTACACCCCATCAGATAAATATTAAATACTACTTAGTGTATTTGGAAAGAAAAAGTTTTGTTTTTTTTTGTTTTTTTCACAAAAAATAGTTAACGTAATATTCACATGTAAAAATAATTATACTTACAATTCAAAAAGTATTTTATGTTTTAAATAACCGACACTGGTTTAATAAACATTAAAACAAAAATCAATCTAATTTTCTTTCCTTCTTTTTATTTGTTTGTTTGTTTGTTACTCTTTCTTTTTTACTTACTTACTTACTTACTTACTTACTTTCTTTCTTTCTTTCTTTCTTACTTTCTTTCTTTCTTTCTTTTAAACTAGTCTCAGTCCATTCGGATTTTTGTCCATGATTTATTACTGATTTGGTATAGCAATTGTGATCATTCGGATTTTTATATTGGCATCGTAATAATTCGTTTACTATCAATGTCATGTCACTTGAAGGCATATCTGATCATTACTCTCTACTGAATTCCTTGTCCTTATTAGTTGTGATTTGCCATAACATCTTGTGAAATATATTAGAATGTTTTTGCTTTTGCATTCTCAAACATTTTATAAACACAGTACATTTTTTTTTACTAGACGGTCTAACATACAAAGTAGAAAACCCATCCTATCCTGCTATTTAACCAAAATGTTAAAGTGAAAAGAACAGACATGGTAGGAACACGAACTCAAATCAGCAATTTACGTACCGAAAGGAGTTATCCTATCTGCACATCGACAACTAAGATACATACGCTCCCACTAAATGGAATTATATCAGAAATTCATTATTATGCCCAAAAAGTATTGTCGGACAATCTAAAAATATTTTCCATACAGGAAAAGTGGTGCTCATTATCATTTCCAACCATTCAGGTACACTTTTTCCTTTCAGTTTCTTTCGTTTTGTTTCTCTTCTTTCTTTCTTTCTTTCTTTCTTTCTTTCTTTCTTTCTTTCTTTTTTTTCTTCCTTTCTTTATTCTTTATTACTTTCTGTTCTTTATTTCTTTCTTTCTTTCTTCTTTATTACTTTCTCTTCTTTTTTTCTTTCTTTCTTTCGTTCTTTCTCTTCTTTCTTTCTTTCTTTCTTTCTTTCTTTCTTTATTCTTTATTACTTTCTCTTCTTTCTTTCTTTCTTTCTCTTCTTTCTTTCTTTCTTTCGTAAATATATTTCCTTTTTTTCGCCTTTTATTTTCTGCTCCAGCTGATAGACATACCACTGAATTAAACAACGTCGAGCCTGGTGAACGCTTGGCAATACAAGAAGATGCAAGCCTGGATGTGCGGATGTCGTAATAGGTAACAGCTCGGAATTGGAACTCAACAACCCGAGTTCCAATTCCGGTCGTATTCTTTATATTCACTTACGCACAATTACTCCTGAGAAAGGTATGAACCCACTTAATTCCAACCCCAAGTCGGACTTGTATCAGTAAGTTATTATTATCTCAAAAATTATTACAATCCAATTTTTTCTGCCTTTAAATGACCTGGAAACCCTCCAGCATCAACTGTATACTCCTAACTTAACTCCTTCATGTTTTCACTTGTTTCGGTCTCTTACTTACTCTTTTTGAGTAGGTACATATCTACTTATCTCTCAGTTGCGTCTGTGTCCTTGGACAGAGTGCGCTCAGGGGCTTCTCTGTCAAAGGACAGAGGGGCAACTGAGGAAAATTATGCTGAAGAGGTGCCCAGCCCTAGGGAACAGCTGCCCGAGGCCGCGCCCTCCCATTGCACCAAGAGGGAAGGATCGGTGCTCGCACCGAGGCCAGCGCAACCGGCAGTTGCGGGGGCTGAGGGGAATTTTTGCTCCTGTCCCGGGTGTACGCGCTCGGGTCCCCACCTAAAAATAGACCTTGCGTCACATCTCGTTTTAGCGTGGGGACAGAGTAAATACCGTAAATCCCGTCTCTAGAGGTCAATTTAAAAGTCAAAAATGTTGACACTATACAGTCAGTTGAAAACTACCTCGCAACCTTCTTATCCAATAAAAAACTCGAAGTTTCTTCAAAAATGACATCTGTGTTTGTAGAACGATGGAAGAAAGCTGTTAAAACAATGGCTAATAAATGTGTTTTTATTTTGTCAGTGTGTAAAATTTTGTTCTTAATTTTCTAATTAGACACGAACTTTCTCAATGATCTATTAGAAATCGAAAATATAGAAAATATTTAAGTACATGTTTGTTTTTCATTATTTTTATTTATTAAAGATTGAACAAATTGATACTTATTAAGCTTATCTTACAACTGCGAAAGTCTAAAAAGGGAAATATTTCAGATAAAACATATACTGCGCTAATATTTCTATTTCTTTTTTACTAAATATGCAGACAATACAAAGGCATAAGAACTTCCCAATGAAATAGAGCGTTACGGAATGGGATTTTATGGACGTAAGCATAATAAGTAAATACAGATTATGGTGGTATGTATGTTATATAACAGATGAACTTAGATTTGAAGAGTTCAAGATTGTAGTGATTGTGGAAGCATCCTTTTGGGATTATGTTCCCCGAAGTAGCGGTTCCCAGGAGGTAGTTTTCTAAGAGACATCTCCTTCTTACCAATGGAATGCGATCTGAACGAGGGCGATTTAACATTCAACATGGTATGGCGGCTCTGAAATCTTTTGAAATTAAAAAAAAAATATTTCAGCGCTTTTAGTCCCGTCTCGATAATCTGGTTGTTGAGCTCTTTACTCTGCTAAGGAGGTTGCTGCTTGCTTCTTGGTCTTTTCTTTCCTTCTTCAGACTGCCCCAGGTTAAACGCAATCGTCAGGCCACCGATTGCGTTTAGCATGAAACAGTTTGTCACTTCTGACTGTTGACTTCAATGTCCATATTTATATTATGTTATATATATATATATATATATATATATTATAAATTAATTGATTTAAAATATGTTTTTTTTCGCTACACAGTTCTAACCATGTTTCAAAAATGGAAGCCATGAATTTAATTTTGCAATTAATTTAAAGACATTAGTTCCATTTCATCCTCAAGCGAATTTTGGAGTAACTTTTAAAATTACTGGGTTTTAAAGACACAGCTAAAATTTTAGCTGTGTCTTTTATTAATTGCAAAATTAAATTCGTGGCTTTTAGCTTCCATTTTTGAAACATGGTTAGAACTGTGTAGCGAAAAAACATATTTTAGATCAACTAATTTATAATATTATTGCTCTGTAAATTTACATTGAGCACTATTTTTTAAAAATAAAAATATCTATAGGAACATCGGATTATATATCTTACTCTTTCATTCTTTTATATATATATATATATATATATATATATATATATATATATATATATATATATAAGCAACGTGCTAAAATCCAAAATATGTTTCTGTTTTAAATAACCCACAAAGGGTTGATAAACTGTAAAATATGTCATTGAATAATTATAATTTTTTATTTATTTATTTTAACAGAGATTACGTGAACATAGTCGAGTCTATCTCCACACACGGAACACTACTTGAGACGTAACACAGACACACATATATATATATATATATATATATATATATATATATATATATATATATATATATATAGAGAGAGAGAGAGAGAGAGAGAGAGAGAGAGAGGTAAATCAAATAAGTTAGATTCAACCGCATACACGCCTGTTTGCGCGCATACGCAGGCAAGCAGATAAATATTCATGAGGTGTAAACGTAATACTGCTCGATGTGGTTAGACAGAGCAAAGATATATATTAATAAATATAGATATAATATGTATATCTATACCTACGATTTGGGGTGCATTTCTCTGGTTTTCCAGCTCATCGGGTACAAACTATATCCTATGTTTTTATAAAAAAATATATCTTATATTTTTTATAAAAACATAAGTTATATTTGTGTCCGATGAGCTAGGAGAATTTAACATTTAACATGTCATGACACGTCTTAAATGTTTCGAGTTTTTTTTATTAATATTCACCCAATACAAAGCATAAAGGCTACTGAATGTAGAGCGTTACTGTGTGTATTTATTATAGCGTAAGAAAGTTCAAAATCAGGAAAGATAGAGAGCTATTTGTAGAATTGATGACGTCAATATTTAATTAGCAAATAAAATTTCATAGAGCAGGTGAACAGGTTAGGAGTATAGCATTGAAGTAGACTTTAGAAGCAACCGGATACCTAATAATAATAATAATAATAATAATAATAATAACAGGGAGAAATGTGAAGCGGACAATAGGCGAACCTATCTACTCATATTGAGGGAAAAAATAAATAAATATAGAGTAAATAAAATGTCAGAGTTCTGACAAAAACGTCGGAAGTATCTGGTTGGAGTAGACTATAGAAGGAACCAGAAATCCAATCCTAAACATGAAACAGGCGATAAACCTGTACTCATGTTCAAAATACCAGGCAGGACTGTGAACCTGACGATAGGCGAAACTATCTACTCATATTGAAGAAAAAAAAAAATAAATCTACAGTAAATATGATTTCGGTATTCAGCCAGGAACGTCGGAAGTATCTGGTTGAAATAGACTTTAGAAGGAACCAGAAACTCAGTCCTAAGCAGGAAACAAGAAATGAACCTTTTATGATCACGATTCCGGTGACCCATTAGGGATGTAGGGGAACCACCTGTATTGTAGCCACAGTAGAAGTAGAAGTGGTGTTTTTGGTGGTAAGATAGCCTAAGGGTAGCCATCCCTCTCCAGAGCGGTTTGAATTCAAAGTTTCCTTCCTCCTAGAAAGGTTGTCACCTACGGCTATATAACCTAGTCTGCCCTGCTATTTACTCATAGCTGGCGGGAGAAAGGGAGGATTCGTAACTATCCCAAGGAAACCTCTACTCCTGTTCAAAATACTGGGAAGTTGTGTGAACCGGGTGGTAGTCAAATCTATCTACTCCTACTGGCAAACTTATCTACTTGTGGTACTAAGGGATGTAGCTCACCTGAGCATTTTCCATGGAAGTAGCGTTATGGTAGCTATCGACTTACGAAGGTTCTTCTGTGGGACAAAGACTGCAGGGCTGAAATAATTCGATCGACATCAATAGCATCATTCGAATCCCAGTTCTGTTAAGATTGCTACACTATTCAGAACTCGTGCGGGGAAAATGAAAACATCATTTAACCCATCAAGCAGTCAGATATTTCCTTAACTTGTCTGAAACAAAACAAAACCCACAAATCTATGTAATTACTGGTGTTTATGTAACTTTTTATTTTCTATCTGTTTATTTCTAGAGAAACCCTTTGACGATAGCTGAAATAATTTATTCATCCCCCTCTATTTATATTTTCCAACTCTATAGGTTACTGTGCGCCGAAGGCCTTAGTTATATCTCTCTCATCGGAGATAAGTTTCACTTTTAGTAATTTAAAAGAGGACGACGTTTATCATAAACTAGAACGTATAACTTTATTCCATAAATCCATCTCACGTCTCGCAGAATATGCTGGAGGTTATGATAGAGTAACCAGGTTAATAACATTTTCCTTTAGGCGATATGATACTCCATAGACTGATATAAGCGATTGATGCAATTATCGGTGAGCTTATGCTAAAAGAATGTGATGAATTTCTATGATTTCTTGGGAAATTAGTCTGGCCTCTCGAAGTTAGTATGTTTGCTTTTGAACATGACACGCGGGTTCGAATCTCACCGTGGTCGATTTGTCAGGAAGGAATCTTCCTGAAGTTATCGGAATGGATCGAGGTTAATCCCAGCGTGTGGCAGCTTTTGGAAAGTACCGGAAAAACATACCACGGGTTGACCCAAGCCTTATGAGTGAAATCGGGTAGACGGAAGTCTTGAGGGCTGTCGATAGCTGTGCTAGCCACAAGTCATCGTGGGCTTGAGCATTGTTCAAATTGTTAATCACTCTCCCTCCCAGAAAATGTAACTAATGTCTGCTCAGCATAGATACATTAAAAACCACAGGTGGGTTCTCTGGGTGTTGAGCAAACACAAGTGTGCCTGAGCGAGCGTCTGCATTAGGGATAGCCTAGACGGACTACTTGACGAGTATCTTCGAATACGAGTGGCCAGCTATTATTATTACTAGTAGTCTAGCCACGACGCCACCAAGAATGCGGACAGCCCTCTACTAATATTCAACTGACTGTAAAGATTCTTAAACATTTCAGTATAATTTCTGTCGACTGTTTTAAAATCATACTTTTCAAACCTGAAACTAAAACACCAAATTCCTGTTGGTTTTATGGAAACGATCATAACAGCACATACCATTTGTCTAAAAAATGATTTCACTAAAACCTTTAATCTTCACGTCTTCGAATAGTTCATGTCAGCATAAATTTAAAACGTAGAATATTAAATCGAGATAACTTTTCTGTCTGAATATTACTTATTCTTTCTTTGATTGATTTGTTTATTCTTTACATCTTATTAACTCCTGGCAGGTGTTTTAAAGCCAGTAAATATTTTAGATAGTAAGACAATTTTGTGGAGATAATAATAATATACTGATACAAGTTCTACTAATTAACTCATAGCTGAGGGAGAAGAGGTGGATCCATATCTTCCCCAAGGGTATATACGTGTAAGTGAATATATCGAACGGTACTGGAATTCGAACTCATCGCTCCGATTTCTAATTCTGAGCGGTTATCCACTCCACCGCCCGTACATCCAAGTTTACAGTCCCTAATATTCGAAAGAGGTCACACATCTACTTACTGACCAGGTATAACTTTACCTAGTTTCGGTTTGAGTCTCAATGTAATATCGCCGTCAGCCGGAGTAGAAAAATAAAAGGCGAAAGAATGTAAATATATTTGAGAAAGAAAGATAGAAAGAAAAAAAATAAAAGAAAGGACAAACGAACGAAAATAAGAAAGAAAGCACTACTTTGCTTTACTTCAGTGATCGTGCCTGACACGATGTTTCAACATGATACGGCCGTAATCAGCACCTATATATGATTTATGTATCATTTAAACATGGTGTTGTTTATTTACGATAATGCGTCTCTCTTCCAACATAAATTAATTACTAAAGACGTCATTGCATCATAATGTTGCATAATATTTGTGTTTTGAAAAAAAATGAAAAATAGCATACTGATTTAAATGTTAGAGTGTTTCAATAACTTGGACCGATTTTAAATTTGAATTAAGTTTAATCATCTAACGATTTTCTGTTTTTCTTTCTGATTAAACAATTATGGAAAGATTAACAATCAAACAACGTGTTAAAGTTATCGAAGCCTATTACAAAAATGGACGTTCAAACGGAAATCCATTTCGCTCGCTTCGCGATATTTTGGTCGACCAACCTAGAGTGCAACTGGAAAAATTGTTCGTATATTCAAACAAACTGGGTCGGTGGCAGATATGAAGACACCATTGCGGGCTCGGTTACGCCGTTCAGCTGATAACATTGCTGCAGTGCTGGAGAATGTGGTAAAAAAATCCAGACACCTGTATTCGTCATCGCCTGCAGGAATTGCACGTCTCCAAAACAAAGTTACATCGAATTTTGACAAGATTTGTCTCTACACGCTTGCAAAAATTAAATTGGCGCAAAAACTGAAACCTGCTGACCATTTGGAACGCCGTGCGTTCATCAGTTCGGTGCACGAGTAAAGACATGCCGATGAAGATTTTTAGCAAAAAAACCCTCTTTAGTGATGAAGCCAATTTTCAACTTCGTGGATTTGTTATAACCAGAAATCTCGCATTTGGGCCGATGAAAATCCAAGGAAGAATGTTGAAAGCCCACGGCATCCGCAAAAGATCACTTATTGGTGTGCATTTTTTTCTAGCGGAATCATTGAGCCGAATATTTATAAATTTGATCGTCCATTTTCATAATGGGCTTTGTTAACTTTAACACGTTCTTTGATTGTTAATCTTTCCATGGGTGAAATTGCCAAAGACTTAAGTCGTTAAATCTGAAAGAAAAATAAAAAAAATCATTAGAGTCTTAAATTAATTCACATTTAAAAAATCGGTCCAAGTTATTGGAACACTTATATATATATATATATATATATATATATATATATATATATATATATATATATATATATATAGTAAGATTCATTTCAGTTTGTGAACCTGGTTTTCACGCTTTTGCGATCATCAGACAAACTGCTTAATTTTCAAATGTAGGCATGAAAATAATTACCTATTATCAGAATTTATTCAAAACGGATAAAAAAAAACAAACAACAAACACCACCACATAAACCACCATTGACCATATAAACATGAAAAGTGAAACCATTGACCATATAAACATGAAAAGTGAAACCACTGACATCATAACGCCATCAATTATTTTTTAGTTCAAACTACCATCATAATAATTGCAATTATTGTTATTATCATTCCATTACTAATAACTTCTACCACTTTACAATAACTATTTGCTACTACAGTCGTTATTATCATCACCGGCTACCCGCTACCATTACTACCATATCACAATTACTTACTGAATTAAAATTAAAGTATCTGCCGACAAGTATAATTACTTCACTCTACCACAGCATAATTAATACCACCGCATAAATTCTAATAAGTATTACAAATTGGAATTTCTACCATTTACATATGCGCAATCACCAAAAACAAGAAAATAACCGTCTTTGAAATAATAACAAAACAGCCTTAAAACATGTTTCATCCACATATTTTAAGTCACGGTTGTTGCATGAGATTTGGTAGATGCAAGCATCGGATGTAATATATTGTTTGCTGGTGTTATTTAATAGGTCCGTAAAATCTCGTGTTTTCGAACATAAACGAGATATTCACCACGGAAATTTAAACAATGCTTTAGTTGTACACACAACTAAAACTGATCATAATTTCGATTTTGATTCTGTGAAGATTTTAAAATATTTTCATAATAAAAATCTTAGGTGGATTTATGAAGCAGGCATACCATCTATCTCACGCACGGTGAACACTAGACCTGGCTTCTTTAATATTTCCCCTTTTCTAGCAAGATTAATGCTCGACAAACTTAGGTATAAGTTTTAGATCAAAATAAAATTATTTTTGTTTTTCATTCAAAATACTCAAATTCTAGGAATACGTTTTCACAACATCGCCCACGTGACGACGATGTGATCATATTTAAACGGAACGCTGATCTTATAAAATATTTCAGTTATCTGTTTGGATTGGTATTGCTTTTATGTCCATCGTCTTTTTCATTTTGAATTGTATATGGTCTATGTTAATTATGTTTTATGACTATGTCCTGAAGATGGTCTATTAGACTGAAACGTCCGACGTTGACATTAAACATTAAAACAGCATAATCATATATTAGGATATATATATATATATATATATATATATATATATATATATATATATATATGTGTGTGTGTGTGTGTGTGTGTGTGTGTGTGTGTGTGTGTGTGTTATTATTATTGTTAATTTTCCTTGATACAGACATTTGTCTAGATATCATATTTTAATTACAAACGGTGTAAGGGACATCAGGCGGCCTAGCTAATTGAAAGACTTAATAAAGAAAATCTTTCTCTTTGTTTTAAAACTTCGTATTGTCCAGGTAGGTAAACGTCGACTACGCTATGTAAAAGCTCTGGTTGTTTACTCATACACGTGTATACAGTAAATATAACTTCTAGAATATTAAATATTTTTGGATTTCAGAATTTCTATTAATTCCTGCGAAGTACTTACATATACACATACATATAGAATATAACTGTCAATTCAAGAACAAGAGCGGGATCTACACGTACACCAGCTATGTTTGAAATATCTAGTTGCTGAACCAGAGTACGGAAGTACAGTAAGTTAAGTGAGGCTTCCTAAATGAAACCCGCGGTTCAATTGCATCGATTATGGTAGCTATACATATTCAAAATTCGGATGACACTGATTGCTGTAGGATAGAACGCGACAACGCTTCCGCCTTCGGAAGTGAGAAAAGCATTTTGATTACAATGATGATATATACGTAAAAATATAAACTGTATATCAGTATCATATTTACGTCTATTAGCTTCTGCCCTTATCTTCTTTGAGATCTTGGCGCACGATTCGTTGTATTATTTTTATTAGCAATAAATCTCTCTGCTTAACGAGATTAAAATCGCTAGACATAAAAATTACTATATCGATGTATAATTTGCGATACAGTATTCTGCTAGCGTGTAATAGTCCCTTTCATTTTTCTGATTTTGTTTGATATTCACATTTTATCAGGGTGCCAGTAAATTACTCTCCCTGTTCTCATCAAATGTATAACTTGCACGGTATTCTTAATTTATATTGTCATTCTTTGAACTGTTCCACACGAAAACGTTAAGATTATGGCTTTGAATTTTGTTGGGATCTGTTAAAGAAAGATACGTGTTTGTTGATATACTTTCAAAAACACAACGGCTGTCACGAAACGTGCATAGTTTCTTGGTTATTACAAATTTGCCCTCAGTTATTTTTCATGTAACAAAGGAAGCCAAATATTTGTTAATCTTTGAAGAGAATAACATCCTCATAAGTGAAAAAATATATTTATACGAATTTCTCCCTTATATTTCAAACACCTAGTCAGGCAAGCACATCCAAAAAACAAGGAAATGTTAGATAATGATATATTTCTTGATGTAATGACTTGGAAATATATATATATATATATATATATATATATATATATATATATATATATATATATATATATATATATATATATTCTTTCAAGAGACAAGGAATACGTTCACAGATTTAGGAGACGAACGAATTCACACGTTGTGAAAAACAATTATTCTTGCCAGAATTCTTCCTTGGATATTTATAAGTATATCATTCGTTCGTACATCAAATATTACTGCTACATCCTTCTGTTTTATATGAAGTGGTGCTTGACAAAAAAGTAGTATCAACAGAGTTATCGGCCCTGCCCTCGCATCTCAGCTCCAGTTATTTTACCTTGCCTCGTCTATAAATATTTTGCCAGTAATTGTTTTGGGGAGTATTCCTCGTTGAGACCACTACTTCAGGAACTTAAGTGGAGTGCTAGATTGGCACCCAGGTCTCATTATTTCACTGTTTGAATTGTTAGTTTCTATGCTAATATTTTTTCTCTTGCATTTTTAGCTTGTGAAACCCTCTTCTGACTTCCGCTTCAAAACATTATTTGCGATATCCTGAATGGCAACTTTTCTAGATCCTTTTGAACTAATGCAGGTGTCCCCGCCCAGGGATCTATCCTTGGTCTTCCGTTTTTCTTAATTTTTATTTACGAACTTCCCGATGGCATCAGCTCTCAAAGTGACATCTATGCTGATGGCACAACCGTTTACTCCTGTCTCAATACTAAGACCGATCGGTCCGATAAAGTCAAATTGGCGTTTTATTTTTAAAAAAAGCCATCAGTTTGTTGTTAAATGAGGCGATGAGTGACTTGTTAATTTTAGCGCCCCCAAAGTTAAAATTCTCTCTTTTAATCATCGGAAAAAACCCTTTCTACCTTTCATCAGCATGACTGATACTAACTTCCAGGTCTAACCTTCTCGGCTGACATGAAGTGGAAAGACTATATTAAAGGCTTTGCTACGTCAACTGCTAAGACATTTGGATCGCTGTGTCGTACTAGACAATTTTTCTCCTCTGAATCTATGTTGCAGATTTACAAGTCTACCATCAGTTCATGATTTGAATATTACTGACACATATGGTCCGGTGCGCCTGCTACTTATCGAGAGCTCCTTGATAGAATCCAAAGAAGAATGAACAATGTTATAGGTCCTGATCTGGCATCGTTGCTGCAGTCACTTTTCTGTAAATACTTCCATGACAACTGTCCGGATCAGCTCTTTCATATCACATCCTTCGTCAGGTGGTCAGTGATGTTAGTTCTCTGGTAGATGCGGGACGCCTTTCGTTTCGGGTGTGTTTTTTCGTGTTTGTTGTTGTGTGAGTGTATGTGTGAGTACTTGGGATGAATAAGTATTTTATATTATTATAGTCCTGCACTGATTTCTTCCAGTTAACTGATGTCTCTGCCACAGTTAAGCGGGGGTACTAATGACATTATTTTGTTTAGTTTCTTGTAAATAGATTTGTATTCATATTGTAAATACACATTGGGTCTAGTTTTTAAATTGCTGTTTTATTCCTCCTCCAGCCACAGACAATGAATTGTACATATAAGGACTAGTTAGGATTTTCAAAGAGACAATGTGGTATTATGGTGGGTGTTGTAAAAAAGGTAAGTAAGTTTTGGTGTTAGGGATATTGTGACATATTTTGGTCAGTGTTTGGGGTTAGCTAAATTTAAATTTAAGACAGAAGAATACCGTCTTTTCCCGCCCATTTCCCATTTTTTGCCTTGCCCCACATTTTCTGTAAATAAGCGGAAATAAATATCGCTCTTCGCTATGGTACTTAGACATTTCAAATTTAAGCGCAGTACGAGACTGACGATGAGGTCTCATAAATCTACTGATGAAATGATAGGATGCAACCGTAAGTTCTAGGCTAATAGTTAATTTTCTCGCATTTCTCGCTTGTGTAACCCGTTTCCGGCTTCATGCTTTCCAGCCAACTTCAAACTTCAAAAATTTAAATGTAATGGCAATCGCTATCTGCTGTCCTCCAGAATCCTCTTCTTTTCTTCTCACCCTTTAGGAATGTTTCTGATTCTAAATCGTTCACAATCAGTAAATCTTTGTTTCTCAGTGGCGAAAATAACTTCTATGGAGTGAATTCAATCATAAAACTCATATTAAATTACCTCTACTCCTTTGTTTTATATCATCATATCATACGTTCTCGGCCGACATGAAGTGGAAAGATAATATTGAATTATTGTCGGGCTATATATTTTTTTTTCTCTCCAGACTCTATTTTACATATCTATGTTTACCATTCGTCCATGCTTAGAATATTGTTGCACATATAATCCTTTGTTCCTGCTATTTATCTAGAGATCTTTGATAAAATCCAAAGATGAATCAACAATATTATAGGCCCTGATCTGGGGTCTCACCCTCTTTCTCTTTCCCACCGCCGTAAGATTGCCTCCTTGTGCCTTTTCTATAAATATATTCATGGTAAGTATTCAGGTGAGCTATCCTCTATGGTACCTATACGTTTTGAATTTAAGCGCAGTACTAGAATGGCGAAAAGGTCTCGCCAATTTACAACTGAGTTGACTAGATGTAACTGTAAATTCTATGTTACCAGTTTCTTTTCTCGCTTGTGAAATAATCCCACGCATCCATGAATATACAACTAGAAAGATGTTATTCGTGATTGATGCATTTGTGTTTCTAGCACACCAAAAAATTCTGTTCAACACTAGGAAAAAGAATTAAGACTTGCAATAATGATCAGATAGATATATGTATATCCAGTCACTCGTATTCGAGGATACCCTTCTACTAGGGCGGCTACCCAGTCCGTATTGCAGACGCTTTCTCAGGCGCACTTGTGTTTCTTCAACACCCACAGAGGACACCTGTGCTTTATACTGCAACTATGCTGAGCAGACATTAGTTAAAGTTTCTGGGAGATAGCGTGTTATCTAGCGTGAGCAACAATTTGAACAAGCCCTCGGCCACGTTGAGTTGTGATTTCGTGCTAACACAGCTATTGACGAAACCCAAGGGTTCCTTCTACACAATTTCATTTACAAGGCTTGGTATGGTTTTCAGGTACTTTCCAAAGGCGCTGACCACTGTGATCGACCCTTTCCGTCCGATAAGTCTCTCCTTCCTGACAAATCGACCATGATTCGAATGGTATGAAAGCGAACGTTCTAACCACTCGGCCAGATAGATAGCTTTCCCAAGTTTAGCTACTGTAATATTGTAATTCTTATTATCATACACATTAGACCTTGTGTCATACTTAGTTGTGCTTCTTTAATGAATAGAAGAGAATATTGACTCTAAATCTATAGAAATTAAAGCAGAATTCTGATATATGACCTATTACCGTAATAAGAAAAAGATAACAGCGAAATTATGTGCGCGCTAAGCAAACAGCGACATTTAGATAAGAATATGCCATTCAAAGAAAAGAACGTGATAGAATCTGAGGTATGGCAAGTGAGCTAACAGAATATATTTAGAACTGGGAGTCTTACACTTATTTTTTTAAAATTATTTTTACTCTTCTATCGATTGATATTTTTTTTTGTTTTTTGGTGTGATTTATACGCCTTCAAAACAAGTATCTAAAGGGGGAAATTTCTGTATTGTAGATGCGGTGAACTGCCCTATCTGACAAGCGAAACGAAATGTATTATTTTAATATTATGCTCGGAGGATTCGTGCCCTGGTTTTGTATGAGGAAACTGTAGATAGTGTTTTTGATAAATATCGGATCTCGATTAGCATGAACAGATTTGGGTAGTCGCCAAAAGAACATTCTTCGTATATTGCCGTAAGTATTTTTTTCGAGCCACCGCCACACAAAGCACACATATACACACAAACACACACACACAGAAAGATATATTTTGTGCACCAATATATATATATATATATATATATATATATATAATTATCTATCTATCTATCTATCTATCTATCTATCTATCTATCTCTCTCTCTCTCTCTCTCTCTATATATATATATATATATATATATATATATATATATATATATATATGTATACAACACACAACACACAGAGGGAAATATATATTTGTGCACTAATATATATATATATATATATATATATATATATAATTATTATCTATCTATCTATATATATATATATATATATATATATATATATATATATATATATATATATATATATATATATATATATATATATATATGTGTGTATATACATATATATATATGTAATTTTTCTATAAAATGAAAAAATATATATATATACACAAAATTTTATACCAAGCCATATGCGCAAGATGTACCGCTATTGACTTATAAGCGCTAAACATATCATGGTTAGTTAGTTTCAGTTTCAGGTGGATAATGCCATATTTTTTAGCCGGAACAACATGAATGACTCTAATGAAGGCCAATAAATAGTGCCTAAGACTATGTCTTTAATAAAACCATCGAATGGATTCACACACAAACCAGAGCCAATATTCTGTATACCAGAGGACGCTCTTGTGCGTCACGTGGGATTAAAATCTGTTGCATTATGCTTAATTAAAGTGACGTATTTCTAAGCGTTGAAATATTTTCCTCACCCGGGAAAAAACATTCATATTTCACTTGTGTAATAGGAATTCTTAGGAAAGAAATATAAACTACTTCTAGATTTGAATAGTGCAATAAGAGCGACGGTTATACTGTTGGACTTGCCAAATATATTGTCCATGTCATGGTCTCTACCTAGAACGACAGAATGAACTCTTCCTAACGCTATATATACTACGCCTCTCAAGCGAGAAGGACTATATTGAACCGAGTCAGCTCTCTGCTTTGACAGAGAGGAACCCGGATGAAGCTTTGCCGAAGGGCAAAATTTCGTCCGGGGAGGTAGACAGGCCCTGAACCCGTCTAGGAGGGTTCAGAGGGTTTATTATTGTCCGAGCCTACGAGCTCGGAGAAATCCACGTTAAACTCGGTCTTATGCCACATATATTCCTCGTAGGGGGACTGTTAAATATCGATATTGAATCGAGTCGAGCTGATAATAGTTCACTCCAAACCAGTCTGACAGTCATACTAACACCTTCCACTTCTTGTATTATTTTTCGTGTAATATATTCTTTGTTATTTCTACTGTTATCTTTCGTGTTGTTCTTCCATGCTCTTAACCTTGTACCATAACATATATTTACCCAGACATTGAAAAGAAAAAGAACCAATAGGGAGAAGTTTGAAGAACGTAAATGAAGGGCTTAGTTAATAAAGGAGTTCGTGCTAACAAACTGTGTTATGTGTCTTCTATCCTACCCTGAATAGGAAAATTAGCGTTGTTTTTTCTTACGTACATATCCAACATGTCATGTCGCAAGAAGAGTTTTTCCCACATGTCCAGGGATCGCCTTCCTGTCCGAAATGGGATGTCACTGACTATCAGTTAAAAGTCACATGGCAATTTATTTTTCTTGTATTAAGCATTTCACCCCAAGCAAGGCGGGAAGCCACTAGCACGCAAGGGGTTACAGAGGATTTGGAACGAGAGAAGATAGGAGTGATAGAGAAAAGGATGAGGAGAAGGATGGGGGATAGATCAGGACATCTGGAGACATCGATTGACATTACATTTGAATAGTTGGAGATTATAGCTATCAGGGAGACAGGAATTGGGGAGAGAGTTCCACAGACGAGAGTTGCGAGACATGAAGAGACGGCTACATTTAACAGTGAAAGGGTGTGAGCGAGATGCCAGGCTAGTAGTACGCTTAAATTCATGAAGTTTGGAAACCAGGGAAAGCAGCTCATCGGAACAGTTACCATGAAAGTATTTTTTAAAAAGACAGAGGGAGACGACGACACGTCTGTAAGAAAGCGACTGCAGACGAGATGCCAGGTCAGAGACAATTACGTTGCATATCCATCTCTGGATCTCATCAAGAAACTTGATACAAACATAAGGGGCACCAGACCATATATGGCAGCAATATTCCATGCAAGGACGAACGGTTGATTTGTAGATTTGTAGGATCTACTCCGGCGAGAAAAATTCCCGGGCGTGGCACAGGGAGCCAACTTTCCTTGCGGTGGACGAAGCTATTGACTCAATGTATTTGTGCCATCTCAGGTCAGCAGTCAATGTGATGCCGAGTAGTCGCAAAGCGTTAGACATTCTAATGGTGGGGGCAGGGATGGTACTCTGCGGTGAGTAATATTGAGCAGTTTTATTTTTTGAGGTGTTATACTTATTTACGTAAGACATTGCCTTTTGTTCAGGCTTCTTTAAGAGGATGCTTTTATTTCAGTCTCAGTTAGGTGTTCCTAAGTCTTTATTAGATAAGTGGATGTTCAGTATCTATTTTGCGAAAGGATGTTTTTAGGTCAGTCTCTGTTAGTTATGAGGATTTTTTCAGGATGTTAGGTAAGAGGAAGTATATCTTGGCCTCCGTTAGTTAAGAGGATGCTTTTTGTTCTGCCTCTATTAGGTGAGAGAATGATTCTTGTTCAGTTTCTGTTAGTTTATAGGATAATGTTTTCATTGTCAGGTGAGAAGACGCTTAAGGTGAGTCGCTGTTACGTAAGAGAATGCTTTTCTTCAGTCTCTTATACATAAGATGATGCTTTTTCATTAGTCTCTTTCAGGTAAGTGGAAGCTTTTTTCGGTCTCTGTTAGGTAAAATTTTATTTTCAGTCTCGCTTAGTAGTATGTATTTTTTCATTCTCTGTTAGGTAAGAGGATACTTTTTCTTCAGTTTCTCTTGGTAAGTTAAAGTTATTTGTTCTGTTTCTGCTAGGATGTTTTTGTTAGTCTCTATTAGGTAAAAGGGTTTTTTTTTCAGTCTCTGTTAGGTGTCGGTATGTGTTTTTCAGTCTCTGTTAGGTAAGCAGATGCTTTGCTTCATTCTCTGTTAGGTACGAGGATGCTTTTACTTTCTTCTCTGTTAGGTAAGAAGAGGCTATTTTTCAGTCTGTTACGTAAGTGGATGCTTTTTATTCAGCCTCTGATAGGATAGAGGATGCTCTTTGTCTATCTCTGTTAGATAAGTGAATACATTTTTACAGTCTCTGTTGTGTAAATGAGTGATTTTTGTTCAATATCTTTTTGGTAATTAAATGTTTTTTCATTCTGTGTTAGGTGAGAGAAAGCTTTTGCGTCAATCTGTCCTAATAGTAGAACCAGTTATTTCATCCAACAAAATATTTCAGGCCTCCAAAATATATTAAGTTGTACGTGTTCCCATTGAGAGATTTTAACCATGTTCCTCTTTTAGAGGAAATGATATATCAGCTCTTAATTCTATGAAAGAAAATGATATATCAGTGTTTTAATTCTATGTAATGAAAATATATATCACTCTTTTAATTCTATGGAATGAAATGATATTTCAGTGTCTTCATTTTATGGAAGCTAATAACGCCTACTAACTCTCCTGCAATAAACTTCATTCTTATTAAATAAAATTTAATTGTTATTTTAATTTACACTTGTTTTAGTAATATTTACTTGAATCTTTCTTATGTCTAAATCGCGTGCCAAGGTTTTTTCGGTGTATTTCAACGTAATAATTTGTTTGAAAAACATCATAGATGTAAAAGTTTCATAACAATTTCAGTCATCCAAGTTAGTATATTTTCATATTTTATGATAGAGCTAACATAATTTAAGACATTGTTTTCATACCAAAGTTCACCCAAAATGGCGCGAGATTATACATTTTTACTGAATGAATTGTGTGAATTATTGACGGGGTAGTAAGGAAGTTAAGTTTATGACGATAAACAGGATATATATCGATTGACAGTTGAAGATAATAAGATTGTAGTATTCACGTGAGAGTTAGGAGTTCTTGAAAAAAATTATATGAAAGGAACTTACTGTTTATGATTAAAGTACAGATGTGATTGTAACAATCTGAGTACAGATGTGATTGTAGGATAGCGTGTTGTGAACTGCTGGACCAATGCGAGCAAATTATATTTCGAAGTTTCCATTATATATTCCTAATATCTATTTAGGTAAAATAAATAGAATCGTCTTCCTTTATGTGGCATGATCCTTCGGAACGTGCCCAATCACAGCTCTCCAAAAATATCGCTCCTTTGTAGCTCTTAACATTGTCTTTTTGCTATATTTCTTACCATCTTTACTAGGTTTTTCTGCGCTACCCATATTCAATAAGTTTCGTGACTGTCAAATTCTCAATCATTTCTTTCCTCATTATGTGCCCAGGAAATTTCAATTTTCTTTTTCTGTTTCTACGTAAAACTATTAAATTTCTTTTCATTTTCCTTGAAACTTCATTGCTGCTCATTTTTTTAATAAAAGCTTTTTCTTATTAAAGAATAAAACAGTATGGCTTCTAATTTTATAATATATAAAGCTTAAGTCTGCACGGTCACAAGAACAAAAAATAAATGTAAAAGCTTTTGATTTAATTTTTCTTGTGTCCCGCAAGCGTTTTCTTTAATCGTTGTGACTTGACTGTCATCTTTAATGAAACTTATATAAAGCAAGGATTGCTGTCCAAATACGCAAGTATATATATATATATATATATATATATATATATATATATATATATATATATATATATATATATATATATAAAGCAAATATATGGATATAGATCCGACAGTATGAAAAAAAATATACTGAAAAAACAAACAAAAATACTAATATGCGATTATGCTGTTTTAATGTTTAATGTCAACGTCGGACGTTTTCGGTCTAATAGACCATCTTCAGCACATATTCATAAAAACATAATTAACATAGACCATATACAATTCAACATGAAAAAGACGATGGACATAAAAGTAATACCAATCCAAACAGATAACTGGAATCTTTTATAAGATCAGCGTTCTGTTTAAATATGATAAGTTTTGATCAAAACAGAATTCTTTTCGTTTTTCAATCAAAATACTCAAATTTTAGAAATACGTTTTACAACATCGCCCACGTGACGACGACGTGGTCATATTTAAACGGAACACTGATCTATATATATATATATATATATATATATATATATATATATATATATATATATATATATATATATATATTAAAAAAAGAGAGAAACCGCAAAGTTTTTGGTTCTAATGTGGATTTTTATTAAAAATATTATGCTTTATTTTCCATAATTTTGCTACACGTGTTTCCAGTCATAAGACAAAGGGTGCAGATTTCCACATATTATTAAAAAATAATTATTTTTTTCCCTTTAGTTTTCGTTGTTAAATATTCTCGATATGGGACATTCTCTTTTTTATGTTAGTGACCCAACTGTCTTTCTTGGACTGGCAGTGTAAAGTTCTGCGTGAAGGGTTATAAGACAATTAACATTGGTCCGAGAAATGATGGAGTAGTTATCGCCGTTCTTATATTTTAATGACCCCTATGTGTTCTTAGATCTATTTACATTTTTGTGTGTTTTTTGTCAGCATGCGTGTATATATGTGTATATCCATTCTCTATGCATACACGCTGTCTCACTACGATGAATTACTGAACACACACACAGACAGACATTCATATACGTACATACACACACACACACACACACACACATATATATATATATATATATATATTGTTTAATATGTATTACACATTTATATATTTGTCTATCTATCTATATACATATATATATGTGTGTGTGTGTGGTTTGGTTTGTTTTGTCTTACAAATTATCAGCCTCAATATCTTATTTAATGCAGACAAGATTTTTTGCTATAGATTCGTATGCATAAAAATATATTCTTTTTTAGTAAACTGTCAATCCGGTATCATTGATATACTTTTGTAATGAGGGTTTTGTTGAAAGACTGGTTTCATTGACGTATTCTTTTCAGATACACGGTTTGTAGAGAAGTTGATATTGACATTCCCCTTTGTTTATAGTTTTTGGTATAGTTCTCTTGTTTTAAGAAATCATATGATCCACGTTTACTATATCGAACAGCTCATACATATTATTTATATCATAATATTTTCCACTGAGAGAGCGAGATCTGAGCACTCGCCTAATATGTGTTTAATATGTTTAATATGTGCTATTTTACATGCTTCACATACTGGGTGATTGTTGAAACTTGACTAATGGATGGAATAATAATGCAACACAAAATGTACTTAGAACAAAATGTATTGAAACAAGAAAGTGTACACAATATTTACATATAGTCTTTTGTATATTCCTGGTAAGACCATTCCTGGAGAATGTGTTGAATGAGTCGCAGTCGGGCAGAGCCTCTGCTTGAATTTCTTGATTCATCCCTCTCTTCCCGGTACAAATCCATATTTATATGGTCGGTACTCCACTATGCAAATTAGGTGGATCCTACCACAACAGTGATCGTCTTTGCTTAGTGAGTACGAGTCGGTTATTCTCAAATGGCCAATGCGTACGAATTTCTGTGTCCTGACATCTCTTCTCCTACTTTGGTCCAGAATCTGAAGAGTTTATTGTATGTTTTATCGTCCCAGTACCATTGTCATTTACTTTTAATTATTAATAACCTCCTTAAAATCTTTATATGGGATTTTGATCCTTGTATCCACATTTACAAATATAACCGACTTAGCTTCGAAATCTCCTTCATTATTACCTTTAACTTCGATGTCGATAGGAATCTAGCATAGTCTATAAGCTTGTAATTAGTGCTCATTTTGCATAATATTTTCATAAAATAGGGGGTTGTTTTATATTTCCTTCAAATCCGAAGAAATAGATAGTGTGTCCGAAAAATATTTTTCTTTTGTTTGCTCTCAGAGAAAATGTTGAGAGCTAGCTCAATTGCATAAAACTCTGCAGTGAAAATAGAGCTTCACTTTGGGAGAGGCTTTTTTTGGTAATATTATGGCTCATAGCTGCACATCCTACCTTGTCCACACTGTTGTCCATGATGACAGTCGTCTTTGAGTATAGAATCCAGAGGTTAGTAGTGAATATTTTGAAGACAGTAGGGAAGCGTTTTTCAGGTTTGCAGTGGATATACCGGTAAAGTAGCAGAGCATAGTTCAGTAGTTCTTCCTTCTGTTTTTTCGCCTGATAAGTTGGCACTGGACATTCGGAGAGAGTAAACAAAATGGACGCCTTTATACACGACGGATTGAATATTTTACGTCTTCTGATTGGTTAAACTTCTATTGGTGGATTATAAAATGAGTCAAGTCATTTGGGATAGCTCATTGGTACATATACCCAAAAAAACTGAAACACACACATTTTGAGCCGTCTCTATAGATACCAAAATGTCCTGAAACTTGTCCTGGAATGTGAGTTGGTGCGTCTTTTTTTTTTTTTTTTTTTTGTTTGTTTGTTTGTTTTATTCTGTTTTTGGAGATTATGTAATTCTAACAGAACTTCGGGTTGTTTGATAGTCCATGGTGGACTGGATGCAGTCATTTCTTATATATTTGAGAGTGTAGTGCCTAACTTTTCAGCAATGGATTTAAGAGTGAGTCCGTAGTATTGTATATTTTCTTTTGTTGGAATAGATCGCAGTAATTCATTTCAAATGTACTGCTGTAAACCGGGTTAAGATGGCGTGATTTTGTTTTTACATAGTACTCTATAGCCACTTTGATGCGCCGTTGATGTGGAGGAATTTCATTATCTTCTGTGTATAAGATGCCCACTGAGGATGTTCTAAAACACACGAGTGCCACCAGGTTGCATTGAGATTTTTTTTATGTACGATGCACAAAGCCCAGTGTCATGTGTATGGTTATATTAGTGTTATTCTTTTATATTCACTTTGTCACATTGCTTAAGGGACGTTTTCTGAATACAGTCAACTGTCGGCGACAGGTCTGGTATTAACAAAAGCAGTTCATTTATATTTGCCTTTATTCTACGGCAGTCCCATTGAATTGTCTTATGCATGGCTACTTAAATGTTTTCGAAGTTTAGCTTATGTGGATTTGATTTCTTTTTCATGAGTTTTCATCTTGGGTTTTTTAGCCATTTGACGGTTCTGGTTTCCACCTCCATCTTTTTTAGTTCGTCAAATCGGTTTTGCGTAGGAATTTGATCTCTTTTGTATTTCCGGCTTTTGGATAGCTGATTTTATTCTTTTGGGAGATTGGTTTTGGCGGACGGATTCTATAGGAGATTGCTGTGACCTTTGTTTAGCAGGATATTTGGTAAGATTGGTTTGTGTTTATTCATTGTCCTTCTTTGACAGTTTCGTCTGCCCCATTTACTTAGAATACAGACTTCTTAGGTAAGTTAGAAATTTGGGACAATCATTTGGTCCGAAGTGTATGAGCTTTTCAATGGGGTCTCTGTATTTGACATGCTGGCTGGCTTTATTTGTAGTCTTATTTTCCGTTATTTTCCCGTAGGAAGAGCCTTTCATGTAACCTTCTACTACTTGCCTTGCTTCTGAAAATGAGACATTTCTTTTGCATTTTAATTCGGCAATTTCTCTTACCTTTTGACAGAAATTGCAAGTTTTGGGGTATGTTGGATATCTTTCCTGGCAATTAGCAAATCTTATTTCACCGTGGCATTCGTCTACAGTTTGGTATGAATCCCTGTGGCTATATTTTAAACACGTTGGCTGACTCTTTCCGCTACTCCTCTAATATCAAAATATTTGGAACCTAAAGAATCTTAGTGAAGAAGAAATATAATGTTCTACTGGCTCAATATTATGCCCTATTTTTATTTTTTGTCAATGGTGAGGAGACTTCAGAACGTGCCAGAAGAAGGATATATGTTTTACTTATAATTGCTTCCCCTTCATCTTTTTTTAAATATTTTCTGTGTGTTTCATATGTTCCACCTCAACCAGCAAATTGCCATCTCTAAACTTTTTAACTGCTTCACGATCAGTCCTACTGAACAGTAGCTTTTCCATCAAGAATGGGGAAAGTTTGATCTACGGACGTAATCACAAAAAATAATGGACATTCCGTATTAATTTCCTTTTTAGAATTAGAATCTGAAAGGCATCTCTTGGATATTTATTTTGATTATTTATAATTTTGTGTATTAAGAGTTACTGCCTGTGTTCACACCCACCTCGGAGTCCGACAATGGAATGTGTCAAGGGGGAAACCCTGTCGCCTTGATAGGTCAGGACTAAACAAACTAGTATACTCGTATTCGAGAGAGACTCTGAGCACATATTAAACTATTAGTTGCATTTCCCAATTAAGTGTACAAAATGGCATGTTCACTGCCATGTCTAAATATCTTTGAACCGATGAGTCCTCAGGTATTTCCTATAAATTGGAAAGAGATGGCATTTTATCACGGTGTATATTTTGGGTTTTGTATTTAGATCATTTACTTCATGAAATGATATAGTTATAGGCGCTAGGGGTTGTTATGACCGACATATTGATTGGATCGGGCATCTCCGACTGCCCGTCTAGTAAACGTAGGCGGGGGCCCAGTGGTGTGTTGGGAATCAGACGTAACTAACCCTGAAACCTGAAGCACTGAACCACCAAGTTACCGTGCCCAGATATTACGGGGTTCTTTCTCTTCTGCAGAGGTGCAGTCAGCGTATTATTGAAGCTCCAGATAGATAGATAGATAGAAAAATAGATAGATAGATAGATAGATAATATATTTGCTTAAATAGATTTGAAAAAATTGGATAGATAGATATGAATATATATATATATATATATATATATATATATATATATATATATATATATATATATATATATATATGCATATACTTTTAAGGATAGATATAAATAAATATACATAGATAGATACATAGATATAGATACACTTGTATAGTTAGATATGAATATACTTGGATACATACATAAATATGTATAGTCTAGGATAAAAAAACATTGAGAATATAACTGGATATATATCTATATATTTATATATATATATATATATATATATATATATATATATATATATATATATATATATATATATATAAGTATGAATAGACGGATATAGAAAAAATTGAGATAGGTAGATATAAATATTCTTGGATAGAATAGATAGATATGTACAGTCTTGTATAGATAAAAGAAAACATTGTGATAGACATGAATATACTTGGAAAGATATATAGATATCAATAGTCTTCGATAGATATATTGATAGGAATATACTCGGTTAGATTAGAAAATTGATGTAGTTAGTAATATATTTCGATAGATATATAGCTATGGATAGACATGAATAGATGAGAAAAACTGAGATATATTGATAAATATGTATATATTTGGTAGATATGAATAGTATTGGAGAGACAAGAAACACTGAGATAGTTTGATAGTTATGAATATGCTTGGATTGATATATTGATACAAATAATCTTGGATCGATAAGAAAAACCTGACATTATAGACAGATAGATAGATAGATAGATAGATAGATAGATAGATAGATAGATAGATAGATAGGAATACCCTTGGGCAGATAGATAGATAGATAGATAGATAGATAGATAGATAGATAGATAGGAATACCCTTGGGCAGATAGATAGATAGATAGATAGATAGATAGATAGATAGATAGATAGATAGATAGATAGGAATACCCTTGGGCAGATAGATAGATAGATAGATAGATAGATAGATAGATAGATAGATAGATAGATAGATAGATAAGAATATACAAGCTAGGTGTACAAACCGGAATAATCTTGGATATATAAGAAAAATGACGATATGAATAGTCCTGGATAGTTAACAAAAATTAAGATTCTTGAATAGAAATATATTGATATGAATAGACTTGTAAATATAAGAAAAAAATTTAGATAGATAGATAGATAGATAGATAGATAGATAGATAGATAGATAGATAGATAGACAGGCAGATAAAAAATTGAGGTGCTTAGATTGATACGTATATATTTGGGTAGATATATACATATGAATACACTTGAATAGATAAGAGAAATTGAGATAGATATGAATACACTTGGATGTATACATAGAGAAATATACACTTGGTTATATAAAGACTCGGTTATACAGGTAGATATGAATATAATTGGATAGATATGTATTAATGAATAATAATGGATAGAGAGAAAGATATGAAAATACTTGGATAGATATATAGATATGAAAACACTTATATAGATAGGAGGAATTGATATAGATAGAAATGAATATACTTGGTAGATATGTAGATAAGAATAGTCTTGGATAGATAAATATGAAAATACTTGGTTAGGTCAATATGAATAGACTTGGATATATATATTAGCAGAAATAACCTTATATATATATATATATATATATATATATATATGTGCGTGTGTGTGTGTGAAAAATTGAGACAAATATGTAGACACGTATACAATTGGATAGATATGTAGATGTGAATAGCCTTGCATTGATAAGTAATGCTCTTGAACAGATAAAACAGATAGATAGATAGATAGATAGATAGATAGATAGATAGATAGATAGATAGATAGATATGAATATACTTGTTAGATATATAAATATGAAAATGCATGTATGGGCAGGAAACAGTTATATAGATAGATATGAATATACTTGGATAAATATATAGAATGAACATACTTGGATAGATATGTGTATATGAATACTCTTGGACACATAAGAACCATTCAAATCGATAGATAGTTATAAACATACTTGGATAAATATATAGATATCAAAAATCTTGTTTAGATTAAAAAAAACTGATATAGATCAACAGACATGAATATAATTGGATTGATATATAGATAAGTATAGACTTGGATGAATAAGAAAAACTGATATAGATAGATAGATATGAACACACTTTGAGAGATATGAATAGTCCTGGATATATCATAAGCATTAAGATATGTATGTATAGATAGATAGATAGATAGATAGATAGATAGATAGATAGATAGACAGAGATGTACTTGTATAGATATATAGATATGAATGAATAGTTTTGGATAGATAAAAAAAAACATGAGATAGAGCTTTAGATAGATAAATAAATATGATTTTACTCGTTATACAGATAGATATGTGTATATGAATAGACTGGTATTGATAAGAAAAATGAATAAATATTAGAGATAGGATGATAGAGAAAACATTATATCCATTTTCCTATATCAAGGACATTACTGGACGAAAATCTATGACATGTAAATATATATCATTTAGTATTTCCTCAGATAGAAATGAATGAACGGACTAAAGAAAGATGCCAAATGACATTCACACGCCACTCTCCCAGTTCTAAATCAAACACACACATACGGATATGTAAATCTGTGTTTTCGCCCGCCCTCCTCTGTGTTTGGATGTTAATATGGATGCACGGATATACATATATCGGGGACTATATATCATACTGGGATCCAAAATAATTAAATATTTTGTAAATTTTCCCTTATTGCTATTCGTTTCATTGACTCAATCTTGTGAACTAATTCACTAATTATTTTTTTTAATATTTGCCTCAGATGAAGATCGTCCAAGGACGGATCGTGTTGCCAAAATAAAGTTTTTCTAGTCATTTCTTTCTTATTTATATATATATATATATATATATATATATATATATATATATATATGCCAACAAAAAAATGTAACACTTAACGAAAGATAACAAGTGTTATCCGTAGTTTATCAAATATCGGCATTTTCTCGACTGACGACATTAGACGCATGTCTGTGGCATCAAAAGGCCTAAAAGATGTTGTGGCTCGATTAAAACCAACTAAATTGACAGTCATAAGACAAGAAATTGAAAATGCGTGTAAAGCAAAACCACTGGATATTTTGGGCAACGTTACCCAGGCAGTAGTTCGCCGTACTAGTAAAGGTCTGGACAACTACCCATTTTAGCATCTCTTATGATTTTAGAATCCAAAGTTAACTTGTATTAATCTCGTGAGTGATGTCAGTATAAAATTAGTATTACAATATCTGTACATGTTTCTTTGTTTTCCTGACGTATGTATACACGCACACACACGCACATACACATATATACATACACACACACACACATATATATATATATATATATATATATATATATATATATATATATATATATATATATATATATATGTGTGTGTGTGTGTAGGGAAAATTCTTTTTTCTAGTTTGTCACACAATTTCCCTATACTGTTCTTGATATATAAAATGAATATCTTTATCTCTTATATATATATATATATATATATATATATATATATATATATATATATATATATATGCTCCCGGAAAATCCGGATGAGCACTCCTGAGAAAAGGGTAATTTTAAAACAGTGGCCCATGCGGGTATTAACACATTATCCTTCAACCGAATTGAAATCAGCGCTGTGGGCAACTGACATATTTCACATAGAAAAGGTTAAAATTTCCCTTCCGTCCTGCCGACTGATAATAGCCTGAGGTAGAAATGTCTGGCTGATGCTGCATTGGTTGGGTTTCCATCCCGGTTTGAAGCAATAAAGGAAAATTGAAAATGCCTGAGAAGCAATACCACTGGACATTTTGGCCAAAGTTGCCCAGGCATTAGTTCGCCGTACTAATGTATTTTTTTTCGGACACAGAGTATGCAGAAACTGTCCATATGTTTTATAAATCGAAGTGCCTTCGGCTATAGTTTTATCCTTTATTACTTTAATTCTATATATAAACTGATCATTATTTCTTAGCTTCCTGTGCAATTGAATAAATGATTTCTTTCCACGCTGGATTGGTTCTTTCCATTTCTGACAAGTGACTACTATCGGAAAATTCCATGGAAGTTTCCATTAAATATCTTACAGTTTCTATCCCTCGTTTATTATTAAATAAAAATGATAAAATTGAACTATACAAAAGTTTCCGTGGTGGAATCGATAAATTCTGTGAAGAGCTTTAAGATGAATAACAAGACTTATATTGGTATTCATAGTTATAATGGCAATTAGAGCAAAAATATATGTTATAATATCATTTTATCTATTTTACCGTTGATATATATTCCATAATGGTGCTTTGTAAGGATAATGCTATTTATACCCAGAAAATGTCGAATATTTAAAACCATTATTTTTTTTTTGTTATTTCAGCCCAAACAAAAAATAAAGTCATTAAGCTATCATCGCAGTCTTAGGAGAAAAAACAAACATTTTTAAGCGGAGTAAAGACTAAAGAATAGAAATTTTGAAAACGGAAAATAACGATTGATATTATATTTAAATTTTTGAAGATCAAATTTGACTGGAAAACGTTTAGTTTGATAGCGATGATCCACAATAACAGAAAATAACAAAATACGTAATTAGTATAACATTCAGTATTTTTGTTAAATGCTATAGGATTGACTTCCTACAATTACAATACGGTCAGATGTCCAGGGAAATCGGTGTATGAAATCGAAAAAAAAAAGAGAATTTAAAATGTAACTTACGGATGTTTTCATGTCTCTTGCTGACATCTGACTTCTTTGGCGTCGTTTACACAGGCGCTTATTATGTTATCGACTGACAAGCCAAGCTGACACGCTCTCAGCGGTTATAAATAACGATATCAGCAGAAAGTACATGACAAGTGATATCCGTGTGGTCACTCGACGCAAGCGGCTGTCTCCAACAAGCAATGGCGTTAATCATTTGAAGTCGGACAACTGTTGCTGTCTGAAAATACCAGGTTTTCTATGGAATCGATTCTTCTTTTCCCTAAGATGGTTTCAATATTTATTTTTCAGAATGTCGCATCCTCTAGTCTATTGTCCTAGCTATTTTTACCTGCACCATTCCTGGATATCCATACAATGCATTTAGTCTTCCATCCACAGTTTCTGAGCCAATCGTATGTGACAGGATCAGATCCGTTAAAGAAACCTTTTATTTCCAGAATGCATTTAATATTTATTCATAGAGTCAGTTCTTTTTTTTTTTTTTTTTTAATCAGTTGTGAAAATAATTTTCTTAGCCTCCCGTCGTGTATATATATATAACTTTAAAAATCCTGGTCTGATTCAACTCTGACCATTATTCTATATATATATATATATATATATATATATATATATATATATATATATATATTGACACTAAATTTGAATGAAAACTCTAACATTTTTAGGCATTTAAAACAACATTCCTGCCCGCACTCACAATTCCGTAAAATACTTGTCGAAAACACAATTATACTTCAACATGAAAACAATAGACAAAAACTAAAAATCCTTGAAGCATTATACATCAAACAGTTGAAACCCAACCTAAACAAAATCAATTATGGCATCTCTACAAATATTCTTAAATGTCTATAATTGGCAACAGAAGCCATTGGTTTATACCAACGGCTTTACATACTTCATAATTCCCCAGTTCACTCTCCTGTGGTCATGTGTGACGTCATCAGATGCGGTGCGATTTTTAAGATTTTCGCTTATATGCACGTGTTTATCGTTGCTTAGAAATCATCTATGTAAACATTCACAGACTATCATCACTGTCTTGTCCGTATATTGCTTAATATGTTGTAATTGACATCTTTGATAATGGCTTATGTAAGCCGAAAGCTTAGATTGTATTAAATAAAAAAAATATGGATCAATATTGTGAATTTCTTTTTTCGTTCAACGATAATGTTATTAAACTTATCAGACGTTACGAAAAAATTTACATAAAATAAATAGACAACACTTGTCTATATTATTTAATGAAACGTGTATGAACGAAAATATGCTGCTTAAATACACACAATATATATATATATATATATATATATATATATATATATATATATATATATGTACTACGATTAAGCTATTTATTTAATTTTTCTTGTGTTCGAACAAGTGTTTTCTTTTTTGGATACAGAGTGCGTAGAAACTGGTCAAATGTTCTATAATTCCTCTATACCTTTAGGCTGACTCAGTACTTTCTGAGCGAGTGTTAGATTGTACTCTCTTCCTACAGACGGGAGGAACCCGAAGGAGGCTACGCCGAAGGGCGGAATCTCCTTCGGGGAGGTAAAACCGACCCTGAATCCGTTTATACGGGTTCAATGGGCATATTTTTGGCCGAGACCACGGGCTCGGAATGCCCACGTTAAAAAGGCCTTGTGCCACATGACACCCTCGTGGGGGGGGGTGACTGATAACGTCTATACCTTTAGGCATTATCAAAGATGATTTTATAAATTATTTTTTCAATGTAATTGGTTGTCTGCGTTGTGTGTATGTTATTAGTGTTATAGACATGTGGCGGTGAAGTAGTTAATATTATTAAGTGTTGGCTTTAACGTCCGAAATTTCCCTCACACATACTTATATATTATCTATGGTGTTAATACTCTTGACACGTATCTGTCTTATAAGTACTAACTAAATATTATAATATACCAATACTCAATCTCCTTCCTTTTTTAATTTTTATTCTCGGTCACTGATGAAGCCTTTATAAAAGTGAAACATGTTAGATTGAGATACGTTTCATACTTATTCTTTTATTTTATTACCTTTTCGGAGTCCTATCTCTATCTGATCTACATTTGATCTTCAATTATATATATATATATATATATATATATATATATATATATATATATATATATAAGGTGTGTTAATGTGTGTTATCACATTATTTTCTCCAGATCAAATGGAGGTAAAATGTTCATATAAACAAATGTCCAAAATGTAATCGTTGTACCTCAACACAGCAACTCATAAGAAATGTTCAAAATTTCTGCTTGATTCTACGCACGAATACACCGGTCAGAACATTGACATGCGGACCCTTTCAAATACTCCCAAAAGGTGTCGAATGTTTTCGCATGCCTCCATGACGCGTTGATGAAGCGCCACTCCGTTATTAATGTCTGCTGTATAAAGCATTTGTTTTAGGTGGCCCCTCAGATAAAACTCCGAAGGATTGAGGTTGGGAAAACCTGAAGGCCATTGAACAGGTCTTCATCTACCAATCCACTTCTCATGATAGAATTCAGCCAGTGCATCACGGACAATATGTCTAAAATATGCTGGAGCCGAATCATATATAAACCACACGCGTCTTCGTATTAGCAGGAGTACACCCTCTAGCAAGTCTGAAAGTTAGTTCGAAATAAATTCCCTGCAGACAGCTTCTGTAAAACGTTCTGGGAGAACATATGGTCCTACCAGATAGTCATGTACAATTCCAGCCTACACATTAATTGTAAACTGATGCTGGTATCTAGCCTGTATTTTACATGGGGATTCGGATTTGCCCACAAATCTTTGTTATTCCATCTCTTCCAAAAGTTGACTCATCTGTAAACAAGACTGAAGAGACAAACAATGGATCGGCAGTTTGTGCAATAAATCATCGTCAAAAAGTCCTTCCTATGGTGAGTGATCAGAGGGCGAAAGACTCTTCACACATTGCAAATGATACGGATACAGAAGCCGCTGTTGAAATAGATGCTAGGGCCATTTGACGTGTGGTGACACCTGGATCGTCTCCGACAATCTGTAGAATGATTTCTTCGGAGTCAGGTTTACGACAAGATCTCGGTTTTCCTCGAATCATAGTTTGTGGTGCCACGGATCCTGTCTCAGCAACGCGACGATAAACAGCAGAAAAAGGTTTGACAACTCGGCTGCCTCACGTCCATTACTATCCGTGCTGCCGTATGCAAAAATCATATCTGCCTCCTCATGTTATGAATATCCTGCCGTTCTTAAACGAAACAATTCTCAGTTAACTCACTACTACGCACGTTAAATGTTGAAGGCAGACTAGCCACAAATGTACACGAAAGACAAATATAACCTAGTCTACACGACAACATAACGCCATCTACCGTAAACTTTCTTTGAAGTTGATAGCTCAAAAACGAAGGATTTGAGGATATATGTTTATGTGGACTTTTGTTCTTGTTTTTGTGTGAGGAACCCGCCTGCAAATTTTTCAAAAATATTTTTGATACACCTGTATATATTATTTTTAAAGTTATTTCTTGTAGATACACATATGTGAGTAGACATCCCATTTAATTTTTAAACAGTATTTAATTTCGTCTAATGGCGGGAACTTTCTCGACAGGATCGAACCTGCGACCTTCATTGAAGGAGAAACCGTCATTAGATCATCTTTGCTTATAACACCTCGTATATTGGCTCCTGAGCAGCATTTTGTTATCCACTAATAGCTGTTTTATGTTTATCGTTGTATTTTAATCGGTTGCGTTGTGCATGCATTGTACAGAGATCGACATGTGACAGAGTGGTTTTGGTGCGTGCGTTTATTTATCAACTGGAAATATATCTATGTCTTATAGATTACATAAAATTGTTTGATAATGTTTGTCACGAAGAACGGTTTGAAAATCTAGGCAGGCTTGGTTTATTTGGGAAATATATTGCAACAATCCAGAAATTATATTTGATGCAGAGATTCCTTATACGGATTTAAAATAATTTCAGTAAATATACAAAAATAGAAAGCATGTGCCTTCTCACTGGACTTATTCAACCATTACAGTGAAGCGATTCTCGGAGAATTAGAAGTCGTACCAGGATTGATTATTTTCGACCATAATCTTAGCAACTTAAGACATGTAGATGACACAGTGTTGATAGCAGACATAGAAAGAAGACGACAAAAACCCTACCGAGGGTGTTGACGGAAATCGAGAAGAAATGATTAAATTTCAACAGCAAGAAGATAGAATGCATGGTGGTTAAATAAAACTATGAGCTCAAAAAAATCGGGATACCAAAACTAGAGGACGTTTAAATATCTGGAACGTCCTTTAGTAGAAGACGGAATGTGTAAGACAGAAATCACAAGGCGTATTCGGATAGTCAAAGATGCATTCGAAATACTTAGAATACTGAGAAATAAAAAAAAAATCGCTAGAAACAAGGGAAAAATAGTAATAAGATATCAATATTCACCAATATGTCAGTCTATGATAGACAATGTCTTCACAAGAGAAAGAGAAACTTGAAGCAATAGAAATATGGTTCTACCGAAGGATACTGAGGATAAAATGGACCAAACATGTGATCAACGATGACGTTTTAGAGACAGTAGAAAGAAAAACGAATTTTATATTTAACATCAGGAAGAAACAGTTACAGTTTCTAGGGTAAATTAATAGCGATTGAAATTAATGAATATATATATATACATGTTTAATTAAATAACATAGACAAGTGTTGTCTATTTATTTTATGTAAATTCTTTTCATAACGTCTGATAAGCTTAATAACATTATCATTAAATGAAGAAAGAAAATCCCAATATTGATACATATTTTTTAATCCAATCTAAGCTTTCGGCTTACATAAGCCATTATCAAAGATGGCAATTACAATTTTTCCTTGGCTATTTCAATATATATATATGACCATAGCTTTGAATACAGATGGAGCTCTACAGAACTCCACCCGCAACATACTCGTTGATAATACAAATATTGCAGCCTCTTCCGCATCTAAAAAAAAAAGGATAAAAATTTGGAAGTATTAAAAGAAAGTAGTAAAGTTTCAGTAATATCAACTATGAATACGGTTGCAATATGAGGACCGTGTTTGGAAAATGTAGTCTAGACGCATACATAAATCTATTCATACATTCATTTAAGGGAAAAATGAAATAATAATGTCTAAAATTAAAGCCGAAAACGTTTGGACATAAAAAACATTCGAACAATTTCTACATAATTTATGTCCAGTAAAGAAGAAAATTATGAGAACATAACAACAAATATAAAAAACTAATTTGAAAAATAAATAAAAAAAAATTAACCGCTGTACCTTGTCAGTCGTTTTTAATGAAACTTGTATAAAAGAGGCATTGCTGCACAAATACACAATTATATATATTATGAAATGGACAATGTCCGACAATTATTTTTAAGACAATTTTTTTATGTTCATACGTTCTTTTTATAGATACAAATATTTAGGTAAATGCTCCGTTTAAAATAAAGGAAATATATATATATCCGAGAAATTTTCATAGAAATTATGCGTTCTCGGACATTTAGGCCAGTAAATGTTGGTAATACTGTTTATTATAAACAGAGAATTTACTTAAATATTTGTATCTATAAAAAGAACGTATAAACATAAAAAAATATCTTAAAAATCAATTATATATATATTGTCACGAAAATGCTCGCGATACCCCAAAACGATCAGTGACTGAACAAATCTAGGAAAAGAAAAGCAATAACTCCCACCTTGATTTAAGAAATTAAATAAAATATATAGATATAGAGTAAAATAATCAATAAAAGATAATATTAATAATAATTATAATTATAATAATAATGATCTAGATGGATATATAAATAGCATAATAAAAAAATGACATGATAATGTTTAAACAAATGAACTTACCTCCATTACATTTCGTATTCAAACTAATCATTACAACACTTAGTAATCTATCAAAATTAATTAAATATGAATAGAATTTATAATGTTATCATTTTAAACGTTATGGTTTTACTTAAATATATGTTTGTGTCAATGATATAGTTTAAAGACTTTATAAATAGTATTAATATAAATATTTATATTATAAACAATCCGAATTCTGACGAATAGACCTCGAAGTAGAATTAGACAGTGTAGCTTTGGCAAGAACACATGGACAAGAAATGCTATATTTATGGTCAGCGTTATCGGATTGAGCAATACAAATCATCAAGGAGTCATACACATGTTTTATGTATTACACAAAAGCAATTGATAAGGAATAGCACTAAGCTCTATTTGAAGTGACAAGAATATCACCATTTGGGAAGGATATTAGAACTATGCGTATCTTATACAGGGGAAAACCTGCCTGAAAACCGAACAGAAAATGAACAAGGCACACAAAAATATAAAGACAATGTTGCGTCTTCTCTCCGGATTTATTCAACCTCTTCAGCGAGGCTATCCTAAAGGAGCTGGACATTCTTTAGGGATTTATTTTCGGTTGGTTCACTCTAAGTAACACAGATAACAGTGTATTGATAGCAGGCACGGAAGGAAAACTAAAGGATCTCCTACACAAACTAGTAATGGAAACGGAGAAGAAAGGAAGAACCATTATCTGTAAGAAGACCGAATCTATTTTTGTCAGCAAGTGAAAAAGTCCAAGATTCAAACTCCAAAGTAAATAATATAAATTCTTTAATCAGTGTAACCATTCTTATCAGAAGTCGCGTGATTGACAAATTACGAAACAGAGTTGACTTGAACGTTATTATTTGATATTCAATAATATTTTCAAGTTTATAATATAGTTAGTCCAATAAATAATATGTATGGGCTGAAATCTCCTTTCCACTGATATTCATCTATTAATATCAAACTATAATTATTAAATTTGAAATTGGCATCTTTTCACATATTGATATTTCCTGACACCCATCAGAGACAGAAAATTAATCGATGTTAATCAGATAACTATCTAGCTTCAGTGCTGGAGGGTTAAAAGAAAAGCTGTTTAGTAATTATCAATAAAATTGTAAGACTAATACATTAATTTACCGCTAATAACAATTCGATAATTTACACTGAAATATCTTCCGTATTTCTGGTACCCAGCTGTGTGTCAGAATCAATTTTCTTATTCTACTGATTATTATTTATAGGACTTCAAATGATGGAAAGTTCGAAATTAAATTCGGCTTCGTCTTTTGAATCAGCTGTGGTTAGACTCGTTGGATTTATGGTGTTAATTCAAAACAACACAGGTATCCTTATTAAGTTTTGACTTATAAGTGCCTCATTAATTTAATTCTGTTTTAATCGGAACAGTTAAAGAGGTGAAATTACGTCCATCAGCAAGCAACGCGCATTAGTATATTTATGTTTCGATTTAACTTTACAAATTTAATTTAAATAACAGAGTTGATTACATTGCAAGACAGTCTATACAATGAATAGTCTTGACGTTTTTTATTTGTTTCCTTTCTGCGCTGTATGCTGAACATCGTAGAATTACAGTTTTCGTGGTTACGGCGAAAAAATTTAAAAAAAAAATGTGACATTATTTCATCTAAAGAAAAATTCAATATATCATATTATGTATGTTTGGGAAAAGGAAATTGGACAGATCGAATCCACCAAATGCCAATAAATTTCAGTCTAAAAAGTAAGTTTTCATCATTCTTCAGGAGATATATTAACTGATCATGACGAAAAAAATGTCTGTATACGTGTGTGTGTGTGTGTGTATGTATACGTATGTGTGTGAGTGTGTGTGTTGGATAGCGGTTAAGCATGAGAAATCGGAGATCCGAGTTCAAACTCAAGCCGAGTGTGTTACATTCACTTTTTATGAAATTGCTATTGGGAAATATATGAAGCCAACACTTCGTCTCCCTTTTTGCTGCTTTTGGTAGTCCTAACGGAGCCTGATCAGTTCTACTAACTAACCTTAACTTAGTTAGTCGAACTGATCAGGCTCCGTCAGGACTACCAAAAGCGGCAACAACAAAAATGGATAGCACATGTAAGTCGAAAAGAAAATAATGACATAATCGAGACGTTAACATTCCACACCGCATGAAATAGTAGATTCAGAAGGACCCCCCCCCCACAAATAAATAAATGAAAGAGCGATAATAGTTAGTGTAATTGAGAAACCATATTAAGAGGAATCTTTATGAATTTCTGGCGGAAACAGTACTGGATTAAGGATCAATTTATGCCAGAGAAGATATAAGGAATACAAAAATGTTACTATTAACATTACTAACCTTGTTTAGCAATCAGTTCAGTTGTGGGCTAATTCTGACTTAAAGAATCTGAGAAGAGACATTTGGAGATAATCTGGCACATCATTATTCGAGTCATCCGAAAATTTCGAGCCGTTCTCTATAATATTTTACCCTTATAATCAGGTTAGATGTGGAGGGGGAGATCTGTTGTTCGGTTATAAGATATATATTATTGTACATAGAGTGTTGCTTTTAATAAAATAGTGATCGATGTAATATAACAGAGCTGTAAATTATATATTAATAAATAAATATTTTACATCAACAGTAGCAAGACTCTGAATTTCATGTGCAACACTATCTTCATGTGTTGATTTGAGATTGTCTGATTATATATATATATATATATATATATATATATATATATATATATATATATATATATATATACATAGTGGTAAATGTATATATATATATATATATATATATATATATATATACATACATACATTGACCACTAATATATATATATATATATATATATATATATATATATATATATATATATATATATATATATATATATATTCATAATATTAGTGGTAAATGTATATATATATATATATATATATATATATATATATATATACATACATTGACCACTAATAATATATATATATATATATATATATATATATATATATATATATATAGATTCCCAAGAGGATAGAATCCAGGTAGAACTCAATGTCCAGGACAGAGTAAAATATAATACAATATAAAACAGTACTGGATGAGCCTTTTTTCCTTATATATATATATATATATATATATATATATATATATATATATATAGAGAGAGAGAGAGAGAGAGAGAGAGAGGGAGAGAGGGACAAAAAGAGAGAGAGAAGCAGAGACAGACAGATAGATAGATAGATAGATAGATAGATAGATAGATAGGTACTTGTCGCCAGATCAACATATGTGCTATTCCATTTTTTGGCATTAGAATGTATGCTTATTATTGGTCTCTACTAATTTGTTTTTCTTTATAACTAAGTATCTTCTTATAAGAAGAGGAAAGCATTTTGTGTTACTGATGAATATATAAACTTATACTGTGCAAAAATATTTACGGAAATTTAATTGAAACTTAAAGCTTTCAAAATAGATAAATAAACTGAGATTTGAGAAATTGAGAAATGATAAAAATGAACAGGACGAAAGTAGATTTAAGTAGAAACGAAAAGAAAGAAAGAAAGTAGGAAGGAAAAAAGAAAGAAATATTGGAGTGAAATAAATAAAGCAAAATAAATCTGGAATAAAAATATAAATTTAAAAGCAGAAGAAAGAAAGATTTATTCATTTGTTTATTTTAATATTTTTTTTTACATATTTTCAACATTTTCCAGGTTATTTAAAGCCAGAAAATAGTTTTATATTGTAAAATGCTTTTGAGATAATAATGATTTTTCTGATACAAATCCTACTAATTAACCCATAGCTGGGGGTAGAAGAGGTGAATTCATAATTTTCCCAAGGATGTGTGTGCGTAAGTGAATGAAACGAACCCTACTGGAATTGAAACTCAGCTCTCCAATTTCCAATTCGGTACAAATTACACCATCCGCACACCCACGCTCGCATCACATTATATTCCAAAGCGGTCACACATCTCGGTACTGTCTTAACTTTGGTTATCTCATGAAACTCGATGTTTCAACGTGATATGGCCGTAAGCCCAAAAAACGAATATAATAAAGCAAAAAAAAAAAAAAAAAAAAAAAACAGGAATGAAAGAAAAAAAAAGTCAAAATCACAAGTTTAATAGATTGGGAGAAAAGCAAGAGATTTGGAAAGGGAGAGCGAGAGTATGTAACATCTGAAAGAGGAAGAAGGGCGAGAGGCAGGTGGGAGAATGATAGGGCAAATAAAGTACAAGGGGAGGGAGAAGAGTTTGTAGAAAGAGTTGATTCAAATAGCCTGTATAAGTGAAAATAGTATTAAGTTGTTTCTACGAATTATTACCTCCTAAGTAGTTTATATTTCAATATATTTTTTCAATGTATTTCTTGGTATCAATGCACTAAATTTTTAAAGAGAAATATAAACTGACAATGATTTATCTCAGGACGTTGTTTCGAGCGTAAATTGTCATATATCTAGCCACTTTACGGAATTATATACGACATACCGTCGCTTTAAAAATTGTTCCAGCTATTTATTTGTCATTTCTCAAGCTGGAAGACCAATACAGAAGAAATGAGCCTAGCAGAATTAAAGAGAGAATGTCAAAGAATGCCGTTGCGAAGTTTAGAAAAGGCCCAATTAGAGATTTGCAACACAAGTCTTGAGAAGTTTCAAATAAAATCTGAACAGACGTATGGAAAGAAAAAAAAACAAGAGTGTTGCATTACCGGTAAAAATAAATTATCACAGTTTGAGTTATTAACGAAAACAGGAAATTCTCAGAAAAAGAAAATAAAGTGTTATGATGGGAAAAAATAATAATATCGGATCAATAAATAATGAAACGAAACCTTGAGATGATCGAGAAATTTCAAAACAAGAAAGTAGAAAAGAAATAAAGACAAAAGAAGAAAATATCTCGAAAAGAGAGAAACGGCTATCAACAGATTAAATATTTAATAAATAATAGCCTTTCTTTATTTCGTAATAACGTCTTCTTTTTTATTACCACCACATTTATTCGTATTTAATATCCATCATGTAATGCAAGGGTTACCAAAATTCTTGTGCCATCGTCCACTTTCACATGGAAATGTTTTCCATCAAACCTCTATAGTAAATATTCAAAAACATACCAAAACTTATTTTGATAAATTTTGTAATTGGTTAATTAAACGACATTTTACTGTATACTAAAGGGAGGTAACAAATAACTCTGCTTTGAATATTTTTTTTTTTTTTTAAGTAGCACTTGTTGAAATAACTTTTTAATATTCTTAATCCTACATCACCACCAAAATTTCCAGTCGACAACCATTTTAGTTGTTTATCGCCGTCGCAAAAAATGAAATCGCCCAGCCATAGGCGATATCGCCCACGTTGGGAAATCCTGATGTGACGTGATATTATTTTGCTGAATGTAATTCCACGTCTCTTATTTTGGATGTCACCACGTTTCTCGTGACAACAGACTTGTACATATCTGAAATAAAGAAATTAAATTATTTATTAGTGTTATGATGTTGATTTGGGGTTAGTAGACACAAACGCCAAATAATACGTAACAGTAAAAAGGGTTTTAATAGGTTGGTAAAAAGGTACAGAAATCGCCTGAGTAGTCAATAACTAGCTCAGCTAAGAACTTCTCGGTCTATCTGTCTTTCATGTCAACTGACATGCCACTTTTTAAAGTCTTTGTTCACAGACAAGTTCATCTTCAAGAGGGGTGGTAGGTTTCCGACACAACAATTAGTAAAGAAAGGAAAGAAGATTATGTTCGAAATAAGAAAAACGTAGATCATCATATGTTCCGCCTTGTGCCACATCTACGTCACTCTTAGAAAATCAGCATGAGAAACGGCGATGAAAAATAAAGCGGCTAAAATGTTGTAAACACAGTGCATTAGAATGAATAAACCATGTATCAAGAATAAACATTGGTTTTAATCATTTATTTTAATATACCTCAGTCGTTCTCAGATTATGTGACGACGAATTCTATCATAAATAGATCGATTGGGGACTGGCTTGCACGATATACAAATGCTAGGCTTGCACTATAGACAAATGCAAGGCTTGCACGATAGACAAATGCAAGGCTTGCACTATACACACATGCAAGGCTTGCACTCCAGACAAATGCTAGGCTTGCACTATAGACAAATGCTAGGTTTGCACGATAGACAAATGCAAGGCTTTCACTATACACACATGCAAGTCTTGCACTACAGACAAATGCTAGGCTTGCAATATAGACAAATGCTAGGTTTGCACTATAGACAAATGCGAGGCTTGCTCTATGGACAAATGCTAGGCTTGCAATATAGACAAATGCTAGGTTTGCACTATAGACAAATGCAAGGCTTGCACTACAGACAAATGCTAGGCTTGCACTATACACACATGCAAGACTTGCACTACAGACAAATGCTAGGCTTGCAATATAGACAAAAGCGAGGCTTTCAATATAGACAAATGCGAGGCTTGCACTATAGAAAATGCTAGGCTTGCACTATAGACAAATGCTAGGCTTGCAATATACACAAATGCTAGGCTTGCAATATAGACAAATGAGAGGCTTGCTTTATGGACAAATGCTAGGCTTGCACGATAGACAAATGCGAGGCTTGCACTATAGACAAATGCAAGGCTTGCACTACAGACAAATGCTAGGCTTGCAATATAGTCAAATGCTAGGCTTGCAATATAGACAAATGCGAGGCTTGCTCTATGGACAAATGCTAGGCTTGCACTATAGACAAATGCTAGGTTTGCACTATAGACAAATACAAGGCTTGCACTACAGACAAATGCTAGCCTTGCACGACAGACAAATGCAAGGCTTGCACTATACACACATGCAAGGCTTGCTCTACAGACAAATGCTAGGCTTGCAATATAGACAAATGCGAGGCTTGCTCTATGGACAAATACTAGGCTTACACTATAGAGAAATGCAAGGCTTGCACGACAGACACATATTTGGATTGCACTATAGACAAATGCAAGATTTGCAAGGTAGACAAATGCTAGGTTTTCACGATAGAAAAATGATAGTATTGCAATATAGACAAACGATAGGCTTGCACAATAGACAAATGCAAGGTTTACACGATAGAAAAATTCTAGGCTTTCACGATAGACAAATGCTAGGCTTGCACGATAGAAAAATGATATGCTTGCCCTATAGACAAATGTTAGGCTTGCACTATAGACAAAGGCAAAGCACAGCTTCAGTTGGTTTGACAATCATAAAATGTGATATAATTTAGGTTTGCATGAGAGAAAAACCGGTAGACATAAGAATGTGAAAAATGTCGCTATTTTTTTTTGTTAGTGTTTGGCCCTAGTATGTGGACCCTGTTGTTATATTTATGAATCGAAGCAGACAGGCTGAACGAAGAATGGGACATTAGACAATCAATTGCAAAATCATATGAATGAGGCTCAGTATAGAAATTTTACAAGTAAAAAACATATTTCCAACAAAAATAATTACAGAATAAACGAAGGAAAGCGACAAATACATTTCATGGAAGATTATTATGTGACCCGACATTATAATAAAGGAGAGATTAACAATGTATAGTAATTTACTAAACGTAGTTTAGATGGGACTCATGGCGGCAATTATAGATCCCACAATGAAGAATGATCTCACTTCTTCTATATGCCGTCCTCTTTAAAGTATGGGGAATATTGCTCTACATTATAGCACTTAGCAATTACTGTCATTTTGCCAAGTCTCTCACAACGTTCTCATTTATACAGAGAGGTGGCCTGCTACCTTTTATCAGTCTGTTCCCTGTAAGTATCACATTCTACAAACTATCCTTTATCGCTATTCATTCAAGAAATTTCGACTATCTCTTTCTGCGTATGAGTCTGTCACTACTCAATAGTAATTGACCAAGCAATTTTAAACATTAAACAATCCCCAATACTTAAATGAACAGCACATAGTGATTCCATAAGCAGAGCAAAAAGCAACAATGATGGAGCACCCAGTGATGATCGAACTCACTACTCACTATTGATCAAGTGATAGAAACTTGGTAATGATAACAAGCATATCCAATGGCATAGATGAACAATGTGTAGGTATTATCTGCAGACGCACTAGCACAGAATTTAAGACAAGGTCGAGATTAAAATTAGATTTCGGTCAGTCGAGCAAGACTTGCTGAAGCTCCCCTTGGCACTTCCTCCTCTGGGGGCGCCTCAAACGCCTGCTTAATGTCCCAATTCGCAATCAGTGTTAATGATTGATGTTCACCTAGGGCTCGATTTGTTATCAATTTAAACTACCTCAATGCACTACTGATCCGCTAGTAGTATGAAAAGTAATTTATAAACATAAAGCTTAGATATGTCACGTGGAATAGAGCACAAATTGAGGATTGAACTCACTATCCAGCCTTAACGTATCTATCGAGACATGCTTGTTCATGTTTAAACCATGTCGAGGTGACGAAAATTAACATGGTTTATTTATTCTTGTTGGTTTTACGGCGGATCATCTTTTCCTGAGTTATTTAGTGACGAATTCTCTCATTTTGGTATACTTTATATCTCCAAAGCGTTTGATAGGGTTTGGAATGCCGGCCTTCTTCGCAAGCTTCAGGGTTATGGAATTACAGGTCGATTGTTCGACTTAATACAATCATTCCTGTGGAACCGTACATTGAAGGACGTTCTCAACGGATTCTCCTTCATCTCTTATCCGACGAACGCAGGTTCTATCCTAGGCCCTACTCTGTTCCTTATCTTCATTAACGATCTTCCTGATGTCATAGGTCCCCAAGTAGGCATCTATGCGGACGACACTACTATTTACTCCTGCCTCAAAAACAAATCTAGTGTAGCCGACAAAACTAACCTGGCGGTTTGTCTTGAGAAGGACCTCCAATCGTTTGAGTGGGGCAGGAATTGACTGGTTAACTTTAATGCCTCAAAAACAAATCTGCCCTCTATTACTCACAAGAGAGAACCATCACTGCCTCCCATTAGAATGTCTGACGCTCAACTTCACGAGAGCACCACTTTGCAACTGTTTGCTCTCACATTGTCCGCTGATCTGAGATGGAACGAATACATGGAAGCAATAGCTTCTTCCACCGTTTGGAAAGTTGGCTCCCTATGCCGCGGCAGGAAATTTTTCACGCCGGAGTCGATCCTTCAAATCTACAAATCAACCTATTCGCCCTTGCCTGGACTATTGCTGCTATATATGGTCTGGGGCCCCTTCTAACTGTCTCAAGGACCTTGATAAAATCCCAAAACGGATATGCAATGTCATTGTCTCTGATCTGGCATCTAATCTGCAGCCGCTCTTTCACAGACGTGCCATTTCCTCCGTCTGTCTTTTTTACAAATATTTTCACGGTACCTGCTCCGATGAGCTGCTTTCGCTGGTTCCCAGACTTCATGAATTTAAGTGCTCAACTAGGCTGACATCTCGCTCACACCATTTCACTGTCGAAACTGTTAAATGTCGCCGTCTCATCTACTCCAATAGCTTTATGTCGTCTGTGGAACTCCCTCCCCATTTCTTGTTTTTCTGGTAGCTATAATCTTCAACTATTCAAATGTAACGTCAATCGACGTCTCCAGATGCCCTGATCTATCCCCTACCCGTCTCTACATCCTTTCCTCTATCATTCCTCTTTGTTCTCGCTCCTACCCTTAAGCCATTTGGTGCTAGTGGCTTCCCGCCTTGCTTGGGGTTGAATGCTTAAAAGAAGAAAAAAAAATAGCGTTGTAAGTGTCACAGTGAGCGAGCACGTAGACTCAGTAAGAAGTCATACAGCGATACTTCAATACCAAAGACTGTTTATATATATTTTGCTACTAACCCGTATTCCTGGAACTACGAACCTGATTTAGCAGTTTGTATTATTACGTTATTACATTATTTTCATATATTCAATTCTTTGCGTTTGTTATTTATTGGTACCGGATTTCAACCCGGAATCCGCAACAGTGGGGAAGATAACGGTAAAATTTAGACATGATAGAGGTTACGACTTTAGTGATCTGGGAAGCATCCTCTTAGGAGTCATTTCTACAAAGTAGCAGTGGAATAAGCAATACGATTTCAACTTCCATCTCACCAATGAAATTCGAAGGGTCAAAAAGCTAGATATAGGTTTGGCAAGCACGTTGTCACTTTTTGTGAGAGATTTTATTTTTCAACAGGCAAACGATGAAGGAAACATGAGGGACATTGAAATGTGAGACCACATAAATGTGTTTACTGGTCCAGAAATAAACAAAACATCTAAAGTTTCAACAGAAATAATTATTGAATATAAAATGATACAACGAGGACTTTGAATTCCAGAGAATTAAATGTTTCCACGGTATAACACTGGCTAGATGAACGATTGTCTAGTTTTCTACGGCTTATCAACCCTTTACAATTTGTTTAAAGCCAGAAAATATTTTTAGATTGTATGTTTTTTAGATAATAATTGTTTAGTGATGCAAGTCATATGAATTGACGCGCAGATGGTAGCGGAAAGTGGCGGGTTCAGCCTTTCCCAAATGTATTTGCGTGTAAGTTAATGAAACGAATAAAGTAGGAATTGGTTTTCCCGTTAAAAATACTGAGCCATTTTCCATAGCACTGCCCGTATCTCAAAGCTTACAGAACCTGGTGTTCATAAGAGGACAGGAATATGTATATCCATACGACATTATGCTCGGATACCTAAATGAAACGGTGAAATTATGTCACAACAAGAAAGGATGCCCCATATTGTCAAAAATTAACTGCTCAGTAGTCTATTATTTCGCTGAAGCTTTTATCGATCTTCAATAATCAAGAAGACATTAATTTCAATACACACATTCAGGAAAACAACAGAGCAGTTTCATTTTTATTTTTATTTTTTTTCTCTGCAGTTAATATTGTTCCGCAGGTAGGAAGATGCAGATCACCTGCCATTTTGACTTTATCGAACCTATCAGACTTACAATTAAGATTAGCGTAATTACTTAAGACGTCAGCATAAATACTGAGTCGATAAATGATCACATTGCGGTTGTCTTTGATGAATATAAGGAACGAATTAGATCTAATCACAGAGCCCTGAGAGGGAGCTACACTAAAGTAAAAAAGATCTACAAGAGTGGTCATTAAAGACAAACATGAAGCCTAAGACGTAGGGTTATTACCATTTCACTTATTTACATCCTATAGTTAGTTTATGAACCAGTAACAAACTTTTACTGAAAAATGTTGGCATGCAGTTTCCTAGATATATGCTATTATTGTTAATTCTTTAAAAATTCTAGTTATGAATATCACCTGTCAGAATATATATATATATATATATATATATATATATATATATATATATATATATATATATATATATATATTTCTGAGATGAGGTATTATGCACATTATTTACATTATTTGGACTATTGTCCTCATCTTCGTCGCCATATTTATTACAACGTTTCGCCCGTTGTACGAAATAAAGGGTTCAGTTCGACATTCCAACCACCTGAAGAAGGCCGGAGCGCACAATGGCCGAAACGTTGTAATAAATATGGCGACAAAGATGAGGAAAATAGTCCGAATAATGTAATATATATATATATATATATATATATATATATATTCTGAAAGGTGACATTTCCGCATTTCTTACGATACACAATTTTATCTAATATATATTATTATGTCTTTATTCTTCACTTACTTACTCATTTATAACTTAGATTTTCCTGTGCGTCTTCAGATTCGTCTCTTTTTTCGTCAGTTTCGTCTACATTTTGTCCATGAAAATACATTCTGACTTCTTACAGGAAATCGACATTCCTTTCCTTAAATATCTAATCTAAAAATTCGTTTTTCTACCCGAGTCTGCCATCAAGGCAGTGTCACTTGTGTAAGTTTTTTTTTTTTTTAAATTATTAATAAATCCTGGTTGGTCTTTTAGTTCAACCAAACTACTAATTGAACAAAAATAATATCAAAGACCAACACACAGGATATCTACAGAAACCAATGATAATAAATTTTGAACGAGTAGCGAATTCGATCCTCACCGAGTGATTCGGTCTTATGCAACATATAAGCTATGCTGAGTAGATCGCTATATAGAGAGAAGAAAGCGTGACAGAGAGAGATGGTGACTATCATTTTCTTCTGAATCTCGCAATGCATCATGGAACTGTGATGGTATCTGTGGCTATACTGTTTATATCTATATACACTTTATCTTCAGTAATGAATACATATATATATATATATGTGTGTGTGTGTGTGTGTGTGTGTGTACGAAAAATGCAAATATTGTCAGTACAATAGATATTTATTAAATATCAACCATTTGACAGAAATGAAGCACGAAGATAAAGTTTTCAGCTTCGGCATTTTCGGACACCTGGGCGGTATTTACTCTGTCCCCCCACTAGAACGAGATGCGACGCAAGGTCTATTTTTAGGTGGGGACCCGAGCGCGTACACCCGGGACAGGAACATAAATACCCCTCAGCCCCCGCAACCTCCGGTTGCGCTGGCCTCGGTGCGAGCATCCATCCTTCCCTTTGGTCCAATGGGAGGCCGAGTCCTCGAGCAGCTGTTCCCCAGGGCTGGGCACCTCTTCAGTATTATTTTCCTCAGTTGCCCCTTTATCCTTTGAGAGAGAAGCTCCTGAGCGCACTCTGCCCAAAGACAGAGACGCAACTGACAGATGATGAGAAGACGTGTAACTACTCAAAAAGAGTAAGGTACTCTCACGCACGTGCTTTATCAACGATCCTAAGAACAAACTGAGAAATGTGTATTACTCACGGACTGATGTTCTTGTAGGTAAGCAATTTTCCAGTGGAAATCGTCTGATGAGCAAAGCTACATCCCTGCCTAATCACTCGATGTGCGAAACTTTTTTGTATGGAAAGATACTTAAATCTAGATCGGTATAAAAATGCTAGGAAGATCTATTTTTACTAGTGTGTATCGGGTGGGGGGAGTGAGATTGTAAACATTGATGAAGATAGTTATATGTTGCCGAGGGATAAAAAAAACGTCTCGCGAATAGCAAGTTGTAGCAATAATTGGCAGATCACTTGGTCAAGTTTGAAAGCTTGAGAACTACATACATATATGTATGTAGTCCTCTGTATATATAGACCTACAAACATTGGTAATACTATTTAATTATATTCTGAAAAAGCGAAGCCGTCAAAAGAAATGTTTCAAACGTTACAAACATAAAACAAGATTTACTTTGATGAATCTTTTCAATTAAATTCTTCTTAAAATAGCCGCCAAGTTGAAAAAAACATCTTGGAATATATAATGTTTACAACTTTGGGCGAAATAGATAATAAAAAGATTTCTGGAAGTAATAACACGGCATGAAAGAAAGTTAAAAAAGAAAACGTTAAATCATGTGAAAAAATGGAGAAAGATAAACAGAAGGACGCCACTTTGAAAATTAAAGTGTTTGCTCTTATTTCTTCTTTTATATACGAAATTGTAGTTGTTGCTTTTTAAGCTTGTGTATTGCTAATTATCTAATAACGAAGAATAACGGTTTCACAAATAAACCAATTTTCTTCTGAATTTGAAATCAATATCAGAAAATGCAGCAGAATGAGGTTTTAAAATATTCATTTTCTCTTGAAAAAATATATCTCTGAAAGTCTCTCGCCTTAGATGACATCTACAGACTCGTAAATGAAGGACAACAAAATATTTAGAACGGATTTCAAAACCCATTAGACATTTGCATTGAAAATGAGGCTGTCATCGTGTAAAGTAACATTCATGTAACCAAATACATTCCTTCGTGAATAAACTTGAATTCGTTTTATTTTCTATTGCATAACTCTTTGCTAGATGAGAAAAATAGGTCTAGGAAAAATGGATCACACAAATTTTGCAAACGGGATATGCCAACTTTCTTTGTGAATCTGGCATTCGTAATCCTGTTTTGTTTTTGTTTCTTTTTATCTGGTAAGGACTACACAAAAAATACAAAAAACTAAGTCAGAGGAAATACAGATCAGTTACCCATCTCATATAGAAGAATAATTTTCTATTTTTAATCAGTTCACCTCAAGCAATGCAAAGCAGCCATTAATATGTAAGGGGTTAAGTAATACGAGAAAAAGAAACAACTTATTAATTTGAGAGAACAGTAAAAAAAAAAACAGACTTCAGAAGATAACGATAGGCATTGTATTTAAATTTCTTACGATATAACTTGGCTGAAAAGTAAGAAACTGAAAGATCCACCAGCAAAAATTGCATTGTAATTTTGGATAATCCCCGTCGCCAACATTTTGTAACATAGGGAAGGTTAATGAATTGAAAAATCACACGAAGGTTAGTAGTGAACGATAATACTTAGGTCAAGAACAACACATATAAGATTCGACAGCGGCGCGTAGAAGTAGTCAACTTGTAGAAATCAGTCAAGCGAATTCCACAATGACTCTCAACTGCAAGTTATCTACCAACCGACCCACGCGATCAGATGTGGTACAAGGCCAAATTTAATGTGGGGTGTCCGAACCTGTACGCTCGACCAAAAATTCCCCGTAGACACCGTATAAATGGGGTCGGCTAGCTGTTTCCCGATACGAAATTCTGCCCTTCGACATAGCCTCGTCTGGGGATTCTCTCTGCCCGGAGACAAAAAGTTTGACCAGTACAGCTGGAGACGAATCTCCAACTGCAGTCCACCATACAGTATTTACTACTGTATTTATGTGTATGGGGACATACACATTATCGTCCGTAAGTACGCTACAACAAAGTGTGAGATAAGAAACTGTTAGCAGAGAAATTACGGTTATATCCAACCATTTCAATTGTAAAAAAAGTGAGAACTTACTGCCTACCTAGTACAGCTTTTAAATTCTTAGAATTTAGGCACTATAGATGATATTTCATCCATAAACATGTACAGGGAAGATACATTACGGCGCCGGTGGCAAAGTAAATGAAGCCGAGATGCCAGGTCATGATCGATGATTTGAGATTCTATCAAAGATCTCTAAATATTTAGAGGGAATAGCAGACCATGGTAGTAATGATCTGAAGATGAACAAGAATTCACAGAATATATACTCATATTGTGAAGGGTCCGTATAACAATATAATCGCCACAAGACCACAGTAAGACTGTACACCATATAGTAACAATGATCTGGTATTAATTTATTACTAATCCTATACATATTAAAAGTTATATAAATATCATTGGATGAGTAAGAGACACTGTAGATAGGTTCTTCAATATCCATAATAAAAATGTTCATTTGCAAAACATTTGCAAGAAATGCTCCCAACTTTCTAGGAAGGAGATGGAAATTCTCAGATTTTAATTTTTTATATTTTTTCTCTGTTTCGAAATATACATCTTTTTTAAATAAATCTCAGTTGATGACGCTTATATCATGATGATATCAGCTCTACCATTGCTTAGAGCGCTGGGTCTTCAAAGCCTCCCACCCTCTAAATGTTAAACAGTCTCGAGGCTTCTTAATCTTGATTCTCGTAAGGGAATCAGTGAACTCCGCGTGATCTAACTGTTAGTAAAGGAGTGATGCAGGCATCACGCCTTTACTAACGGAAAACATATCCATATCATTTTCGTTGCTTCAAAGTTTTTATCTGTTCATTTAACTCAATTTCCACATGGAAGCAATAATTTACATTAAAATATCTAAATAAAACTAACACGAACAGCTACGGTTTATGCCTTTTTTCCAAAATACCTTAAAAAAATCTATATAGTTGGTAAAAGTATTAGTTAAATAAAAGGCTGCGTTATTTTGGCAGTAACCAGGAAAGAAACATTTCAGTTTTGGTTTGGTTTGTTTTATGGCATATCAACACTACAATGGGTTATTTAATGCCGACAAAATTTTTGTTGCCGGTAATTTATTTTTCGTTTCAGAAATGTATTTCTGGTAATATTTATTTTACAAAGTACTTCTAGTATTAAAACATATTTTTCACTTTCATAGTGATTTGAACCCAGTTTGGGAGTTAACTATTTGCCCATAGCTAGGACCCTAACAGGTGCTACCACCACAGTTCATGGTGGACCTGGAAACACCAGCAATTAAGAGGTGGTTCCACGCACCTCAAAACATCCTCGCCAGAGGCCTCGATGTTGTTAGCGTCATCCCCAGGACCGGGAGAGTAAGAAATCACTGAATACGAACACCCATTGCCTTGGGGATTTTCAGATGTCAGGGGTCACGAATAAAACACGATGTGATTAAACATTAAATTTTCAAGAAAAATCTGACCGTTACACTAAACATACAAAATCTATATTAGATATAGAAACGCAGAAAAGTTGAAGGGGTAAAATATTCTTTGTCCATTATGTAATACACACACACATACACAGGGGCAAATTTGGATAGATAGATAGATAGATAGATAGATAGATAGATAGATTAAAAATGTATAAAAATAAAAAAAATGAAGATACATTTTCACATTCCCTTTACAGCTTCCATCAAATATATAAAAAGAAAAAGCAGAGCTAGCCTCGCTTCAAGGGAACACCGTAGTAAGCACGTCATATGACTTGGGAGCACGATAAAATATCAAATTTGCGCTTGGAGGCTTTCTACGGATTATACAGGAGGCACCAAATGCTGCGTGAGGTGTAGCCATTGCGATTGCTGAAACGTTTGGTAGATAAGAATCTCAGTTTTGTTGAATAAACAATGTAATTTAATCCGATGGCAATCGTAAGGGAAAAACATCCTTCTTTAGAACCATTTCTGCGTAAATAAATTCAAAATGCCTTTCTCCACTCTCCAAATATATATATATATATATATATATATATATATATATATATATATATACGCATTGTAAATTGAAAGAAATTTATATCTATTCGTTAATTTATCTATGTATCCATATATATATATATATATATATATATATATATATATATATATATATATATATGATGAATATATATATATATATTGTCATCCACAGAGAGACTGTTTCGCTGTATCACAGGTCATCAGTGTGTCTAGACGTCCGGTTGCCTTCAGTTAGGACACTACCACTATGCCGTTGGCGCACGCGGGGAAGAAGGCGAGAGTTTAAGTGTATTTATTTTAAGATAAACACAGACTGACCGAGAGAACTCGATTCGATTTACCGAAGAGTCATGCATTATTACCCCAAATATATATATATATATATATATATATATATATATATATATATATATATATATATATATGAGCTTTCTAAGTCGAAACATTTATCTATATATATCTATATCTACAGGAATTCTAAAATGTTTGACTCACTTTTTCCTATACACACTCATAAATATATATATATATATATATATATATATATATATATATATATATATATTGAATAAAAGACAGACCACGTTAAGATTCCATGTAATAAGCTATTTCACCATAACCCCTTTAACAGGGTTCTGGATCATCAGACTTTACTTCCAAAAGCTGAAATGAAGAATGAAAAAGAAATTCACACGTTTTTACGGACCTCATCAAGTATACGCAAAGTTAACGAAGTGAGGAAGTGAGGGGGAGAGAGGATATGAGTGTGTCATTTGTATTATTTTAGTTTCCTATTTTAACCCCAGTGTGTCGGCTGGATGTTGCTCAAATCTAACGCGTCTCGTCTCTAGATAAAGGTGGTTAAGGGGTGGGCGATAAGGGCTACATTAAGGACGACGCGTTACAACAGCCCCAATAAATTACACGACAGGTTTCATTCAAATTCCTAGACGCTGTCAGTTCGCGTTACTTTAACGTGCATATTTGGGAGGTTAAGGTTTGATAAATATCTAAAATTTTAAAAACAATCTACGAAGAAATTAATTTGAAATTCGGTGGAGTTTTGGGTATTTCCTATGAAGCAGTCGATTGGAAAGATCCATAGACAGAACATTGAAAGAGTAATCCGATTTATATTTATTACTTTTTTCACTAAAGCTTTTATCTTATAGCTTGTTAGGTTGACATTTATTCGTTTGATTTTTGTTCATTAAGTAAACCTGTGATTGTTTTTGATTTTTGTTCATTAAGTAAACTCGTGGTTGTTTTTAGGCCCTTCTTTTATATTTTCTTATCTACACATGTCTTAAACCCCTATTTGTAACCACATACCTATATCGTCTTATATGCCTATGAGTTCCTATATACACTTACACACACATTCCCACGAAACGATATATGTATATTTCCATCTTTACACATATACACCTGCAGAGAGAACGCACATCCACACGTCTCCATACTTGTCTCCATGTATACTTATACTTACATATATATATATATACTTACAAGGACATCTGCATACCCATATATACTCATACGCACATATATATCTACACATCCATACGTATACACATATACACATACATACGCACACCCATATATGCATACGTACATACATATATACACACACACACACATATGCATACGCAATCTGCAGAATATCTATATACCCACATACGTTAATTTGCACTTACATATATCTCTACCTACGTATTTGTCCCTATTCTCATGTCCATCTGTGCATCCACTTATGCCTGCGTTCGAATACTATCTCCGTATTTAATTACATTATCTATGTCTTTACACATATAATATTACCCGATCTTTCATATTTATGGCAAAACATATAAGTACCTAACTAATTGTGCATCTCCACACTCACAAAAAAAAACAAAAAAAAAAAACCGGTATGTTTCTTTTTCCATATAAAAACATATACATGTACATATCAACAGGTGTCTCAGTGTGCAAATACATTATCATGGTTGTATACCTACAGTCATGTGTTAGTGTCCACTTGTGCATAGTATATATATATATATATATATATATATATATATATATATATATATATACGCATTAATTATACATGTACGCTTACTTACGTTTTGGCGTGCGATTATAGTTTCGTAGATACTGTTATATGTATTAATTAATGCATATTTTTTTCTCTGTAACGCATTAAGCATTATTACGTATATACTTTATGTATAAATCTAATGATCATTTATTTGTTTGCCTGCTTATGAACCCCAGCACAGGTGTACACGCCTGCTTATATTTGGGCGTTTCATTTATCCACTCTACAACTATATATGTTTGTTTGGGCTTCAATACCAGCGTCACAAACTCACATCTATACAACTAAGAATTTTAGAGTCTGTCTATATTTCTGAGATGAGGTATTATGTACATTATTTATATTACTCGGACTATTGTCCTCATCTTTATCGCCATATTTATCACAACGTTTCGGCCGTTGTACGCACCGGCCTTCTTCAGGTGGCCGAAACGTTGTGATAAATATGGCGACAAAGATGCGGATAATAGTCCGAGTAATGTAAATATTGTAAGAATTTTAGGTCTATCACTCTAGTGAGCGTTTTCCAAGAAACACCGAGCATATATAATAAATAAATAATATATATAGAAATTACACACCGAACATATATATATGTATATGTTTATATACGTCTTTCTCTCTCTCTCGCTCTCTCTCTCTCTCTCTTTTCTCTAATCGGATGTCTAGCCACACTGATGAGCTGTGATACAGACAAAAAGACTTGTATGTCGATGACTTTCTCTCGTTTACCGATTCAGCACTATGCGGAAAAGGAATGTGGCTGCTCCTGGTTATAACGAATCGCCCAATCATATGAATTGAGCGCTCCGGCTGGGAATTGGTATTTATATAACTCATGTATATAGGACGTTAAAAGATTCCCTTTCTCTGCCGTGCGCCGATAATTTAGGGGTAGGTTCCCTGACTGATGACAAATCGTTCGAGTTTCGATCCATGCTTGACACAGTCAGATGTCTCTTCACACTAACGATCTGTGCTGCAACGAAACAGGCTTGTTTGTTTGTTTGTTGTGTGTATATATATATATATATATATATATATATATATATATATATATATATATATATATATATGTATGTATATATATATATATATATATATATATATATATATATATACGTGTGTGTATGTTTGTATATATATATATATATATATATATATGTGTGTGTGTGTGTGTGTGTATATATATATATATATATATATATATATATATATATATATATGTGTGTGTGTGTGTGTGTGTATATATATATATATATATATATATATATATATATATATATATATAGACCACACACACGCACGCATGTAATCCAGCATTTTGTCGCGTAATAAATCCTGTTTATAATACGGAAAGAAGCGGATAATTCTGCGAGACTGTTACATTGTGTTTCATATTATAGAATAGATAAATAATTCATGATAACAAATCACCATAATGAAAAATAGTAACAATATAAATATGGATGACTCATCAACTGAATATAATTGTTTTTTCAATATCCCTTGTCAAATTACTGTTGCGTATTATATGAAGAGCACTATGATATTCCGTTTAATTTGCCTTCTTTTCGGAATTCAGCTTTTGAAATGCAATAAAATAACGGAATATCGATTGTCACAACTTGCTTCTCGATTTGTTATTCACGAAAGATTGCGGAAATAATTAATGAATTATTCAGTTTATTCTGCCTTTTCTCTTGAGTTTTTTTTTTTCTTCTTCTTCTTGTTCTTGTTTCAGCACCGGTCAGATATGTTGAAAGCCTCCAAAGAATAAACTCTCTGTCTCATTTCTAATTATGTTATCAGTATTCGAGAATAATGTAAATATTTGATGAATTCCGAGTGTCAAAATTTCACTAGCTGTTATTATAGTGAAATTTTTGCAGTTATAATTTAGATAAAATTTTGTATACCACGCTAATAATGCAAAAATATATACAATATTAAACTATTCTAAAATAAGCTATATTTTAATTATAGTTGATTTTAATCTATTTCAAAATACGATTCATTTTTAGTTCATCTCTTCTGATATCATAATGATTATATCATTTTTTAGAGAGATTTCAAGGTGTTATTCACATTCGACCGTTAAATGAAATTGCGGGCAGTCGGAATGATACACCGGCCTTCAAACTTTAATCTTCATATGAAGCAATTATTAAGGTTTACATTTATGAATATAGAATGGATAAAAGACTTTCAATCTGATGTGAACTATTATTAAATTTGATTAAATTTTTACAGAACTTTACGAATAAATGGAAATGCCGCGTGGACTCACTTTATTGTATCATTTATTCGAGCTTTTAAGTAAAATAAAGTGATATACCGGATAATAGAGAAGATGCATTTAAAGGATATTTCAGATATTGTGAACAACTCTATTTCAGACAATAAAAATGCCTTCTTGTTAATGATTCTAAACCTGACGAGAACTGAAGAATGGATCAGCCTAAATGTCTTGGTAACGAAATTAAAATGCGCGAAGAATTACGAGATGAATCCGAAAAGTAGAGAAAAAATATTTGCAATGGATCATCCGAAAACTAAAGTACATATATTTGCGAGGCATGTCCAAAAAGTATGGCCCAAACATTAGTGTGGCTGAAAAGTAAGGTACACATATTTATGGCGCATGTGCGAAAAATAAGATACAAATATTTACGATGGATGGTTGAAAATGAGGTACGCATATTTACGCTACTCGAAAACTCTAATGTCCCGATCAGAGGCCTCTTCTACGCAAAGACTCGCTTATTCTCTTGATCAGCATTCAAAATATACAAGTTAAAAATAAAAATAAAAAGTCATTTAAAAACCAAATAACAAAAATCAATAAAAAATAGTAAATTCACTTATTTTCTTTTTACTTTCACTATATTT
>CAHIKZ030000225.1:1365000-1487500 GCA_903632075.3 Acanthosepion pharaonis
ATTTAAAGCAAGAAAAATATTTTTTAGATTGTAAGAATCTTTTTGCAACAATACACATTTACTCATATAAGTCCTACTAATTAACCCGTATTTAGGGGGGAAGAGATGAAATCATTCTTTTAATAGGGTATTTGCGCGTATAGGATTATAGCGAAAACGACTGGATTTGGAACTCGGCTCTCTGATTAATAATTCTGAGCCGTTAAAATATACACCATACGTACTTCCATGCTTGCAGCCTCTGGTATTCCTAAGCAAACACCCACTGATTTAGTTCATTAGAGGAACATCTTTAATCAGGACATTAGAACAAGAAACGCTATCTTTGTGATCAGAGCAGCCGTTAAGACTCATACTTCCTAGGTGAAATTGAACAGAAAGGTCTTAACCAATTTTGAATAGATTACACAAAATCATAAGTTGCAACACGAAGATCTAATTAAAGTATTTAAAAGACATTCAGGTAACCCCTAAAATTTATTTTATATAAAGAGCTTACATGCGAATCAAAAAGGGTTAATTAAATATAGAAAGTATTCTCAAATTATCGATTTAATCCATTCAACGAGATTATCTTTAAAAAAAGAAAATGAAAAAAATAACTAGAACGCCATCCTGATTTATTATCAGCAGACATAATCTTCGGAATCTAAGACACTTGGATGAATTTAAGTTGATGAAAAATGCAGAAAGGATGCAAAAAGAAATCTAAGAAAGTAGAAAGAATTAATTTTTAGTGTTGTAACCTAGAAAAGTTTACTGAATGAGGAATAACCAAAACGGAGGTGGGAAATGAAATGATAATCTTTATAACATCAACAAAATAAAATACTCGCCAGCGGCGGGAAGTAGGTAAACCACTGCTTGTGGTGGACTATATAGACAGCATATTACCCACACTTACAATAGTGTCCAACGTATTTATTGAGGATTGGTACATAGCCATTATTGTGCATAGATACTCTATATAACAGTAAGCAAGAAAGGACTATTATATTAACAAATAAAAATCTATGGTCTTTAAAACAAAAGAAAATCCAATATGTGTCATATAAAAATAAAGCAATCCTAGATTTTTAAAGGATTACATACCAAGCAAAACAATAAAGCCACAAAGAAGGAAGGTGCTGTTCAGTGTGAAATAATTGGAGAACAAGAAAACTTTATTAAGGAGAGAAAACAAAACAAAAAAAAAACCCCAAAAAACATGAATTAAACCTTAGAAGATAATGACTGACATTGCTTTTAAATTTGCCATGGCTTGGCTGGAAAGCAAGAAAACGTAGGGGAATTGCACGAGTAAGAAGGGCAAGCGAAAAAAGTTATCATACGGCTATATCTATGCATTTCACTTATAAAATGATGAGACCTAGCTGCCAATCTAGTAATGCATTTAAATCCACGAAGTCTAGGCAACAACGAAGAAAGATCATCAGGACAATTACCCTGAAGATATTTATAGAAAATGCACATTGAATGTACCTTATAGTGGCTGATGGTGACTGAAGCAGATATAAAGCAGCAGGATTCCTCTTTGAATTTTATCAAGAATATCTAAATACATAGCAGAAGAAGCAGACCAGATGTGGCAGCAATATTCAATACATGGACAAATTGTAGACTTGATTCTGACGAGAAAAGTTTCCAGAAGATTTCGCAATTGATTCAATATAATATTTCCACTTCATTTCAACGGAAACATTAGCTCAACAACCTGCAATGGCACATTCTCCTGGAGGTTAGCATCAGCCACGCAGATGGATGGCAAAAAGATTTTCTCAGACGATTAAAATTTTCTTTTGGAGACATTAAAATTAACAAGACATTTTTTTGCCCGCGTTAACAACGTATGTTATTTTTCATAATAGCTACCAAGTGTACTTTATCAAAAGAGTAAATCTTTATGTCATCAGCATAGATAACGCGTGGGGCACTGATGATAACGATAATATCGTTGAAGAAAATTAAGAACAACATAGGTTCATGGACAGAGTCCTGGGATACGACTGTATTATTGTAAAAAGATCTAGAAGAGATCAAATTAACGTTTATTTCGCAATTTGGTAAGAAAGACGGAATAAGGTAAAACTGTCGTACACAAATCTCATAACCTTTCAGCTTTTGAAAAAGGCCAGCATGTCAAACGCGTTTAAGATATCCAAAGTAACAGTCCGGCCTTCAACATTTTTATATAAAGGTCGATTGACTCCAACAATAAGCTTTAGCAATGCAACATTTTACAAAGGGAAGCGAAAGCGAAAGCCATATTTTTTGTCTAAAAGAAGAACATGATTAAATTCCTGTGTCATGGGAGATGAAAGAAAATATGACAGATGTAATAGATGCAAAGATGTATCCAGAAGTTAAGATCAGTATTAAGAGGTGGGAAAGTGTTGTTAGATACAGAAAATGCTTACTTAATATATGATATCACATCTTATATATAAAGTACAGTGTATGTGTGGGCGTTTGTGAGTGTTTTTGTCCAAGCAACTCCTCCGCTCCCACTGGTAAGATTTCAAAGATTCATAGTTCATTCAAAAGCCTAAGAAAAGTTTGGCACAGAGAACGATTTTCCTTGAGTTCTAATTCAGGGTTGCCAGATTATCCGAAGGTAAAAATATATATTAATATATTATAATACTAGCCATTCTCGCTGCTTTCGTGTTTCAAGAAGAGTAACTCTTATTTTCCTTTTGTATCCAAAATTGCAGTGCACGTTTTATTATAAACTAGCTTTAAAGGCACATTATCGTGCGGCATTTAAGCTAGCTCCTATCGAGGAACCTTTGTTTGGCCATCATCACAATAGCTAATCTATATGACACTGAACGCCGTGTAATTCCATCATAAAGTTGAAAACTTGAATGCTAAGACCAAAATTGACAAAGATAAAATCTACAAGAAAACATATCTTTAAGAAAAATAGAGTTATAGTTGTTTTTCTTAGCTGTATATCAGGCTCTATGGAGTACTTAATGCCGAAAACAAAATATTTTGTACGCAGTTTTATTATTATTATTATTAATATTATTATTATCTTTGATTTCTGGCGTTTACACATTTCTTTCCGGGTCCCGCCCAGGGACCTAAGGTTAGAAATGGCGTCATGACACTTTCCACTGACAAAAAAAAAAAAAAAAAAGAATTAAATTACATAGATAAAGCCCTTCGTAAGATGTGGGCTGTACTTGTCAGGACAATTTTTTGTATCTCCTTGAGGCATGGACTTCCAGGAATCCCTTCAATTAGTCTACTGCAATCTTTTCCAACAAGTCCTAGGGTTCCAACTACAACAGGGATTGTTGATGTTCCCATATGCCACATTTTCGAGATTTCTATTATTTATTATTATTATTATTATTATTGTTGTTGTTGTTGTTTTGCAGATAATAATGGTTTTGTTCATACGATTCTTACTAAGTAACCCATAGCTAAGTGGAGTAGAGGTGGATACATACCTTTCCAAAAGGGTTTTTTGTGCGTAAGCGAATATAAGGAACCTAACTGGAATTAGAACACAGCTCTCTGATTAACAATTTCGAGCCATTATGCATTAAACCACCCAGACATCGGAGCTTGCAGCATCTGGTATTCCCAAGCAGTCACGCATTTAGCTCTCATTGATTCGGCTCGATGTTGCATAACTGCGGTGATTGTACGGGAACTAGTGTTTCACCGTGATGTTGCCGTAAGCCAAAGGATCATGGGAGATATCTGTGGCATATAATGAGGAAAAATACCTTTATTATTCACTGAAATGCAAGAGAAACACAGGAAACATCAAGCAAACACCTTAACGAGTTTGAGCGAATGGATGACGTTAAAGAGACAGAGATGCTTAGTGGTCAAAGTCTGCTTAGAGTAGCAAATAAAAATAATCTGTGTGGGGCCTTGTAAATAAAAATAATTTATCCAGGCTAGAAAAGATTTCCAATAAGGGGCTTTCGTCTTGTAGCAACGATTTCTAATCTCTCCCTTACGACTATTTCTACTACAGTGTCTAAAAGACTCTCTGTTTAAAAGAATAATGTGTTTGACATTTAGAAAGAAATCTTTATACTTAACAGTCTTAATAAGTAAATTAATCTCGCTGACCATAGATATTACACTGTATTTATTTTCTCTAAATGTCGCACTAATATAGTTATGTGTTGTGCTGCATTCGATTTTCTTAATACAGTTCCTCGCACTCTATTTTTAACTAGAAATGAATCCTCTGTTGGTGTATTTAAACATTCCACAATATTTTTAATTAGAAATGAATCCTCTGTTGGTGTATTTAAACATTCCACAATATTTTTAATTGATATTTACCAGGTGACAAGACATACTTTCATATAGAACCTCAGTCGTAAAGAACCTTATAGTGATTACAATTACTTTAATATTGTTACTTTCTTTTATCCCTGTCATTACATCATTTACAATAGCCTGTGTCTCCCTACTGGCACATAAGTCTAAAACAGGAGAGTCTATCATAGTCAATATAAAGCTTTATATTCCATTGGATCCTCTAGATTGATTGTAATTACTTTAATATTGCTATTTTCTTTTTTAATCCTGTCATTACATCATTGAACATATCCCTGGCTCTCTGTAGCAGCATGCATCTTTTAAATGAGATTTTATCATAATCAATATAAAACGTTTATTTTCGCTTCGATTTTCGATATTAACGCATCAAAGAGCGATTACAATCACTTTAATATGGTTACTTTCTTTTAACCCTTTCATTATATCATTGATCATAGACTGGGTCTCCCTTCTGGCACATATATCGCATAGGTGACGATGTATAACAATAAAATGTAAATTACCTCTCTCAAATAACTACAGTTTATTTTTCCTGGTTTTAATCAATATATGTTATCTGATTTACCCCAGGTGAGAACGAAATAGTGTACATACCGTCTTTCAAAGAAGGCAGCTGAAACAGCGAGTCGATTTGAAAGATCAACCACTGCTTAGACACTTCGATGGCGTCCACGACTGACCCGATAAAAATGGAAACTGCAAGCACGTGATCGAAACGGATGTGCCTGTGAGGTATAAAACACTAACGAGATAGTTGGTTGGTTGTTCTACGGATTATCAACATTTTCTAGGCGATTTCCAGCCATTAAATATGTTTAAATTGTAAAATAATATAGATTGTAACAATATTTTTTTTAAATTATAGTTTAGTGATAAAGTCTTATTGATTAACCGTAGCTTGGGGAAACAAGGTGTATTGATACTTATCCAAATGGTATTTGTACGTAAGCGAAAACAAGGAACCCAATGGGAATTTGAAACCGGCCCTGATTAACAATTTCCAATTATTATCGATTACACCACATGCGTATCCAAGATTACAGCACCCGGTTTATATTATGGGGTCACCCAACTAGGTACGGACCAGAATCGACTTTGCTTAACATCGGTGATTTTACGGGTAGTTTCATTGAGATTATGGCCATTCTCCCACTCGAGAGAAATGTATTATCCATGTTCAGAGAGTTTCCGAGATCCTCAAAACCCTGGTTAACAATATTTGACGAAATTTATATCGCCAGAAATCCATTTTGCACGTTTAGAAATCTTCTATTCATCCGAGCATTGAATATTGCTGCTATATCTGGTATGGTGCTCCTGCTATATATTTCAAGATTTACGTCAAAATACAAGGGTCTTTTATGCTATTTGTCCAGAATGAGCACCTCGACTTCAGACACTTCCCCATTGCCATGATGTCGATTCCATCTGTCTTTTCTATAAATATTTTCATGGCTGGTCTTATAATGGGTTCTTCTTATTTGTTCCTTGATGCATGAATTTAAGCTTATTTCTAGGTTAGTAACTAGGTATCATCCTTTTTCTGTTGAAATAGCTGTATAGAACCGTAAGTTCTATTCTAATAATCTCTTCTTTGCACTTCTTACCTGTGGAATCCTCCTACAGTTTCTTGCTTCCATGCCCTCTACGATCTTCAAAAATTTAAATGCAATGTCAATCATTATCTTTTATCTTCCTGAATCCCTTTTCTTTTCTTGTCATTTTCTTTATTAAAATATTCTCATTCCCTTTCAATCCCAATAACAACTTGTGTCTTAGCGGCTGTCATATGCCCCAGTCGACCAATGTGTTTATAGGGTGATCATGAGTCGACTAGGAGATATATACACTCTCACACCCGTACAAGCTATCTCTCTCAGATCGTGAGAGTGGACAATTGGTAAACAAAAATATTTTTAAGACCACTGTTCGATTGGGATAATCGAACAGTAATCTTTCCCAGGTCCGCTTCGTTTTCAACACGAATACTGATCCACAATACAAGGATGAACTATAATGCTTAGCGATTTTTGATACAATACTTTTAATATATACAAATATACATATATCAAAAATAAAAGAACAGATAAGTATGACTAAAAACATCCGATGACCAGATCTCAAACTTATTTTGGGATATCAAATTCGCCTAACACCAAATGGATTCAACTGAATCCGAACATACAAAATATAAGTATGAATTACTATGAATTGAATGCAGAAGCCAACGCACACACAAAAAGGATGGAATAGAAGTTACAATTATTGTTTTACATGTGGAAAGGTGTTTGCAAAAACATAATATTCGTGGATGTATGTATATCTTTTTCTATGGGTCCAAAATATGATTACTTATCTTTTATATTCGGTTCTTTTTATATATATATATATATCAATGTCCTTTCTTTTCTTTTCTCGACACAAACACAATTTCACACACTGTCCGGCTGTAACAGAGGTATACACTTTCTCTCTCTCTTTGTTTCGCCTTTTTCTTTTCTTCCTTTTCTTCTGTCGACAGCTCGGATTCCAACCCGACTTACAGCAACAGAGATGTACACTTTCTTCCTCTCTTTGGTTTTCTTCTTTCTTTCCTTCTTCTTCTTTACACAATTCAGCTTATAACAGAGGTATACACTTTCTTCTCTGTTTTCCCTTTTCTTTCTTTACACAATTCAACTTGTAAAAGAGGTATACTTTCTTCATCTCTCTGGATATCCGTTTTCTTTTCTTTACACAATTCAACTTGTAACAGAGGTATACTTTCTTCCTCTCTCTGGATATCCGTTTCTTTTCGTTACACAATTCAACTTGGGATTATCGAACAGAAATACTTCTTGTCCGGAGTTGCCTGGATTGAACTGGATAAGTTACATTACTATCAGATGCGTCTTATCTTTCCGTTCATAAACTATCAGCGCTTCGGCTACAGGTCTTACCTCTTCAAAATCAAGATAGCAACTGATCCTCGAGTGAATCTCTGACTGTCACGTGTCTTAAGTTTTGGGCGCGAATTCTAACTTACAACCGTCCTCTGTCTAGCTTCTGTCTAGACATTTGTCGCTACGGTTAATTGGGTCAGCCAACATTCTGACCTGCCTTCCCAAAATGTCATAAGACTCACACGTGACCTTTATTCTGTTTCTAGGCGAAATTAACCCTATCATATGCGTATTTAGGCTATCTGCTTTCATCACACATCACAGCGGCATTGTCGACTTGCATGGGGTGAAATGATAAAACATGTTCGTAGTCTAGTAAGATTTCACGTACGTATCAGTGATTAAATCTACCGCATTCATTTACATGTAAATAAACAAAAAATAACTTCACAAGAGTATTTCTGAGAAATACAATAAGTTTAATATTGGTGGAGTGGGGCTGAAGTTATCCTGTTGTACGAATGTAGCATTTTTTTTTCTATTGGCATCAGATTTTGAGACATACGTCTTTTAGATCGTGTTTGTATAAATATTCACTAATAAGAAAGTCTTATGTTCGATAGCTAGTTCATTCCTTCCAAGACTTGTAATTTTCCTCCAACATATGTTCATTAATTTTCCTGTTAGACCACATATGACAGATAACAAGAAACAGTTTTACTACTGGCATTTAATTTGACTTTTCACATAGATGTTTCTTATTGCTACTTATTAGAGAAAGAACAAAGCAAAAATAACGCTAATCGCTTTTCGACACCTGCTCGAACCCGAACATCGGGATCATCAGATGACCTTATTCCCTTTCTTCCCTCTAGTGACGGGCGATGGAGATGGCTGTGAATGCCCAGCCTACTCCCGAAGAGTTGTGATCAAGTGTCACATAGGAGTGTGGGTGGTGGTCGTGGCTAGGCGAGTTGGGCCCTCCTGACAGTACCTCGCAGATCTTCTTCATATTGACGGTTGACCTCTACTCCCCACAACCACCTCTCGGATCTCCCTATGCTAGGAACTCCGATTTGCAGCAACAATTACCCAGATCTATGGTCAATGATGGCCTGTGTCAGGGATATTTTCAACTGATGTTTGCAGCGTCGTTTTGGGCCTCCGCGTACCTTTTTGTCGCCGACGAGTTCTCCAAATAGGAATGTATACGTAGGAGTCTAGTCGGACGCATTCTGGACACATGAACCCCCAATAATATATATAGAAGAAAATTAATATATAATATATATTTTAAATGGAATGTTTGATAACCCATCAGTACTAATGCTCTGCTAATTGCCGTCAGTACTAACGGAGTGTTGACAATATAGAATATAGGAATATTCCTTGTATAGTTCGTTAGATCATCTCCTGGAATTGTACATCTGCTCTCTACCTCAATAAATTTAGTATACATCTATACCATAGTAACTCAACGGTTAACATATGTGACTAGCAGTCCATAAGTTTTTTTATTGCGGCATATTTGTTATTGTACGCTTAAGAATTCTGTCGTTATTCTAAACCTCGGTATGCTACGTAAATCGACACCTTCAGTGATTAATTCCTACAAATCATAATCATTCAGTCAATGCCTGCGTTGTAAGAGACAAATAAAACGAGTTGTAACTTTGTAACATTAATTTGACTAGGGCACGTTTATCCCTATAGAAAATGTTAGAGTTCTCCTATTTGATATTCACTAACAATACGCACTCAATAGGAATGAACATTTCTGACGAACACATCTTTCCGGCTATTTCTGTCATCGTCAGCTCTAGCCATTTCCTCCGTTCTGCGTCTGATGTCGTTTATGAGTTGATCGATGAGGTTTTTCGTAAATATGTGGGTAATCGATTAAATTAAGAGGTTCCTTTCAAAATATGCCCGAAGCTATATATGATTGTATCTTCTAATGCAAACGATGAAACAAACTCAAAGATAGCAAATTTACTACCAAAATAACATACGATGTCGCTATTATAGTTATAATTCAGCGGACACACGAGTTTAAGGTGAGGCCCCTATTTTACAACAGTGTAAATTTACCGGTTTGCGTATTCGAGAATTATTACTTGATTTATTTGACATTTTACGGCTTATCAACCTGTTGTAGGTAATTTAAAGTCAGAAGATACGTTGGATTACAAGAATCCTTCTTTTTGTGCGATTGAATATTGCATTAACAATTTCTTGTGAATAACAGTGTTCTTTACAGAAACATGTTCTATTATGTAACCCAAAATTGGTGTGGGGGGGTTATCGATTTATATCTTTTCAAAGAGTATTTGCGCGAACGAGAATGTCACAGACCCTAGTGGAATTCGCACTCAGCTCATTTCAAGGACATACCATCCGCACATCCAAAATAAGCGGATTAATGTTTGATTTCTGGATATTAATTAATGAAAGTAAAAAAGAGAAAATGACATACAGACATATATATATATATATATATATATATATATATATATATATATATATATATATCAAATATGTGGTGCAGTTAAATTTATATTACAATGAATCATTCATACAAAATGTAGATTAGTAAAGTTAATGATATAAAATGTCAAAATGACTTCGCTAACAAAATTTTAAAGGTGCATTAATCTACCAACCACACGATGAATGTAATGATCCTTGTTTTTTAAAAATTATAAGCTGTATACGGTATTTGTTTAATACGCAAGTGTTTTCGACTGTTCATTCAATCATCTTCTGGCATTGAAATAATATATACATACATATATATATATATATATATATATATATATATATATATATATATATATATATATAGATAGATAGATAGATAGATAGATAGACCAAAAAAGGAATAAATTGATATATATATATATATATATATATAGATAGATAGATAGATAGATAGATAGAAAAGGAATAAACTGATATATATATATATATATATATATATATATATATATATATATATATACAGATATATAAATAAATATATAGAAAAAAAGAATTAATTGATATATATATATATATATATATATATATATATATATATATATATATATATAGATAGATAGATAGATAGATAAACAGACAGAAATCATGCATATACTTAAAAAGAAGTAATATGATATACTTATATCTTTCAGAAACTGATTCATTCACAACCTGAATCAAATTATGGAATCCTATACTCTTTTGTGTGTATAAGTATGAGTTATTTAAAGTGCATACACGCTGTTATATACGTCAAGGAATCTGTATAGATGCCTATAAATATAAAATTGAGGACTTCTGGTGTTTGGCAGGAGGCCAGGTAGCCGCGTTATTTGTAGAAAGTCCGCGCTAATGAGAAATATTCATGAGAACAAGTTTGTTGTTCATCGTCATGTCTATCACATTTTCAGATCTTCAATTACCCCGCACGTCAATTCGGCTACATAACACTTTCTCTTCATGTATGTCATAAATGCTAACAACGATATTTCATATATCTCGCTTTATTCATATACTTGAAAAAGAGAGCATTTTCTTCTCTTCGCAATACTACTTAATTAGTTTCGTATTTTTCACAATTATTATCATGCTTACATTCGGTAACATCAACATTATATGGTTTGTAACTTTCTGTTCCTACTCATCATATCCTTTCGGATCAGTTGGTTCACTTTTATATTCTTCCTTATAAAAAGGCGCTTTTTTTCTCTCTTTTTTTATTTCTTTGTCATTATGAGTTTCTTTTTCTCTTTCTTTCTTTATTTGTTTCTTTTTTTATTTGTTTCTTTCTTTTTTTTCTTCTCGTCTGTAATTTCGTTCTTTTCTTTTTCTCATTTCCAACCGTCCCCCACGATGCAGTAATGGATAGCGGCTAGGATTGAGGTATCGGAGAGCCGAATCCATTACATTCATTTACGTGCTAATACCCTTGGAAAAGGTATGAGTCTTCTTATTCTCCTCCCAACTATGGGTAAATAGCAGGACAGATCAGGTTCTATAGCCTTGGATGGCAAGTGATCTATTGCAGAAAGAAATGGCAACCTACTGCGGGAAAAAATCTGCCTCGTCAATCATGTATCGAGAGGTACTTGATCGCCTAAGCGAATAATACGCATGGCATATAACTGACTCAACTTTTCCTAAGCAATATCAGTATTTTCTTTTTCCAAACGGACATTTTTTCTTGCTTGTTCTCAGTATATTCCAAATGATAATCTGTATTATTATTATTATTATTATTATTATTATTATTATTATTATCATTATTATTATTATTATTTTTATTTTTATTATTATTATTATTATTATTTTTTATTATTATTATTATTATTTTTTATTATTTTATTTTATTTTTTATTATTATTATTATTTTATTATTATTATTATTATTATTATTTTTTTATTATTATTATCATTATTATTATTATTATTATTATTATTATTATTTTTATTATTATCATTATTATTATTATTATTATTATCATTATTATTATTATTATTTTTATTTTATTATTATTATTATTATTATTTTTATATTATTATTATTATTTTATTATTTTTATTTTATTTTTTATTATTATTATTATTATTATTATTATTATTATTATTATTATCATTATTATCATTATTATTATTATTATTATTATCATTATTATTATTATTATTTTATTATTATTTTTATTTTTATTATTATTTTATTTTTTTTTTTTATTATTATTATTTTATTATTTTTATTATTATTATTATTATTTTATTTTTATTATTATTATTATTATTATTATTATTATTATTATTATTATTATTATTATTATCATTATTATTATTATTATTATTATTATTTATTATTATTATTATTATTATTATTATTATTATTATTATTATTATTTTATTAGGAATTATTAAGGCAGGTCGTGGTGTGTTGTTTGGCCACATTTCATGTTAATTTTTTTTTTTTTTTTTATTTTTAGCGTTACATAGACAAAGTTCTCCTTATTAAGACAATTTTCTGTATGTCTTGCTGGGGTTTCCAGGATTCTTTCAATGTGTTGTTTTGTTCCATTTTTTATAATTATTACCACTGGTATTATTTTTGTTTTTTCCACATTTTTTTCTATTTCAATTTCCAGGTCTTTGTATTTTGATAGTTTTTCAAATTATTATGTTATTGGATTATCAATTAGTAGGCAAGTTTTTTCTTTCTGGTTTTGACAATAATGTCCGGCCTATTTGCTTCAATTTTTCTGTCTGTGTGGATGGTATAATCCCATAGAATGGTGACATCTTCTATTTCTGTAACCGGCGCTGGCCGATGTTTATTATTTTCCAAAGTGTTTGCACATTGTCCATGTAAGTATTGCCCCACTCTATCGTGACGATTTTTATATTCATTTAAGTAGTATAGAACATCCTGAGATTAGATGGTCTATTGTTTTTTGGTATTTGTCACAGAACCTGCATTTTGGATCCCATTATTATGTATGATATTTGCCTGAAAATTAGTGAAAAGATGCAAGAATAAAGCCTTCAGTTTCAGACTTTAATCCAGATAACCATCGATGAGTATTAACTTTATCAACATTGGGTTTATTTGCACGTTCTGGATATTGGCCATGCAGAGGTTTGTCTTGCCAGCGTTGTTTCATCTGTTCAAGGGCTTTATCCTTGGCTTTTTTTTTCATATCTTTTGCTGCAATAGTTGGTTCTTGGCTTCTGTTTTGATTTACTACAGAATCTACTAAATGTAAATGTTGTTTGTATTTACTGCCTTCTTTTTTATTATTGAATATTTTTTTCTTTCTGTTTTCATGTTGTTTCACTAATTTTATCATCCAGTTCATTTGTTGTTTCCATGTAAGTTTTTCAATAGTTGTTGTCTTGTATGACAATTCTAGCTGAATAAGACCTCTTCCACCTTCTTTTACGGGGTATGTATAGACGGTCTACATCAGCCTTTGGATGATGCATCTTATACTTTTTTTTTTCTTTGTTTTAGAATCCATTTGTCTGATGTCATTTAGAGTCCAGTTCAAGATGTTGAAACTATATTGGACCACTGGGATGGCAAGGTTATTAATGGCCATAATTTGTTCTGAGAATTCAATTCAGTTTTTAATCATACCCTTTATAGTTTTTTTTTTTTTTTTTTCCTTCACCTCATTTACACCTAGGTACTTATAAGCTTCTCCTTGTTCTAAATCTTTTATTGTTACAGCAGGGTTAATAGAGGAAGTTTGTTGTAGCGATCCTCGTAAAAGCTTTCATTTATCCAAATTGAATTTCATTCCAATGTCTTCACTGAAGCATTTTACAGTTTGCAGAAGACCTTCCAGCTCATTGTCATTCCTAGCATACAATTTTAAGTCATCCATGTAAAATAGATGGTTTATTTTCTTTTTGAGCTATTTTGTAACCGCAATTGGCTGGTTAATGCTATGATATCAAAATCTTAAGGAGACAAAGAGTCACCTTTTGAAATTCTATTGATGTTTATTTCGCCAGACTTCTTTCCATTTTTATGATTGAGGTTTTGTTTTCCATATCGACATACATTGTTTGATGAAATTGATGATAACGGGTGATACCTTGTACATACTTTAAAGACTTTAAGATCCAGGAATGTGGTACACTATCGAATGCTTTACGATAATCTATTACTAAGATTTTTTTTTCGGAAGCAGTTTTCCAGGATCATCCTATTTTAAGTAATTGGTCTTTACATCCGTAGCAGCCTCGTTTGCACCCTTTTGTTCAAGTGGTAGTATGTCATTTCTTTCCAAGAAGAATATGTCTGTTTTGTTAAAATAGATTTTAACAGTTTGTATGTTGTTGGAAGACATGTAATTGGTCTATAGTTTTTCGGAATATTTGTGTCACTATTTTTGGGTAGAAGAAAGGTAACCTTTGGTCATCCATGCAGGAATTTTAGTTGATCGGTAACTATTTTTGAAGTTCTTTTCAGTTTTTTTTGTGTGCTGTATTTAAATAATATAGCCAGAAGTTAGAATTTTATCTATTCCAAGTGCACATTTAACATCTTTTCTGTTTCCTGCCCATGTCTGTTTGGTTTATTTTTCATTCGTTCTAACTCTTGCGCAATCCAATCTAATGCCCATATTTTTTCCCCAGAACTGTATAACTTCTTCCATTTTAGGGGGACTGTCACTTCAATTCTTTTTGTTTACCTATTTCCCTGTTTTGTCGGTTTGAAAGATCTTTGTTCTGTCTATAGAATCTTGATCGTAGCGTCTTATTCTTTGAGCCTTCAGTTGTATTGTTTGCTTTATTTTTCTTTAGTTGATAGGACTTCATTTTCATTCCTGATATTGTATTTTCTTTTTCGACTCTTCTGCCTTTTCTAGTTCTTACATTTACTCCTCTTGCTAGTTCATCGAGTACTGATAATTCACTTCTAAGGTGTTCAATTTTTTTTTCTATTTTCTTTTTCCAAGGTGGATTTCTGGTGAGTGCCTTTTTTTTTACTTTTGATTTTCAGTTTATTGCTATTCTGATTTTATATTTTCATTGAGATTTATATGAGTGTCCTTCATCCAGAATCAATTTGAGTGCTGCATTATAGAGCTTAATAGTTTTGAGGTTATGATTTTGTTTTAGAAAAGTATCTGACTTATATGGATGATTTCATTTCCTTGTATATTAATCTTGTTTTCAGAAATAATTTGTTCGATGAATTTTTCGTTTTAAAACGTCTTGTGACTGACTAAGATCATACCTTTCCAACATTTCTAAATTTTCAGCATTACACAGGATATTTATTTCGGTTTTTTCATTAGACCTAGAGGCTTGTGTGAAACTTTTTTTCCCTGATTCCGGTTCCTTAATGTTTTGTTGGTTCATCTATTCTTGTTGCAATTCTTTTTATTTCATTAATTTCAGCCTCTGTCAATCGGTTATTTCGCATGAAACATTGGCTAGTTTATTTTTGTCTTGTACTTTTAATTGTTTCTTTAAAATGTCATATGTTTGGATGATTTTTTCTGAGGTTTGAGTAACCCATGGAATGCAGTCAACAACTTTTACTCCCTCACGAGACCATTTTATTTTTTCTTTCCTTAAATTTACGGTTATGGATCTCTGAGAATTTACAAAATCATTAGGATTATCCTGGGTGGGGACCTGAAGATTCATTCTTTGTAGGAGTTTGTTCCTATGGCAGATTTTTTCGACCTCAGGTAGGTTTTGAAGGATTTTATCCATTTACTGGACGTTTTGTTTCTATTTTTAATTTTCTATTCCAAAAAGTCCACCCAAAGTTGCCCGGCACGTTGAGTAACGGTTTTTGACAGGGTTCCGAAGCTGGATCGTTGCGACCTCATAACGGTCGGCACTTATATTTTTGATATTATTATTATTATTATCATTATTATTATTATTATTATTATTATTATTTTATTATTATTATTATTATTATTATTATTATTATTATTATTATTATTATTATAGTTGTGGTTATTGTTTTATTTTCTTTGATTTCTGGTGTGTACAAATTTCTTTCCGTGTCCCACCCAGAGACCTAAGTTTAGAAAAGTCATAATGACATTTTCCACTGACCAATTAAAACACACATACACACACACACACACACATATTTGACAGATAAAACTCTTCGTAAAGAGTAGGCTGTACTCGTGAGAAAATTGTTTTGTATTTCTTTAAGGCATGGGCTTCCAGTATTCCCTTCAATGACTTTACTGGAATCATTTTCCAACAAATGCTACGGCTCGAACTACAACAGGGATTGTTGATGTTTCCATGTGCCGCATTTTTGAGATTTTAATTTCAAGGTTCTTCTATTTTGACTGCTTTTTTGATAGCTGTTTGAAGAAGGTCCTTATATTTTGATAGATTTTTGAAGATTATTATTATTATTATTATTATTATTATTTTAAAATATTTTTGATTTGCATTTATTTTATGCTTGTTTTTTTGTATATTCTTCATCCAATGAAAGATATACAGTAAACAAATTAAATGGACAAAGCGATTTGGCTGTGCTTATTAGAAATATTTGGGGCTGGGGGCTTCTGGGGAGGTGATGCACCAGAAATTTTATTGATTTATTTTCAGTTCCTTTTTTCATCATACTCGATGTTCTCACCACAACAGGAACAGATTTTTTATGATTATTATTTTTTTATTTTTATTATTATTATTAGTAGTAGTAGTATTAGTAGTAGTACTAATAGTAGTAGTAGTGCTATGAATATTGAGAATGCTGTGTTAAGCTGTTCAATATCTTCAATGTATTCGGCAGAAAACCTCCATTTTGGATCCGTACTCTCTCATGCAAGATATTAGCTTTGTATCTGGCTGTAAACAGGCTGTGGGTCCTGTGTAGGAAGGTTAAAGCCTTTAGTCGCCCTAATTCCTAAACTCCTTAGTCAATGGTTGTTTGCAAATTTCTGTACATCAGTATTTAGGCTTCGAAGTAGGAGCTTATGTAGGGGCTTAAGACCCCAGCTTTCTCCTGTTTGCTTTTCGCCTAACGATTATGTTCTAGGTTGAACCGAGAATTTTTCATCACAACTTCGCATATTGGTATTTAGTTCTCATACGCAAGAAGTTGACTAATGCGTAGTAGATGACAGTTGCCAACTTGTCGTGTCGAGTTTCATATTCTGATTCATCATACATTTCGCCACTTGATTTGCATATCGCCACTTTTGCCATTTGATTTGCATAGAAAAAGTTTTGTTAGATTAATCTTCTTATATACTTATAATTCTCAAAATGTGCCTGTGTATGCATATGTGTGTATATGATCGGATGTTGTTTATGCGTTTCCACAGTTTTCATCCGATTTTTTATTTTTTTGTTTGATAGATAATTATTTAGTGCTGGTTTTTAGCCCAAATTGGCTGGAAAAAAAATACAACTTGGAATGTTAAAAATCGAAAAAAACTGATTTTTTTACACTTTGCGCAAAAGTTAAAGGCAAAATTTAAAGTCTTTAAACAAAAGCATACAATCAATTCAGAGATTTAAAATCTAACGCAAAAGATTATTAGAAAATTTAGAGATTTCTAACACAAATGATTATTAGAATTATTAAAAAAAATATTATAAATAAAAATTATCATATATTATTATTATGACGGTCAATGGAAGAGGTTTCTTTCCTGCATGATTGAGAACCCTAAAACGGTCCGTTTCAGGGCCACTCCCTCTTCACATTTTACACCCCCCATTTTTGGGGGATGTGCCTCAGTTGCACCCAATTGTTGTTACTAATATTGATTTTCGGGTGGGCTGACTTAAACTGCTCCAATAGAATGTCAACAATTCCCAGTAATGAAAGACCCTGCCGAAGACGGGTAATACTACTAGTAGTTATATATGAGGTATTATTATAGGCTGCAATAATATACCATTCCTTTTCGCTTATTTAGATGCACTTTGCTTAAATCATATTTATCTTTGATTTACGTCAGCGATATTTTCTCGCATTGGAAATGTCGCTGTCGAGTCTCTACTCTTTTTCTTCATTGCATTTATCACTAAAAACTAGAATTCTTATCTTTTTTTTTCATCGTTTATTTCATTGTTACAACCGGATGACATTAACGCGTATTTATTTTCCCGTCAATACTTTGCAGATGCAATCGTTCCTGTATCTCTCACATCCGTCAATACTTTCCCGATGCATACCGAAATCGTTCCTGTATCTCTCACATAAGACCAAAGGGAAATGCTGCTTGCACCTTGATACTAAACTTAAAAGGAAACTTAAATAAAAATATGCATTTATAAGTCTTATACCAGTAGCGAAACTGCGGACTGGGTTAAAATTCCGGCCAATATATTGCTTTACATCTCTTCTTCACCTACAATAAATAACAGGTTAGACATGACTCTCTATACAGGGATCAGCTTCAATCTAGGAGAAAGTCTGCCCTCAATTCAAAAACTTTAAAGAAGGCACAGTGAAACCATTTCAATGTCTTTTCCCGAAACTGATAACAATTCACAGCTAATAAAGAAACTCAAACTGCAGGAAAACGAGATCGTGTAAATCCAGAATATCTATGGTAAATAATTTTAAAAATCCACCTTTTTTGCCGACAGCACTCATTAGTAATGTGGTCTCTTTCTTTTTCATTACATTACCATAATAATCTGTATAATATTTTTTGAGTTATGAGGTTTTCAACATCTTCAATTGTAAGTCTGTCTCTTAAGGACATTATTCCATAGCCTTCGGCTCTTTATATACCTTTGTAACTCTAAAAATTTGGTCCTTTTACTACACATATCCTGGACTATCTTTCGCTGTTTCAGTCTACCATTCATTTACTCAGCATGTCTCATAGGTATTATATATTCCTCGTCCTGAGTATGTCTATAAACTTCATCCCACAGCAAGGCCTTTGGTCGGAAAGCTTTGAGGGGAGTGAAACCATCTCTTAATTACTACTGTTCCTAGATCCATTCTGACCCAGGGTGGTAGCATCTGTTATGTTCCCAGCTACGAATAAATAGTGAACTGCAAAACTTGCGTCAAAATACTGGAAGTATAGTTTTAAAAATAGAAATAATTAAATTACCAGCAACAGTTTTTTTGGTAAAAAGAAAAGAAATACTCAAGCTCTCATGAAAAGTAAATTTCGGCAATAAATAACCAATAAGGAATTGATATCCTCCTAAAGAAATAGTTATGTTCTCTAAGCCGACCTTCTGCATAATCTGTGCTAGAAATTTCCATTGTGTCTTTCTATTTTAAACCCATCTCTAGCAGCCGTTTTTTTTTATAATCGTCTTGCTGTACATGTATTATTTTCATAGTACTCAGAATCTTTCCGTACAACAACACTCTCTTCGTTTGAGCCTCTTTCAGAGTAAGGAAAATTTCTAGTACATAGAAAAGAGATGATTACGTTTTCATGCCAGTTATTTTACAGGAAACTCATTTTTCTCGACCCTCATAAATTTCCAGCTGTATTTTACGATTGATAATGTCTGGATAGTTTCAATTCTTTTTTTTTTTTTTTTTGATTTTTTTTCCATTTTCCTCCGTTCCGTCTGTAAAGTTCGCTAGAAGATCTCTGATTAATGTTTGTCATAAATGACACATTCACTTGCTCTGTTATCCAAGCTTTCTCAAAAGAAGGAATTATGGATGCAGCAATTCACTTCGTTCCAACGAAAGAACAGCTGAAAATTATTCGGCCTGACATAATTCTGATGTTTGATACTAAAAATACTGATTTCTGGAAGTGAGTCACCCCGCGAACATTTCGTGTTATTTAAGAGCTACAAAGCAACAAAAGTTTTAGAGAGCCATAATTGCCCACATCCTGAAAGGGGACGGCACATGTAATAATAATAATAATAATAATAATAATTGTTATGGTCCAGGTTAGGACCAAGGAAGAACAACAAGAACACAAGAGTAGAAATAACGAAGGTATATTACACGAAATAATAATACAAGATGTGGAAGGTGTTAGTATGACTGTTAGTCTGGTTTGGAGTGAACTACTATCGGCTCGACTCGATTCGATATTTACTTGCCCCCCACGAGGGCAAGATGTGGCACAAGGCCAAGTTTTACGTGGGTTTTCCGAGCCCGTAGGTTCGGCCAAAAAATGCCCTTAGAAACTGTAAAAAACAGAATCGGGTTGGTCAACCTCCCCGAATGAGACTCTGTCCTTCAGCGGAGCCTCGTCCGGGTTCCTCTCTGCTCAGAGGCAGAGAGTTCGACCGTCAAGCCGAAACGGCTCGACTCGATTCGACTCTCTCTCTTGAGAGGCGTAATATACATAGTGTTAGCCAGAGTTCATTCTGTAATTATAGGTAAGGACCCATGAAAATAATAATAATTGCATTAATGCCATAGCAACGTTAACTTTGAGACAAATCCCTTCTACTGGAAAACAACTACATCTGGTCTTTCGACTTATTATTTGAGATTATCTCCGATGCTTAAATATTTTAGCTTGATAATGATAATCGCATCGCAGCTGCTTACACACGCATACAAGAATTTCCTTAGCACATGTGCTGTTGCAGATGTGCACTTCCAAAGATATCAAGTATCCCCAAGGCGTCATACGAGGCAAAAAAAATTCCTGGAAAATTATCCAGAGTTTACCAAAGAAGATATAGGAGATATAAATTGTGCTTATGCCTGTTACATTTCTGCGATTATTATTATTATTATTATTATTATTATTATTATTATTATCATTATTATTATTATTATTATCATTATTATTATTATTATTATTATTATCGTTTGTGTATGCTGTTTCTTGCCTCGCATGCTGTAGAGCCTGGTCCAAACTATGGTCCTCAGGCCCCATCGGCAAATTGTTATTTAAGTGATAGCACTTTTCTTAGTATATGGGATTTTATTAGTAGGGCGATCCTCTGGTCAACTTGTATGTTGATATTACCTGCAACATTGTTAATAAAATTGTCTATTTCTTTTCTCACCAGACCCAGAGCTCCGATTGCTATTGGTACAGTCTCTGTCTTTCTTCCACACATGCGGTTAATCTCGATATCTAGGCCCTTGTATTTGAACAATTTCTCGATAATTTTAATGCAAGTGTTTCTCTGAGATGGTAATGCTATGTAAGCATATATTTTCTGAAATTCTTATCTTTTATGATAACAGGTCTGTCGGCATTTATTTCCATGTCAATTTGAATTGTCATGTCCCAGAGGATAGTTACATCGCTATTTTGGGTAACTGTGCCTGGTCGGTGAGCATACCATTTCTCAGTGGTTATTATTATTATTATTATTATTTCCTTAGATTACTGCTATATACACATTTCCTTGCGTTTCCGAACCAGAGACCTAAGCTCAGAAATGGCTTTATGATTTTCGCCACTTGTCATTTTTGCAAAAGTAAAAAAAAAAAAAAATAAAATAAAATAAAAAAAATAACAAACATTTTACAAATATAATTTTCGTAATGTGTGAGCTGCACTTTTAAGTGCAATTTTTTTTGTATTTATTTAAGGCATGGACTAGCAGGAATTTCTTCAATGAGTTTATCGGAACTTCTTTCAATCAATCCGAGGTTTCCAACTCCAACTGAAATTATCAATGTGCTTATGTGCCACATTTCGTAGATTTCCTTTTCAAGATCATAATATTTTGATATTTTTTGAAGATATTCAAAGATACATTGCAATCTGCAGGCCCTGCAATGCCAACAGAAAACGCACACTGTTGTCTTTGAACACGATTATTATTAATAGTATTATAATTTCTCGTTCTTCATTTTTGTTTCGCTTTGTTTGAATCATTTACCAAGACTTTCGACTGAGATTTTCTTAGGAAGGTATTGAAAGTGGTTTTCTGATTACTTGGGTTGTTCTTGTTAAAACAATGTTTGCATTTCAGATAAACATCGATTTCCGGATAGTTCCTTCATGCATTACACCAATCGCATGAGCATCGTTTTTAATGAAAATCGTTGCTAGAAAAAATATTCTTCTTTTGACATCATTTCACGCGCTTCCAAAACAAAACAACCAGAAAAATTCTTAAGTCGTATAAAATTTATTATTTTATTATTATGTAATGTTTATACGGTGGAGTAATATATAGAGGCTCGGATTGAGAAATTGGAGAGCCGAGTTCAAATTCCAGTCGAATCCATTACATTGAATTAATAGCTAATATTTTGGGGAAAGGTATGAATCCTATTCTTCACCCCCAAGCTATGAGGAAATAACAAGACAGACCGGGTTTTATAGCCTTGGATGTCAACTGATCTACTGCAGAAAGAAATAGCGACCTACTACGGGGGAAAAAATCTGCCTCTTCAGTCATGTATCTAAATATACATGGTTGCCTAAACGTGTATCACGCATGATACATAACTGACTGAATGTTTATATATGTTCATACACTATGATTAGTAGATGTTACTGCGGACTGAGCGACAGCATGCGTCCTTAAAATACCTGCGCCTTTTCCCTGTGTACCAGTAGACAACAACAATACTGCAATTTGGACGGTTCTAATTCGTCTGTGACATCGACATTTTGTATTTTTCAATCATTTGAGCCCAAACAAGTTAATTAAGTCACTAAGACGCAAGTGGTTAAGGAGAAAGAACAATAAAAGAACAGGAATTAAGAAAACAGAAGATAACGACTGACATTAAAATTACATTTTTAACTATCAATATTTAACGGGGAGCAAGAAGCCGGAAGAGAGTTTCACAAGCGGGAAGTGCGAGAGAAGAAACTATTAACATAAAACTTACGGTTACATCTAGGCGTTTACTTTGTAAACTGATTTGATATAACTGATTCGCTTTATACGGCTTATCAATCCTTTTCCGGTTATTCAAAACCAGAAATTATTTTTAGGTTATCAGATATTTTAGATAACAATGATTTAGTGATACAAGTTTTACTAATTAACTCATAGAAGGAGTTTGATTTATACGATTCACAAGAGTATTTGCACATTAGTGTATATAACGAAACCAATTGAAATTGGAGCTCGGCTCTCCGATTAACAATTCCGAGTCATTAACAATTACCCCACCCGCACATCCAAGCCTACATCACCTAGTATTCCTAAGCGGTCACCCGTCTAGGTACTGACGAAGCTCGACGTTTCTTAACTTCTGTGATTGTTCGAGATTTGGCCGTAACTGTGATATGCTGAGCCCTTTCTGCCAATTAAGCTTTAATTCACAATGTCTAGATGTCATAGAGACAATGTCTAGATGTCATAGAGACAATGTCTAGATGTCATAGATTTCATTGGGCAATACAAAAATGGGGAACAAGGCGAACATTTGAGAGAGGAGGACGCTGGTCTTCAATCTGTCTTAGCTAGCCATGATATAACTGACCTAAACATAACACAGTATTCCTTACACCAAAACAATACATTCTTACTTCAGTCAGTTATGTGCCATGCATACATAACTGATGGGTCAGCTTTTTTTCCCGGTGAAAATTGCCATTTCTTTCTGCAGTAAATCAGTGTTATGGGATCATACCCATAATAATAATAATAATAATAATGGACTATTCCATACTTAATAAATACTGCGCCTCAGGAAACCCACAATAAATAACCGACGTTGTGTCACATGTTGGGGGGGGGACTGAATACTGTCAGTAGTTCGGAGTCAGTAGTTCAAGTCGAGTCAAGAGTCGAGTCAGAGGCAGTCCGAAACAGAGTCGCGTTCAGACAATTACTGCAAGACATTGGAATAGTGATACTGGTCGAAACTACATTGTACTCTCTACTAAACCTGATTGTTCATACTAACACTTCTACTTCTCTGTATATATTCCTGTTTGTAATATATCTGTATTATTCCATATCCGTGTTCGAGTTCTTCTTTATTGGTTCTACCTTGGACTATCACCGTGGTATAAGGAACCGGACCATAACAATCAGTTATCATCCAAGACTATAAGACGCGGTCTGTCCTGCTATTTATCCATAGCTGTGGGGAAAAGAAGAAGATTCAGACCTTTCCCAAGGGTATTAGCACGTAGGTGATGTAATGGATTCGACTGGAATTCGAACTCGTCTTTCCGATTCCTCAATCCGAGCCGCTATCAATTACGCCTCCGTTGGCACAGATGAACATGTGGGGCAATACCAAAACTTGGGAGAGGAGAAGACTGGTTTTCAATCTGTCTTAGCTAGCCAAGCTAACTTTCCCAAACACAACACATTATTCCTTATACCAATACAGTACGGTCTTACTTACAACCCTTATTACACCCACCATAATTCCTCAGTCTCTATGTAGTCCTAACTAGTTTTCATGTGTACAATTTTTCTGTCGTATTAAATAACACTGAAAAAAAATCATCAGGAAAATTACCATGAAAGTATTTATAGAAAAAGCACAGAGAAGCTACTTTAAGCAGGCTTAATGGACTGAAGCCGAGACACAAGGTCAGGATTATTCTTTGTATTTTATCAATAATTCGATTTTTCGTCCTTTTGGTATATTTTGGTATTATTGTGAGCAAGACTATAGGGTTAAATATTTTACACTTACATCCTTATCAAGACTATATATATATATATATATATATATATATATATATATATATATATATGTGTGTGTGTGTGTGTGTGTGTGTGTGTGTATATATATATATATATATAGATAGATAGATAGATAGATAGATAGATAGATAGATAGATAGTTAAACCTAGTGACAAACCTACCAAGTTTTCACCTAAGCGGATCGTCAGAGATTTTTTCGACAGACTTTTATGTTTCTAGCTCTTTCTTTTTTTAAAAACTTTTTTTCCTTCGAGATTGATTTGATTATGGGCAAATCAAAAATTCAAAGTCTTTTCGAGACGAGTATATATATATATATATATATATATATATATATATATATAGATAGATAGATAGATAGATAGATAGATAGATTGTGTAGTGTTACATTATATCATGCATATACCCACTACAAAACTGTACATATTGATTCAAACTTAAAAATAGTTAACTGCATTTCGGGATAAAATATATTAGTTACATCGTGATTTCCCACCTGATAAATGGTTAAAAAAAGATTTACGCTGAAACAAGATGTACTCTTTTGTAGCGGGTGTCAGCATGTTCTAATGTAACTCTGCATAAGAAATAGATATTTATTTCTCTAATTTAAATTTTGAGCCTTGTTAATTTGAATTAATGTTTTGAACGCTGAAATCTTACTCTTCCTTCTTTTACATTTTACACACACACACACACACACACACACACACACACACACACACACACATATATATATATATATATATATATATATATGCAGGAGCGGCCATAATATAAGGAACGGAAACAACAAAGACATAAATATGTGTATTACTTAAAAAGTAATGCATGATTAGCAATGAAATTTTTACCGAATAAAGATTAGGGTGTAATGCATAAATAATATACAAATTTACAAAAATTTACATAATAGTTTGTTTTTTGTTTTTTTTAATAAAGATTAAATAGAAGAAAGGAAATAAGCTACTGGACAAAAGTTAAGGAGTTATGTAAATTTTTGTAACTTTGTATAATATTTATGCATTGCATCCTAATCTTTATTCGGTAAAAATTTCATATATATATATATATATACTCGTTTTTCGTTTTCGTTCATCTTCCATCTGTGTTCGAATGCTACAACCATGTCTACGACGTGTTTCCCCTTTTTACGACTATCGACACAGCTTTACATGCTTCAATATACTATCGATATCAAAGTTAAAAATATCGTATACTTTTTTTCCTACGACAGCCTCTTATTTGTGATGTCACCATTTCTCGAAGCCATCAAAATGAAGACTTTTAAACAGTGCACAGTATCTGACTTTCTCCATTCTTTCATGTTTGTTCTTCTAATTCTTTTTTTTATTCCAGTGTGCTGCATTCACTGATGGAATTGTTTATCCACCTGCCGTTGTTCTGCGTTCAGGCAATGTTTGCCTTTTTATCTGCTTTGCGTATTCTCATTTTGACTTTAGTTTAGTTTATCTGGAGTCATTTGTTCGGCACTGCGATAATAAGAGATTTCTCATCTTGCTTTTAGGCGTCCACTGTGTATCCATTATTTTTTTTCTCTTATATTTGTCTTTCCGAATTTCGGTGGGGATATTTTTCTCTAAGTTTTAAACACGGGATTTCAAACCATTTTTTCTTAAGTCTATTTTTGGAATTATCTGTGTCTTCGTGAAATTTCATTATTTTCTCTCTATTTTTCTTCCTTCTAACATTGGGGTTTTTCTATTTATTATTCTCTTGTACATCAGTAATAAATAAAATGTTGCAATTCTCTACTCGCATTTTTGTCCTTCTGCGTTCTTGTTTTCCAACCTCGTTCCTTTGCTGTAGTTTTGTTAATGCTTTTCTTCTCTGACAATCTACGAAAACACTTTTCGACTTATGTTATTTATATAACACTTTGGTTTGTTTTACTTTCCAAACTTTTTCCATGAAGTTTAATGCCGAATTATCTCGTTTTCATAAACAAACAAATAGGCCGCCATACATCCGGCTTGCACGAGAGTCAAAACCTAGACTTTGAGTTTTGTTTATACTAAAGACAGTAGGTCTAATCAAGTGCGCCTTGGTTTGAAGCAAAAGTTAGAGATAGTTCGGCTTAGCACGAGAAAGGGAAAGATAGATAGATATAATCCCGATTTACACGATATTTAAGCATAAAGACTTAATACATAAATTTCCATTTTCTTTTCGGAGTTTATTCCACTGCACAGAGAGACAAAGAACGTATTCTTGACACTAACTGGCAGGGGAAAATATCTACGTAATCATTACTCACTTAAGTGTAATTGAGTTGTTCCGAATATAATGTGTGATTTTAGAATAAAATGTATCTTCAATATTTACATTATTCGGACTATTGTGCTCATCTTTGTTTGCCATATTTATCACTGCGTTTCGGCCGTTGTACGCTCCGGCCTTCTTCAGAAAAAGGCGCGGATATTTTAACATGGCGCAATGGATAGAAGTGTTGGTTAGATCCAGTGACAGCTCCCAAAGTATTGTGAGTTCAATACCTAGTTAAGGCAATGGAGAACTTGGAGAGGTGAATTAACAGGAGATAACTGACATCCATTAGACATGAAAGGGTTCTGTTCGACGTTACAACCACCTGAAGAAGGCTGCGGTGTACAACGGCCAAAACGCTGTGATAAATATGGCAACAAAGATGAGGGCAATAGTCCGAATAATGTAAATATTGTAGATAATACCTCATCGCAGAAATATACACAAAATTTATCTTCTAGTTACTGTATTTAAACAGTGTTAAAAGCAATCATAATATGAACACTGAATATCTATCGATTTAAGATATGGCGTTACAAGATTATGCATTTAAGATAAAAGTCTAAAGGTTGCATGCCAAGAAATCGTTTAATGCAGTTTGTGTATCTTCTTTGCAACGGAATGTCTTTTAAATAAAAAAATATCAAGATGTTTGAAAAGTGGTATGTAGTGAGCGAGAGATCAGGGGTATATGGTTGATGTGGAAAATTTGTCATATCCCAAGTCGGTGAGCTTATGTAGCATTATTCTGGAAGGCCAACCATCTGGTCCACGTCGCTTATCTACAGCCGGTGGCATTTTGCTTAATGTAATGGGCATTTCATTCAGCTGCTTGCAGTAAACCATGTCAGTGATGCTCTTGTTAGATTAAAAAAAAAAAATTAATGGCGGACTAGCAGAAACGCACTATAATCTTCTGTTCGTGCAATATCGGATTTCGAATGTGTTTGCGCCATTTGTCATAATCAAGTCATTACTATGATTGTTTATAATTGTCATAAATGAACCATTTCTCATCTCAAGCCACTGTTCGATCAAGAGATGTGTCATTCAAATTTAGCAAGTGCAACCTCGAACACACTTCAAAAACGTGGTACTTTTTGGCTCTATATGAGTTCGCGTGGAAGCCGTTTATCGAACTTCTTCATTATGACAATGTTCATGAGATAGATAGATATTATTGACACACGCATTATTTGTGAATTCTGTCTGATACTTTGACATGAGTTTGCTCTTAGTGTGTTTTCAGGTGTCGATTGTCAATTGCAGATGACCTTCTCTTCTACTTTGATCTTCAAGCCTCATATCCCCACTGCGGAACTTCCGAACCGACCGTCCACTTTCCGATCCCAGTTGAATCATTCACCCCATGCTCTGTTAATGTCTGCAGCTATTTGAGAAGCATTATGACTAAGCATGAATTTATGGAAAAATAGTAAACGCACCTCTTTTTTTTCCTGTTCAACATGAATGGGTAAATAATGTTTTAACTTAAATTCTGAAAGCGATCAATAAATAATTCATAAAGAAGACAGTTTAATCGTTAGAAAAAAGCAATATATTTTTTTCAACAATTATAATATATTGAAGGAAAATTAAAATGTTTATTCTAAAACGAGCAGGCCCATTGGAGTAACGGATAGCGGTTCGGATTGAGCAATCGAGTACGAATTCCGTGATAAAACTCTTGGGAAAAGTACGAATTTTCTTCTTCTCCCCATGAGTAAATAGCAGAATAGACCGGGTTCTATAGCTTTGGATGGCAACTGTCTACAGCAGAAAGAAATGGTAACCTACTGCGGGAAATAATCACTTCATCTATCGAAAGATACATGATCGCCTAAGTGTGCCTAAGTGTGTATCACGCATGGCAATTAACTGACCGATTCTAGAATCGGTCATTTTTTTCCGAACAAACTAATATTAAACATATGTTAAAAATGATGTTACTATGTAAAAAAACTGAAACTGAATTATATGTATATATCTATGTAAGTTTGCTAAAATGTTCAAAGCTTCACAATGGAAATAATTGTTCATTTTGCAAAAAAAGACATTTATTTTAAACATAAAGTCACTCCCTCTCAAAAATACATCTTCTCCATGGCTCAAAAGTCTCAGAAATTTCACAGTGAAAACAAAATATACACATTCAGTTAATAACTTCACCATATTACGGATAAGTAACATGTTATTCAGCATCTAGATATAATCTCTTTCAGCCATATATATATTCAGCATCTAGATATAATGAATGGTATGTGAGCAATGCGTCGACGTTACTCTTTTAATAATGGCCATGATCAAAAGTATATCTATAAAAATATATCAGATAATACACCGAAACATAAGCTTTGTCAGTTACCTAGAAATGTTTAATTATTTGCTATTTGAATTGAATATAATTAAACATTTCTAGTTATTATCTTTCTTGTATTAATCTTTGTACAGGATAATAGATTTTGTATGTACTTTTGCGACATTGACTGCACTGTTAGTATTTCAAAGATATTTACAAAGTTGTCTAAGTTTAAAATCTTAGCTACAAAACGAAATTTAATCGAAAACATTAGTGGTAAACTGTTTACGAAAAACAGGATGTGCATGCTGTCCAGAGAAATTTGGTTTGATAAGACAGGAATGCCGTCGTCTCAGATTTCTACTGGCCGATTACATGTGGGGTAATATATTTGCCTAATAAAATAAAAGGAGATAATCACTACTTTAATCTTGAAAAGGAACATTTTTATTGCATTATTCTAAATAATTAGAAGTTAACAATTTTAAAAGATTGTATCCTCGGCACAAGGATAAAATCATATCAATAATACATACAAATAGAAATATTACCTCGAGGTTTAAAAAATCATTTCATCCCGATCAAGGAAATAAAGCCAATAAGACGCTGTAGAATAACTGAGTATGAAAGAAAATGAGAAAATAACAACATTATTGAAGAGGGAGAACAATAACAGAACAGGAATTGTGAAGACAAAATATAAAATATATCGATTGACTTTGAATTTAAAATCTTGAATATCAAAAGGCTGGGACAGAATTATACAAGCGAAAAGTGGGAGAGATTGGACTGTTTGTAGTGAAAGTATGTTTACATGTAACCATTTCAATTGTAAAAGGACGAGACCTAGCCGCCAATCTAGCACTGCCCTTAAATACGTAAATTCTAGGTAACAAAGAGCATTGCTCATGAGAACAATATTTATGAAAATATTAATGGAAAAGGCAAATTAAATGTCTGCAAGTTGGTGGATATGTGACTGAAGACGAGATGCTAGGTCAGGACATGTACGAAGGATAATAAGTTGTGGAGAGCCATGATTGACAGCGTTCTAAAGTGACACGTCATATAAAATAAGAACCTTTATCTACTGAGCGCTATCCATACTTTCATCATCTTTATTGATTATCAGCATGGGATTGATGCTTTCGCCTTTTATGACACTTCATTTTCAAATCGATATTTTCTACATTCTACTGCAAGGAATTTTCCGGCATTTTCAAAAGATCTTCTCATTTCCATGAGATTCACAGTTTGTGTCCTTTAGACAAAATTGTCATACGGATCCGGAACCCCATACCACTGAATATTACATGCTTATTACAACCAACGACTTGTGAATTTATGAACAACTCTTTCAACTGATCAGCTTCAAGCTGCGTTTTTCATCTCCGTCGACACGAAAAGGTTCCTTTTATGTTCGTTTCTCCACGCGGTCAGTGATCCAAAAATCGTGTGGTTGGTTGGTGCTTAAAGAAAATCTCCATTTAACTTGACCAACAAAAATTTTATTTGGAGATATCGTGTTCCCGGACGTTACTAGGCTCAAAATTCTTTGGACGTTTTCATCTTTTCTTCTTAGGGACATCCGCCTTGACTTCCGGAGCAAATAGATAAAGAGAGCCGTTGTTACAGTGTCACTCGAAATTAAGACAACCAGAGTGTGGTTTCCCTTGAGTGCGGGAGTTGCTCAGCCCCTGTGGGAATACGCTTTAGTAATTGACTCATAATGATACCGATTTTCCTGGATCGGTAAAGTACTGAACTAAATGTTTCTTGGGTAAGTCGTTATTTAAAAAGACGCGACTGAAACAGAGTTTAAGTCTGTGAATATTTAGGATTGCACGAGATCTCTCCGAAATGTAACAACCGATTTTGGATATCTCTAGAAACAGTTGCGAGGTTTAGATGAAATATAGCAAGCAAATATAGTAACGGGTAATGAGTCATTCATGGTAGAGGGTTATTATATTTTTGCGGATTATTGTAATATGTAGGATAGACAAAAGTTGTCAGCTTGCGGCCACATCACGTTGGAACATCGGTACAGAAGTTAAGCAACGCCAAACCTAGTCAGTACCTAGAAAGGGTGACCACTTGGGAATAACAGTCACTTTAAGCTTAAATGTACGAGTGGTGTAATGGATGATCGCTCGGAATTGTTAATCGTTGAACAGACTTCCAATACCAGTTAGGTTCCTTACATTCACTTACACGGAATTATCGTTAGGAAAGGAATGAATTCACCTCTTCTCTCGTCTGCTAAAGAAGAATTCTGACAATTTAGAAAACATTTTCTGGGTTTTAAATACCCATCAAAGTGTTGATAAGCCGTAGAAAACGAATCATAACGAAAAAAAGCAAAACAAAACAAAACAAAAAATCATATCAAAGGTAGATCCTAAGCATGAAGAAGTTGAGATTCTAATGTTAGATGAATCGTCTGCTCGGGATTGTGTTTCTACAAATGGAACATCATTCTTAACAATTGGGTACAAGAGCAATGTAGATTTTTGTCCCCTATCTACATGGCATGAAGTTTCTTAGCTGTAAAATTCTGAACTTTTGGAATTAGGGAATGTCGCTCGTCAGAACATTTTCAATGGAGATAGCGATATAGTACCAACTGTCTTCCAACATTGTGGAGAAATGGTGTGTATGTGTTAAAAGAAATTTAACCATAAGTTTATTCATTCGGCAGTGAGACGTCATTGATTCTAACGTGTGACCGGTTCATTTATCATGTAAATATTTTTTCCTATTCCTCAAGAAACGTACAGGGTTTAGTTTGGCCCTCAAACCCATAGTAACATAATTTAACATCTTATCTTTCCTGGGATGTACCAAAACTAAAACCAGCATAAAAAGTATGATTTACTGACTGAGTTGTAGTATGTTTTGATCATTGGATTGTGATTTATCAACATTATCTTTTTACGAACCTATGAAGGTGTCATTACACAACCTTTTGATTGTTTTTAAATTCCATTTTTATTTTATGCTTTTTCCGATAGATGCACGCTGCATCCATATAGAGAACATTCCAGTTTCACTAACAAATGACTGAATCTTGACCAAACAGGGCGATACTTTTTTCTCGCGAGATAAACTGACGCCTACTACTGATAGACCGCCTATTTGCATTTGCTTGCTGAACTATTTCTTGGCATTCTCCAAAGGAATATATTGTATATACTTTTTCTGTACTGGGACTGGAATTCTAACTTTATTTCCTCTAGATATTGGAGATCGATTTCCTATTATTATATTTTCTTTTCAAGAGGATTGATTTTTGAATGAATCGTTTTGTAAGGTTTATCAATCCACTGCAAGATATTTAAAGCCAGGCAATATTTTTAGATTGGAAGATATTTTTAGATAATAATGATTGGTTAATACAGGTCTTACTAATTAAACAATAGCTGGTAGGGAAAGAGGTGAGGTCATACCTTTTGTAAAGGTATTGGCGCATAAGTGAATGTAACAAAGACGACTAGAATCGGAAACTCTCTCTCTAATTAACAATTTCGCGACATGAATCCCCAGAACATCTGAGGTAACAGCACCTGGTATTCACAAGCGGTCACTCATCTAGGTACTGACCAGATATTGCCTAACGTCAGTCCTCGTAGGGGCACGGATGTTTTAAGTTGATGTAGCCATAGGCTTTTTCCAATTGTCGAACTCTTGGTATAATATATTTTTGTCACACTCGTTTCCATGCATATTGCCTAGTAGCTTCCCTATGCTATGTATATTAAATATAACTGGCTTCTTTTAGTTTGTAACAATCAGCATCTAGCCGATCACAAGAGGAAGGGATCGATGCTCGCACCGAGTCCTGCGCAACCAACGGTTGCGTAGGCTGAGGGGAATTTTTTTCGCTGCCCTAGTGCACGCGCTCGGGTCCCCACATTAATCCGACCTAGTGTCACATGTCATTCTCGTAGGGGAATGTATAAATACCGAGTAAATACCTCATCTTGTCAATCAGTCTATGGTAGCTGTGGTTATTTCGAACCTTACGGGACACTTCTTTCTCTGAGGCTGCGGCAACTTGATGTCAATAAATACAGTTATGCATGTGCAGGTATAATAACGTTTATCAATGATGAAAGTGGAACGGATTAGCCAAGTTCAAATACTCGTCTCGTCTTGTGCTTTTACGGATGCATAACGCATTCCTTAGTTCCACCAACTCTAACCTTTACAACTAAGAACCGTAACATCACGTTCACTGCAGCGAAACATCCTCACCTCCTTTCGTATTCCATTAGTAAGAAGAAAGTCTCACTCGAACAACTTTTTCCTACAAAGCGGTACATTTTAGAATCTGCGCCAAAGAGGATGCTTTCCCTACTAATACAATCTTAAATTCTTCAAGTTTAGGATTAGCCATTATTTTTTCCACATATACCTATATGTCTCTTACTGCTCATACAATAACCCGCTTCCGTAACGCTTTAATTTAAGTGGTTCTTCTATATGGGAGGGGCATTATTAAACAAAATATCTTGCCACCGCCATCTGTGAGATGAGCAGACTTTCGAGCTTTGGTTGGTAGAAGGAATGCCCCGAACGAAGAGAAGGCAATAGAAAACTACTAAAATTTCCGAGTATTCATTGCAGATAATAAAGAAGAGAAAATATGGAGAGCCATGACCACGTCCTCGCTGAAAGGATATTCAATTTAAAAATGTGTATGTTTTTAGCGATAAACTTAATTGACCTTCGCATTTTGCTTAAAGATATCATGAGTAAACTAACTATACAGGCTAACGTCTAATGAAGAAAACTTTATATATTCTGATATGATATTTCTAAAAAAAATTTCAAGGCCCACTCGTTAAGATAAGGAGTATAAATATTTTTGTGCCTTAAAATTTGAAAAATTGCGAATAGTTTTTTTTTTCTTTTCTTTTTTCTTTTTACATTAAAAAACATCATTCAATCTTCTCTTTACTCTTTTACCGGGATCGAATACAGATAGACAGGCGTTGGTGAGAAGTCGCAAACTATTTCAAACAACGTGACAGACGAATGACAGATGTGATCGTATAAAAAAAACCGTCTTCTGTTTTACTATACTGGTTCCTCCATCCACATGTTAAGCCTTGTCAAGTATGCTACTCGCTTCTTTCCTCTGCTTCACTTGTATTCAATTGGCCCAGTGATTGTTAAATACTTCAAGCATTCTTTCCTCATTATGTGCCCGCAATTTGCCAGCTGCTTATTTCTGATTGTTAGCAAGCCGTTTCTTCGTAGTTCATATTCTCCTTAAGACATCTTCATTCGTTACATGTGATGTCCGTGGTATTCTAAACATTCGTCAGTCGTAACTAATCTCCGGTGCTACAAGTAGATGAAGATAAACGCTAATTATGCCTGCATGCTTGTAAAAGAATGCCTGATTGAGTCGTGTGATCAGAGGACATCAGTTAGTGTAATCTTTCGCAAATTGCGGCGCGCGTATGTGACACAATCTATTTTAGGTTGGCATGTGTACGCGTCTCAATAGGTTCTTTTTCTTGCAAAGGTGAGAGATTTAAGCATTGTCCTGTATATGATACACTGGAAGCCTTAAATGATTTACACGTCGCGTCTTATATAGAAATTCAAGGAAATGAAATCATCATGTTTTTTATTTAGCTTTGTTTTTGTAGGGGGATGGTATTGTAAGGACTTAGCTTTTACAAGCAAAATATTAAAGACAGCTGACAAGGTACTGCGATTAAGCATTTTATTCAATTTTTCTTGCTTTCTTAAAAGTGTTTTCTTTTCTGGACATAAAGTATGTAAAAAACTGCCTAAATGCTTTATATGTCCGATCCCTTTTTCCTCTTCTATTAGACATTATCATGGATGATAATCATACGAACACATGAAAAATTGAATAAAAAAGATTAATCGTAGAACCTTGTCTTTAATAAAAACCAATTTAAAAGAGTCGTTTCTGTTCAAATACACAATTATATATATATATATATATATATATATATATATATATATATATATATATAGGTGCCAAAAACAGCGACGTTTTAATAAAGAATATGCTTTTCTGAAGGAAAGAATATTTGCCTGATATCGCAATTTATAATAAATTATTATATCTACAGATTATTTCATTTATTAAACAGAAATGAAAATTAGTGAGTTTTTCAATGGTAGTTTGACTCTTGGACCAACATTACACATACGTATCTATCTATCTATCTATCTATCTATCTATCTATCTCGCTCACGCACACAAACGCACAACCCATATATAATATAATATAATAATAATATAATACATTGGGTGCCGGTGTTAATAAAATAGTGCACGATGCAATATAACAGGGCTATAAAGTAGATATTAATAAATTTTGCATATTTCCCTGGTCTTATGTTTCATGCACGATGCAGTCTTCAGGTGCTGAGTTAAGAATGATCGTTACACAATTTAAATTTTGTTAAATATATCTGGTTGTCAAAATGATAAAGCAGTCCGTATTTTATACGGGGTTTGCTGTTTGTCTTTGTTTTTTCACTTTGTGTTTCTCTTTTAAAATTTGTATTTAAAATAAACGTAACTAAAATAAAATTTAAAAAATAATGAAGTTCATAAGTAAAATAAATAAAAACACACACATGCATCCACACAGATTATTTAATTCAAGTAATAAAGGTGGAGTCAAAATCTAAATAGCATTGCGTTAAACAGATATATTTAACAAAATTTAAGTTAATAGTCTATCTTAAAACACTGGAAGATTGCACTGTTCATGAAACCCTGAGTCATGTTAGCGACGAAGATAAAAATGCATATTTCATAATAATACTAATTATATATATATATATATATATATATATATATATATATATATATGATGGACTCTTCCGTCGGTTTCGACGTATGAGGATCTGACAACTTAATTGATTAATTAATGAAACTTTGTCCTATAATCTTAAATCACATTTAAGATCCGCTAGTGATTTAGAAAGGGGGCCGCATATGGAGCAAGAATAAGGTATGTGGGATGAGATCACTGTTAGATTAGCAGGCCTTTTAGATCTTGCTCTCGCTTCTTGAAGACGATTCAGACAAGCTGATTGAAAACTAGTCCACTAAAACACGTAGATCTACATTCTACCCGCTCCAAGGCTAAGCGCTCGAAGTTATTTTTAGTGTTTACCCACATTTGAACATAGGCTTTTTTTTTCAAATTACTAACGTCTACCGGCCTGAATATTTGAGAAATCTTATTTAAGAAAAATATACGCACTGCGGTATGCTTAACACCTGTGTACCACTAACCAACAGAAAACACTGCCTGTTCCGACGTGTTTATACCGACTCAGCAACAAAGAAAATTGTCTGTCAAACAACGCTGAGTAGTACCATTAAGCGAAGTCCTTCGTGTCATAGATTCTCGAATTTATATCTGCTCAGTTTCGTATCAAGAAGTAATGCAATTTCTGAAGACCTAAATCATTTTTAGTGGATATCTGAGTAGACACACTGTTTTTACTTTTAAGTGGTATATTTATTATCGTCTACCTATCGGAATATTTAAGAAATGCTGCCTTAAGGCACATAAGTTTCTTTAATAAGATTTTTCGAATATTGTCATTTACCGATATGATTTGCTCTGTGAATCATTGAAGTTTGTCTTTTTTTCTTTCAAAGCAACCAAATATTGTCGAAAATATTTGGAAATTTAACATAATTTCGAAGAACTCTTTTACAGTTTTCCAACTGACGTCGAACGGTTTATTTAACATAAATGTGTGTGTGTGAGCGTGTGTATGTGAATTTATAAAATTGTTTTGTGCTTAAACTAATTTGGAAGCCAGACTTACTTTTCCATGATTTTTTTCTCATTTGACATATTTATCTCACGACCTTAGAGTGTACCACGAGTGTAACTAGCTGTCAAATATTCACAACACAGCACAAATCTTTCGACTTCCGGCATTGGTTGATTGTTTTCAATGCAAACTAACACGCCTGGAAAAAAAAAACAACATTGAATATTTCCTTATATCTAGAAAGAATAAATTATCACTGGAAAGCTATGATTTCTGAAATGCTTAAGTCAGTGATAACATCAGCATGCTACACTCCAGTAAATCATTACATAGGAAATACATAGTTATTGTATATGGCTTTTAAAATTATTATAAATCCGGGACTTAATTCTATATAATAGTGGTTGAATTTTAGAGAATTTAAGGATTATATCATATTTCCATTAATAAATATGTTCGTAGAATGCTAAAATGCTAGGTGATATATCATTTCCTATATAACAGCGAATGCTGGGAAACCTCTTCACAATGAAGAAGATACTTGAATGGAAGGGGTTATACTGACAAATTCTAAGAATACCATAAATTGAAGAATGTTAGCAACGGTGAAAATTTATTTTAGAACTGGTGCTATAAGGAAAATTATATTTGGATTCAGAAAAAAAGGAACTGGAATGTCTGAAAGAAATGATTAAAAAGGACTTCAGAATGAAAGCCCAACAGGACATATTGAAGGGAAGTAGTTGGAAATGACGGACAATTTACTTAAGAGATTGTTCGAATCGATAGAACAAGAACAATAGGGGATACAAAGTGAGGACGCAAACAGTAGAAATCGTGAAGAGCGATGGTCATACATGACCAGAGCAGACATGGCGCAAAAAATGCTAGTTAAAATGCCCAATATACAATTGCATTTTTCAAGCATTTATGGAATTATTTTAAGAATGAATAACCTTTCAAACAAGACACTACAGGAAAATTTTATTTGATGATCGAGGTAGATTCCTATAGCGAAGATGCTGTCAGTCAGTTATGCACCATGCGTGATACACACGTAGGCGATCATGTATCTTCTGATACATGACAGACGAGGCAGAAATTTTTCCGCAGTATGTTGTTATTTTTTTCTGCGGTAGATCAGTTGCTATTCAATGTTATAGAACCTGGTCTGTCCTGCTATTTACCCATAGCGTGGGGGTGAGGATTCATACATTTCCCATGGGTATTAGCATGTACGTGAATGTAATGGACTCGATTGGAATTCAAACTCGGTTCTTCATTCCTCAATCCGAGCCGCTATCCATTACTACACCTTGTAGGTTAAGAAAAAAATTTAGAATATTTATTTAAAATCTGTTTTTATTTAACGAGACGGAAACCAGCTCCACTGAGTAAACTGTATGTAATTAATAATGAATTATAGAAATTATGCTAGATAATGCTTAACCAATTACGAGATGTAGTAATTAAATATGATTAGTGGACAGTGCAGTGAAAAGGGAAATCGATGTGTTGAATTCCCATTCCATGCAAGTCTGTTGCGCTAGCAATCGCATAAATACCCTTGGGAAAGACTTGGATCCGTTTACACTTCCCCCAGACAACTATGTATTAAATAGCAGGTTAGACTGAACTATTTGGCCACTGGTGGCAACTAGTCTATGAGAAGGAAAACACTAATTCCAAACCTCAATAAGACAATGAAAATCCGCCATTAACTTTCGCAATAACTCTTGGCAAATCAGAGATAATAATGAAAATGAATCTACAGAGCGCCATGTTCGATTACCTTGGTCCGTATTGTATATGGAATTATCGACAAGTCTACTTTGTTTCTGCTGAAGTGATTCAAAACCAGTTAATTTTAACATAGGTCTATCTTAAATGAACCAAAAATTGGGAAATATGAACTCATCCGATAGGAAATAGCCACATTTAATATCAAATCAAACATCAACGATTCAGGTAGAATTCTTTTTTCAATAACATTTTCAGGATCTTGATTTTGAAGAAAAAGAATATGGCCCGTTGAATTAATCTCGTTTCGCATTGAAGAATCTGCCAATCTAAATGTGTTCCTAAATTTCGGGATATTTTATCAGCAGATTTAATCATAGAGGAAGGAAAAGACAGGTTTGAGGATTTGTTACAAGCGACGTCTTGAATGATTTTAGATATGATACTTACTGTATGAAACTGTATAGTATATAATTTAATAATGACAAAACATACCTTAACGCCCGAGCATTCCGTTTTATATATATATATATATATATATATATATATATATATATATATATATATATATATATATATATATATATATATATATATATATATATATATATATATATATATATATATATATATGAATATTTATATATATATTATAAATTAACTGATTTAAAATATGGTTTTTCTCTACACATTAATAACTATGTTTCAAAAAAACTGAAAGTAACAATTTAAATTTAATTATATAATGAAATTAAAAGCATTAGTTCCGTTTCATCTTCAATCGAATTTTGGAAAAACTTAATGAGTTTTAAACGCACATATGAATTCATATTTTCCTTTTTCCAAGGATACAGAGAAATCCAATCATTCAGACAGGGGCGGTAGCGTGTTCATTTTTATTACCTATTGTTGTATCAATTATGAGTTACATTTGAAAAAGTGGTTAAGTTTAGGGAGGGGGTGTATTTTTCAACTAATTCTGACATACGTTAAACGCCTGTCGTCTGTTTTTTTTTTGTTTTTTTTTTTAACGGCAAAAAGTTTTTCGGCATTTTTTCGTACTTGTATACTTAAAGCTACTATTTAGGGTTGTTTCGGTTAGAATTTGTTTTATTTAACTACAAATTTTAAAATAGTTTTACTCTTAATTACTTATAGACTATATTTCTATTTAAAAACAAGTAAATGTAATAGAATTACTTATTTTGTTTTTCATATCAAATATAATATAACATAATATATATATATATATATATATATATATATATATATATATATTAATGTCTACTGTGATCGTAAAATTAAGTTGTATCAAGTAATAAGTGGACAATACCAATGCAATCATACCAAAAAACAAAACCTATTTCGTTTGATGAAGAGCCGTGTTTGAGTTACGCTTCAGCGTTTTTGAACTGAATAAACTTAAGAATACGACTTCTCATCAAACCTATAAACTGATATTACAAAATCCCGAATATACTTACCAAAAACAAAAGCACTTAATTATTTTCAACGTCAGTAACGAGATCAACAGACAATTCAAAGATAAATAATGATATCAAACTGTTAAATTTTCGCACTAGCAAAAAGGAAAACGGTTGAAAAGATGAATAACATTTTGCGGACATAAGATGATTAATTTTCTTAAAATTGTTTTAAGCAAAATATATTATTAATTTAGGAAAACTTCTCTGTCCATGAATAGCAAATGTTTTCTATATGGAAATGGTCGGCTTTTGCAATGCCACTGTCTGCATAGTTTTATATTCTTTCAAGATCGGCATTGTTCATCAACAGTCACTTGTATGGGGAAATGCTTTCTAGAAAGGGCAAAGAATTGCAGACAGCCACTCTTGGATTCTGCAAATCCGAAGGGCATTATTTTCCAAATTTAAACACTATGTCAGATGCTGGTGGGTTGTTGTAAGATATTTTCTGAGATAATGATTCCGTCATGACAACCATATTTTCAGCCAAAGTTGAGTCATGAACGATCTGTTCGAATAGATAACGTAAATAGAAATACGAAGGTTTATCTTTAAAAGAAGTCTTTTCCAGATCTTTCGAAATATCTTCAACACGTTTTAATTTCAGACAATCGTAACTGCTGTGTCAATAAATACCAAACATTTCTTGCATGAAAATAGGTAGTCTTTTGCTTAAAGAATCTATGACATTAACACAATGATATCTGGTTGCTTCCGCTGTATACTGTATTTCCTTAACACTTACTGTCATATCATGTTGAAACACCGGTTTCCCTACGATCACCGAAGTTGAGCAACGGCGAGATTGTTCAGTACCTAGATAGGTAACCGCTTGGAAATTGAAAGCTTGTAAGTGCAGGAATTGTAATGGAGAATGGTTCGGAAGGAGAAATCGGTGAGTTGTTTTCCAATTTCAGTCGAGTTTTTACATTCACTTACGCGTAAATTAGGTTGAGAACGTTATGAATCCACTTCTTCTGCCTCCAGCTATTGGCTAATTTGTAAGACGAAATCAGTAAATCATTATTATTTCCAAAAAATTCTAACAACCCGAAAAATATGCTCTGGCTTTAAATAGTGGTTGATAAACTCTAGAAAGTTTGGTAAGCTTTTAAAAAAATCAATAAATAAAATCAAATGTTTTATCAAATATTCATCCTCCGCCAGTTGAATAAGCGCTTTCTTCGGATAAGCGAACAAATCAAGAAGGAACGTTTAAATAACCAACTCCTGAATATATTTCCTCTACGATTCTGTGTACCTTCTTCCGTCGTCATGAACATATTTCCTCCAAGAAGAACTCCAACTTTCCTCCAGGAAGAACTCCAAAGTTCCTCCAAAAAGAACTCCAACTTTCCTCCAAGAAGAACTCCAACTTTTCTCCAAGAAGAACTCCAACTTTCCTCCATCTTCGTTGGTCGGAGGAGAACCGGTATTTCAGCGTTATATTGCATTAAGCATTGAGAACATACGGTATAATGCAGAAGCATCTTTTTGATGAGATAGAAAATAAGTGTTCGAAATGTGTATATGATATTCCAATTGTTTGTACGTGTCGTATTTCTAGAAAACATAAAATAAAATGCCATTAATCTTCCTACTTTGTTTTCGGTTATCTTTTTAGTAAATTTAATCTAATTTCAGATTTGTGTGATAATAGGTTTCCACGGCTTCCTCTTTTTTCTAGCTCTAAACAGTATTTTCCTGTTACTCTCATTTCTAATACCTAAGCAAACTACCATCTGTCAGAAAGCTTGGATGAGAGACAAAAGTACCAGGAGTTTGGCAAAATGCAATAGCGGTGCCAATATGGATGATCGGTAGCAAAAACGACTGCAATGACTACAACGGCATATCACTACTCAGCCATGTAGGCAAATTGTATGTCTGCAAAGATCCTTGAGCAGCGCACTCGATTAAAAACAGAACATCTCCTCAGTGACGCCCAGATTGGATTTAGAAAGGAAAGAAGGTTTCACTGATGCAATCTTTGCACTCCGGCATCTTTGTGAGAGGACGATGGAACACGACCAGGATCGCAATCTGTTAGTACTGGATCATGAAAAAACCTACGATCGAGTCAAAAAAAAGATAAGCTATGAGAGGTCCTCGAGCAGTACGATATTAAGGGGCAGCTGCGAGACAACCACCGGGCAATGTACGCTAACAGCAGGAGAGCTGTCTGCCCGGCAAGTGAAACATCTGACTGGTTTCCAGTAACATCTGAGGTCATGCAAGGCTGCAGTCTCTCTCCTCTACTTTTCGTGTTCTACATGGACCAGATCACAAAGATCCTGAGTCACTCAACGAAAATCATGTTCGACGACGACTAGGAAATGATGAACAATGGCACGATACAGCTGCAGGAATACTCAACAAGCTGCGAGAAATACGACATGAAGATCACAGTGTCAGTAAGACCGAGGTCATGACCGTCAGCAGGAGACCAGAAAAATTGGACATTAACATCAATGGGATCCATGTAAAGCAAACCTGTTCATTCAAATATCTGGTCGGCATATTTACTGAAAACGACAAACTAGACAGAGAGATCGAAACCAGATGTCAGAAGGCCAACGCAGTCAGTTACTAACTTGTTCCTCTTCTAAAACATCCTAGAATTTCCATGAGCACCAAGGCAAATCTCAACGCCATTTTCCTATCAACGCTGACATACCAGTGCAAGAAATGTCCCGTAAAAATCCCTTGAGAGGAAACTGGTCACTTGTGAGATGAAATGCCTGAGGAAAGCAGTGAACAAACCATCCTTAGCAAGAGATCGTATATATGTTTCGCTTGAGGTATGAAGTGCATTCGACACCTAATAGACTCTTAAAGCAAATAGCCCTCCCCTTTGAGGAAACCCCCATCCATCATGTTAGGTGACTGCTCAGAGTTTGCTCGGTTATCTATATTCAGTTCTTTATTAATTCCCGGTTCCTTTTTCTGTGGATTGATAGCAAGTCCCTTGAAAAGACGAAAACGGTATTTTGAGGTCAGCGTTTTATACAAAGGGAAATGGTGAATTGAGATGTGCGAATAGTAGAAAAGAAAACTGAAAACGAAAGCGAAACTAGAACAAAAGGCATTGAGAAGATTTGAAAAAAAATGAAAATAATAAGGAAAGATGGTTAGACTGCCAATAAAATCTTTTAAGAAGTCGGCGTTTCAAATGAAAACAAAAAAAAAATATTATTAAGAACATGGTGTTCTCGTCAGCATCCTTTAGAACTATGTATCTGTCTCTTCATGAATCACCAACATGTGAGGAAACCGTACAGCAATTATTGCTTCTATTATGTTTTAGTAATTATGGAATTATCCGATATGGATTATCTTTGTACATTATCTCTGTATCATTTATGTTTTACTAAGATTAAGGGATCAAAAACAAGTTTGCCTTCATATAAGCTGGCCTTTAGATAAAGACAAAACTTCTGTCTGATAGTAAGAAAGTAGACTGAATAAAGATTATAGTCATATGAAATGTCTATTTCAAATCTTCAAAAAATAAATCTATTGTAAACTTGCTTTCTATAGACTTGTTAGAAAATACCCAAATATGTAAAAAAAAAAACAATCTTGTTTAATCTATTGTTACATGCATCATGAACATAATTATGATTTTAAGCACATTGCATAATATGTTGTTCTTTTTGTTGATGTTGTTGTTGTTATTATTATTATTATTATTTTCTTTGATTTCTGGCGTTTACACATTTCTTTCCGGGTTTAGAAATGGCGGGACCTCCAAGACAAAAAAAAGCGTCAGAACAATTTTCCACTCCTTGAAAAAAAAAAGGAATCTCTTCAATAGTCTAAAATCTTTTCCAACCAGTCCTAGATTGTTGATGTTCCCTGTGAGATTTAATTTCGGGGTCCTTGTATTTTGACATCTTTTTGAATATCTTCAAAGAACATTGTAATCAGCAGGAACAGCCATATCAATTCAACTGTTTTTGTTTGTTGTCTTTAATAACAATATCCAACCAGTCCTGATTGTTCTGTCAGTGTGTATTGTGTAGTCCCATAGAATTGTGTTGATGTTCTCCATAACATTTTCGAGTGTTTCAGTTTCTTTCAGTTTTCTTCCCGTAGAAGTTGCAAATTTTCCAGTGCAGATATTGGCCCACTCTGTCATGCCGGGTTTTATATTCAGTGGGTGCCAACATCGTGCAACCTTATACAAGATGATCAATCGTTTCTGGATATTTATCACAGAATCTGCATTTTGGGCTGACAGAATATTTTAGTATATGTGCTTGATAATTCCTAGTTAGCAAGCATTTGTCCTGTGCAGCAAGAATAAAACTTTCAGTTTCCGCTTTCAACCCTGCACTACGTAGCTACTGATGGGTACGGGTTTTGTCTAAGTCAGCTTGTTTGGTACGGGCAGAGTATTGGCCATGAAGCGGTTTATCTTGCCATCGCTTCTGTAACTGGTCGGTTGCATTCGTCTTTGATATCTTTTTTAGGTATTTTGCAGTTTCAGCCGGTGTATTGTGCTGCAGTTGCATCTCTACGCCCATTTGAAACACCATTTTGAATTTGTTGGCTTATTTTATTACGGAGTAAAGACGCTTACTACTTTCATGTTCCTTGACGCATACCATCATCCAATCTTCTGTAGATTCCAAATATCTTTGGAGGCCAATTGTTGTAGTTTTGTAGGACAGTTTTAGTTGAAATAATCCTCTGCCTCCTTCGGATCTGGGCACATACAGACGATCAGCATCAGCTTTGAGATGATGCATGCGATAAGAAGTGAGAAGCTTTTTCGTTTTGGCGTCCATTCGCTTAATTTCAGCTATGCTCCAGTTAAGGACATTAAAGCTGTATTTCACCACAGGGACAGCCAATGTGTTTATGGCTGATATTCTGCTTTTTGAGTTTAGCTCAGTGTTTAGTACCAGGCCTAAGTACTCTTTTCTTATTTTTTCCTTCTTTTGTGGGTGTTGTACGCCATCTCCTTCGCTAATTCCTAGGTACTTATAAGCTTCATCATGCTCCAGTTCCCTAATCTTTGTGACAAAATCTAAATCTATTAAGGGTGTTTCTGTAATTCTACATTTCTTGAATGTAACTTTTGCACATTTATCTAAACCGAAGTCGTCACTGACGTATCTTACAATATTGAGGAGGCCTTTCAACTCATTTTCGTCTTTGGCAAAGAGTTTGAAATCATCCATGTAGAGTAGGTGATTGTCATATTTTCTTATTTACTTTGTAACCATAGCTACTGTTGTTCAGTTCATGTGTAAGAGGGATTAAGGATAAACAAAACAGAAGGGGTGACAGAGAGTCTCCTTGAAAGATTCCACGTCGGATATTCAGACGGTTGGATATGGCAGTGCCCCCGGGGTGACTAAGGTATAGTTTGATGTTCCACATTCCCATGTTGTGCTTAAGGAAATTTAATACCACAGGGGAGACTTTGTACATTTCCAAAGACTTAAGGATCCAAGAATGTGGAATACTATCAAAGGCTTTACGATAATCAATCCACGCTGCACTAAGATTTCTGCGTCGGCTTCTGCAATTTTCCAGGACCATTTTATTTATCAGAAGTTGATCTTTGCAGCCATATGAAACTATTATCATCATCATCATTATTATTATTATTATTATTATTATTATTATTATATGTTGTGTAATTTTGTCAGATAGCAATTTTAAGTACCTAATTACTAAGTTCACTCCAATGAGTAAGAAAAAGCACTGTAGGAGAATTATCTATGCATAGTTGGGATGCTTCGTTTAGATGGAGAATATTTTGCGGATTATATGTGTAGTTCCGCACAAAGTAATCTTCCATAGATCTAAGATGCTGATGTGTTCAGGAATTTTACTCAAACGATTTTCCGTACCTTCTTTTGTCATACCCAGTGCTCCTATCACAACAGTGATAATTGTAGTATTAAGTTATCCACATTTCTGTTACTTCGTTTTTCAGGTCCGTATAATTCGATTGTTTTGAGTTTGTTTTTGTCTTTAGAAACTTTGAAAACCTGTAGGAAAGTCATATCATTTAGTGGCCGAGTTCCTATTTCAATTCTACTTGCATCAGTTTTTCTGTTTACAAGAATTGATAAATTTCACGGCATAATCACAATTTGTGACATCATTCTAATTGTGTTTGTTCCATCTATCCAGGACTTCAGTACCATCATATGAACATACATCCTAATGAATATATTGTCATAACCAGTCATGTGTAATAATGCGTCTTAGAATGTCAGGTATGTGGTTATTATTATTATTATTATTATTGTTGTTTGTATATTCATGGATATTTGCCCTCCGCTAGAGAATTCCACAACTACGTATGGCCTCTAAGCAGCGTACTGGGGAATGTGAACAAAAATAAGTGAGACTGCTAGCCATTGGAAACATACTATTCTCAGATGTAGCCATTGATTTCAAGACAGGAAATATCCTATTCTCACAAAGTGGACAAACTTCATATCCTTCCGTACGTCAACCGATTCTGCTTCTCTGTTATCGTTTGGTTTACTTCACTTTCTTTTTCTTTCTTTCTTTCTTTCTTTCTTTCTTTATTTATTTATTTATTTCTTTTATTTATTTACATATTTATTTATTTATTTCGTTTCTTTCTTTCTTTATTTCCGCTCTTCAATTCAATACACATTTTCTTTATTTTTTATTCTCTTCCTACGACATTTTGCTTTACCGACTTCAAAGTTTTAATTATTTGTCTTTGTTTTCACAATTGTTGGCCTCCATCGTCTTTTTATTTTGTATATGGTCAAATTGGTCTTTATTCGTTTAAATTCGTAAATTCTGTTATTATTTTTTCTGGAAATCTATTCCAAAGCAAATTTTTCTTCAGTTTCCCTCGTTCGTACTGAATTTTCTTCCATTTCAGTTTTTTCTTTATTTTTAAACTTACCTATACTAGTGTATTTTTTTTCTTTCTGTCTTTTGTGGGATTTTATTTAAAATTCAGTATCTTTCTTTCTTCCTTAGAGAGTTTTCTTCCATTTCAGTATTTTGTTTTTCTTTCTTTTTATACTTACCACGACTCATTTATTTCTTCGTGTGGATTTCATTTTTTTCTCTCTCTTTTGTGTGTTTGATCTCAAATTCATTTCCTTCCTTCCTTCTTTTTTCTTGTATTTTATATTAAATTCATGTTCTTTCTTTCTTTATTTTTTTATTAACCAATTCAATTTTTCGCGTTCTTGAAATTCTCCACACACTTTTTCTTTTCTCTTAATAAGAATCTATAAATACATCTTTATCAAAGTCATTTTCATTTCACATTCTTTGTGTGTTTATGAAAAAAGATATCTATTTATTTCCATATACATGCGCATAAGCACACATACATCTATTTTTTTCACATATACTGCTAACATATATCTATTTATTTATATTTGCCTTTTTCTCTTAATTTTATTTATGTCATTTAACATATTTAACAATAATTTTCTTCCCCCCACCCCTTTTCTCTATTAAATTGCTTGGGTCAAACCAGTAAAGAAAAATAACCATATAACTAAATATTGTATTATTTATTTATTTATTTTGCAAATGCTTCTCCCCCGCGTCGATATTTATTCAGTAATAGCAGCATGGCCCGGCGTTGCCCGTGCTTGATTCAAAAATCGTACGATCCATACAGCAATCGCTATCACTTGACTTAAAATATTTTTGATCTTCCTTGTCTTTAAAGGAGTGCCCTTTGTCGTGCTGATGTTGCTACATGCCTTACTTCTTGCCTATCTCATACTGCGATATTTTTCTAAACTCTATACTAAACATTAAATCTGTTACGAAAAAAGAACTAAACAAAATGAACACAAAACGATCAGCTTTAATAAAGGAATCTTAACTGGAAAAACCGAATGAAAAAAGAATGTTAACAACAAATATTTTTCACACCCAACCCAGTTCTGCAGAATCAGAATCAACGTTAAGTTTAAGCAAGAGAATGAGCCAATTGGAGTAAAGTGCCATGCAGTTTTAAATTTTTCCCACTTGTGACGAATACAGCTATCGATTTTTTTTCATGCTATCATGCTAGTTAACATTCGTGTCGGTCAGCTGTTGGCTCTCACGCTGGCCAATAGAATCTTCCTGTCTATTCGTGGTAGCCAGCTATTGGTTCTCACTCTGGTCAGTAGAAAATGGCCGCAAACTACATGAAAACTGCTGTAGAAGCATGAAAAAATCGATTATTTCTCCTATCGATGGGAGTTGGGAAATGCAAAATCGGTCTTGGCCTTTCCACTAACTTGGAGCATGTGCATGTAAATTTTGGTGCAAATCCGTCGAAAATTGCGGCCGTGCATTCGTTGCACACACACATCCTGCCTTTTATAGAAAGATATCCCATCTTACCGTGATAAATTGCGGCTATATTTTGTGTCAAACAGAGTCTCACTTATTACTTGTTACCATATTTAATATTACTAAATATATTAATAAATTTAATACAGATTTACATTTATTGGATCAGTATATTTTAGATAAGCATTGGGAACATCGACCTGGCTTAATGTTTAGCAAGCTTTTCTAGCTAGATCAATTACAGCTGAGTAGTGGGTACTATCCTCATTTGGTGCCCCCTACTTTTAGCCTTGGGCCAAACCTAAGCTGTTCTTATTAAACCACTATCTATATATTTATCAAATAAGAGCTTCTGTATTTTATGTTTGTTTTTTATCGAACTCCTCTTAGGGTTCTGAAAATAGCCCCCCATAAACATATATATTCTGAAACTACATTACCCAGGGTACTTCGATAAGGATATTTCATGTTGATTAAAGGGTTCTCGAGGATTACAAACCCGTCACTGACATTTTGTTTCTCTTTGATATACATTAAATTTGAATTTTAACAAGGGAATTATTCCTACCCAAAATATAGAAGGAGAAATCCAGAAGATGGCGTCACACCGGCAAGATTATTTTGATCATATGGGGTCCTCCCGGTGGGTGGGGGAGCAACTCTCTACTTAAATAGTTTCCCGTTGATTTAAATTAAATTTAAATTTGAACAAGGAAATAACTCTTAGGGTAGATGGATAAGTATAATTCATTTTGGTCAATGTGGGGCCCAGTGGTTACCACCCGACACTGAATTTTTCTCTTCGATTCAAATTAAATTAAATTTAAATTTGAACAAGGGAATAACACCTATCCAAAATATAGAAGGAGAAATCCAGAAGATAGAGGTGGCACCGCCAAGATAATTGAGTAATACTGAAATGTATAATTTTCTCCACAATTTATAACAATGATTTAAAATCAATCATAATTTTTTACAAAAAATGTGACACGCAGCAAGATGTGGATAATTCGGTTCGTTCTTAATAATCCTGCAATGATTTGTTGGACATAGCTTTTTCTTCAATCTTTCCCTTCACTGTTCATCTAGAGAAATGGAAGGTTGCTCTTCCACGCTGGCTTAATGCGTATTTGTAGGGCCTTACAACACTTGGTCTTTCCATGGTTTTCGGTAAGAAAACAAAACATAACGATTGATATTGCATTCGAATTTCTGACGGTCACAGTTGATTAGAAAGCAAGAAGCCGGAAGAGATTTCGACGCGCGAAATCTGCGAGATATCTACTAATTTAATCTAGCATTTAAGCATCTAGCTGTCAATCGTGGTACCAAAGAATACAGACTTGAGATAGATAGATAGATAGATAGATAGATAGATAGATAGATAGATAGATAGATAAAACAGAGATGGAGAGAAGTTACCGAAGAGGAAAGCTTTCAAATAGATAAATAGATAGGTAGATAGATAATTAAAAAAAACCCATAGAGGAACAGAAGTTACCGAAGAGGAATGCTTTCAGATAGATAGATAGATTCATAGATAGATAAAGAGACAAAAACACAGACAAGTAAAAGGTATCAATGACAAGACCTTTGAGATAGATAGATAGATAGATAGATAGATAGATAGATATTGAGCAGGCTGAACGTTGCTCAGCATTTGTTGATTGAAGTAGGCTATTGGCTCATTATATAAGCATGCGCTATTTTTAGCTTAATCATTCAAACAAAACGGTTTTAGCTTGTCGAATTGGAAATGGTAAATTTATACACTTTTCCTAAACGACCAGATTTTTTTTTTCATTTTTCACCCTGCCAACTCACTGGGGAATATTGAGTCGAAATCTTAAGACATTAGGCGTTGTATATATGCATTTAGTTGTAAGTAGGTTTTGACAGGGTGCAGCTACTAACCACACATCCAGCTGGCTTAGAATTCAGAATTGTCCTCATCCACTTCCTTACCTCTTATCAGAAGAGATGGATTCATTGATTTCCAAATGTATGTACCTGAAATGCTGATATAGCTGAAATTAAAAAGAAAGCAAACGCTGCATAACAACCTGGATTTGAACTCAACACAACAATCCCATTTCTCGCATTCATAAGCGCTACAACATGGCCGTGCCCAAAGGACTCAAACCCAACGAGTAATGGTTCATCGTCGAATACTTATAGCTTAATACGAGATGTTGCTATTTTCCAATGAAGTTGGTTAATTTTTCTCGTTATGATAGATAGATAAAATAAAGTCGCTAAGATGAAGGTGTTTCAGATTGGTAAATACTATGAAAACAAAACAACTTTACTAAGGAGCGCGAACAATAAAAGAAGAGAAATTAAGAAGACAAAAGATAACGACAGACATTGCATTTGAATTTCTGGCGATAACGGTTGGCAGGAAAGCAAATGGCCGGAAGAGATTTCCGCAAGCGAAAATTGCGAGACAACTAGTAATTTAAACTAACATTTAAACATCGAGCTGTCAATCGTGGGACGAAAGAATACAGCTTTGAGATCTATCTATCTATCTATCTATTCATCTATCTATCTAGATCTAGATATCTATAGATAGATAGATAGATAGATAGATAGATAGATAGATAGATAGATAGATAGAGAAAATAGAGATGAAGATACAGAAGAGGAAAGCTTTGAGATATATATATATATATATATATATATATATATATATATATATATATATAGATATATATATATATATATATATATATAGAGAGAGAGAGAGAGAGGTAAAAATCCAGTGACGGTCATAGAAGTTTCCTAAACTTAAATTAGACTCACATGCGGTCAAATATTGAGCAATATAATCAGAAAGATCATGTTGCGCCAATATCTAATTTACTTCCTTTAACTGCCCAAGGTGCTTTCTAAGCCTACACAATCTGTCTTTTTTTTCCCTAGCAGGTCGATGATAATATTACATCGGAATTATCGTCCACCCATTGATTACAGATTATCAGCATTTGATACTGAGTGATGATATTACATTGGCAAGTGAAAGTCAGGCACGCGCGCATTTAACTGATGTCACAACACGACGTCAAGACGCTGCCAGCAAAGATCAAATTCGACAATCACTTGACGGCACCATTAAATCTGGCACACTGTTTCAACAGATAACTACAAATGTAACTTCCTGTAGTCGGATTTCAATTATATTTCTTTCTTCTTCTTTTTCCTTTTCATTTTTTTTTTCCTTTTGATTTCCGTCTTGTTTCTTCCTTTTTTTGATTCGATTTCATTCCAACATTGAGTAATCTAACTCAATCGTCATTGTCTGTCGTTAGTCTAACAAACGCACGCACGCTCATTTATAGTTCTTCTTTTAAACTTTATTAGTCGGAGATACACGTAACTGAGACCTCCTTGCTATTTAAACAGTGAAATTAAGGTCTACTAGCAGAAAAGAACAGCTGACATTCGTTGGACACATAATGAGGAAGGAGAGCTTGGAAGGCCACAGCGCATATTGAGGGCAAGATAGATAGGGGAAGGCGGCGAACTACTTACTATGATGAGCTTCTGTGACGATGGAACAAAGGATTGGTTCCTTTGAAAAGGGAGAAAACCTGCTAAGAACCATAAAAGATAGGAAGTTGTAGATACAATGAAGGGGTGCAGCACATAGAAGAAGAGGCATAAAGATCGAGATGCCTGATGAAGAAAATAAGCCTAATGCAGTTTCGAACCCTATCCAATTCTAAGTCGGTAGACGTTAATTTAACCATTTTAATAGCAAATATCTGCGTTAAGCTATATAACTTAAACAGTATATTTATATATTTTCGTCCACCGCCCTAATATTCGATAAATCTTATTACTTTCTTGAATATTCTTGTTTGAATTCATCCAAAAGCGGATTTATAATATAGTTAATCCTGACATCTCGACTTTTTTTTCCCTACTGGCCCGACTGAATGAATTTGAACGTGCTACTAGATTGATATCTATGCCCCAGCCTAAATTGTAACTGACACACCTTCTCCAGCAGTTTCTTTCCTCGAACTTTACGCGTGGGGAACTCCCTTCTGTTTAGTTGTTTCTCAGGTAACGCGAATCTTCAAAAGTTAAATGCAGCACCAATCGCCATCTTCTATGTTCTTCATTCCCACACACACCCACACACAGTCATATATATATATATAAACATACGTATAGTGGCATTACCTTGTTTGGGATGAAAGGATTAAAAAAATAATTTAAACACAACAACACAAATAAAACTAATTAATAATAATAATAATAATAATAATAATAATAATAATTCAAAATAATATTTGGTCCAGTGGTATCACGCTTTCCTTGTATCGCAACGTCAGGTTCTATTCTTAGTGGATGCATTGCTGATGAGTCCCAAATAAGACGAAACGGCAGGAAAATGCTTTCTGTATCTGTTGAGGATTCTTCTAGAAGGGATGAATTATAAAATCTCTCTCTCTTCTATATATATATATATATATATATATATATATATATATATATATATCTTGCAGAGATAAAATATATATGCTTATGTGTGTGTCAAAAAAGATTGTAATTTTTAACAGATAGATTTAAATTAATTCAATAAAACAAAATCCAAATGGCCTCCTAACGACTTAGAAATATGCAATTTTATGATCTTTCGTTTGACTAAATGCTGCCATAATCTTTGTCTTCAGTTTCTTTGTGTTATGTTTTGTTTTTTTTTTTCCTAAACTGTCGTAATAATTTCTAGACAATATTATTCAAGATAGGGAATCTGATCCCGAGTTGTCTCAGCTAATTTCACTGGTGCCAAGGTGCAGAATCCTGATGCAAATATGTTGAAGCGTATCAATTATATAATAAATATATTTGGCCTCTATATCATTTTATAATCCAAGATACATGCAATTTAATAATATATATATATATATATATATATATATATATATATATATATATATATATATATATATCCTGCTTAGTTTTAAATAAAATTAAAATAAATTAAAATCTGACGAGATTTAAAGAGAACATAAAATTTAATTTTTATATAATCGTGGAAATCGCCTGATTCAAACCTGAAATACATGTAGGAAAAAAAGTGGAAACTGAGGTATAATATATAAAAAAAACCATTATAGCAAAAAAAACGGATGTAGCCTTTTTCCCTGATAATAATAATATATATATAATATATATATATATATATATATATATATATATATATATATATATATATATATATATATATATATATATATATATATAATATATATATATAATCTCTTATACCCAGATAGGTGATTCATATTACTACAGGCACCACGATGATTTTTTATCCAGACTCTATGCCAACAAAGTCTAGAGATAAATAATACGTCTGCTTTGTTAGCAAACCTGAACTGTGGATGGGGAGCTTATGTCATTAAGGATAGAAAATGGCGCTATGTTTGGAATCTTAATTCGCAAAACAATGCCATTTTTCTCACCCATGAATAAATACAATATTCGTAACATTGATAGTCCCTCTCTAACTGGATAATTAGGGGTAATATATTCCAAATTGTTTACAGTATGGAAATGCAGTATCTACGTCTCTGATACACTTATAATCTTCGGGACAGTCTGATGGCCGAAAACAAATACAATTTCAAATGCTATTTCCACGAGGAAAAAAAAGAAAACATTACTATTTTATAAGTAGCTGAACAAAATCATTGTACCATCAGTTTTTATTATTACATTTAACTTAGTAAATATTAAATAAAGCTAATATTAATTTGAGCGAAGTCATCACATGTGGAAATTGACTGGATAATGTTTTCAATATTATCCTGTCAAACGTCGCCTGAAAACCCCAAAAGACAAAATAAACTTAGATGACTAGTTCTTATACTTATTTTTAGCTTGATGTTATAAAGAATTGTTTTCCTTAAAGTATTAAACACTTTTGGCATTTATCACTTTTTAAACGCTTTTATCTTTTTGCTTTACGCTTTAATCTGGTATAAAAATACACTTCCAGTAAATATTAATATCAGCATTTAAATCAAAAAATTCATAAAGAATTTTTATTTTAAAATGATGGCAATAGTCAATGAAGAAACTTTTTTAGAAACTTCTAGATTAGGAAGGCCATAATACACACAGACATATATATATATATATATATATAGTTATCTATATTTTGGGTTAAAATTAAAATAAGAGGTTTGGTAAATAGATAGAGAGGACTTCTGTTTCATGCTAGATGCAATTGACAGTCCACGATTGCATCTAGTAAAAGTGACTGTGAATAATGACTATATGTTCACTTATATATATATAGTGTGATTGTAACTCCCCATGTTCAAATTTTTAATTTATTTAGGACTCTAATTTTTGAAGAAATATAAGTGCTATAGTAGACTTGTTTATCTTGAACTAAGTAGTTCCAAATTCAGGACGCCCAGTTTGACAATCATATGAAATAGTCAGTGAATTGGTTGTTTAATTTCAATATTTTTCTTAGAGCAGTGATCTTCTGGAGATTTCTAGTAAGATAACTTTTAATTTCTAAGATACAACGGTACAAAGTTAAATCTAAGAATTCAACCATTTTGCTTTTGCAAGATTTGGTCAAGTTTCTGTTACAACCAGTATCGCATTCATTAATGAATAGAGCACTCCGGCTCTTGCGTTTTACATTCGTAAATATAATACTTTTTTCTGCGGAAACACTGAAAAAAATCTGACTGATAGAAAATTGGTCGAGTTTCGATCCTGGCTTGAAGCGTTTGGTTGTGTAGTCACACTGATGAGTGTGATACAGCGAAACAGGCCTGTATGCAAATGACATTATATATATATATATATATATATATATATATATATAGGACATATATATATATATATATATATATATATATATATGCACAAGGAAATATATTCAGGGTGTATGATGGAATTTGTTTGTTCTTGAGAAATATTGCTTCATCCGTGATTGCATCAGATATTTATCACGACCAGGCACTATTGTCTCGACTGTCGATTAGTTGTCTTACAGACATTGTATGCGACGGACATTACTTCAATAAATTTTAACGCTGCACAAACAAGCCTTATCAGTGTGCAAATCAAAAATAGATTGGCCCGGAAATTCTTCTGATTTAAAACCAGTCGAGAATCTGTGATTAATCTGCACGCAACAAGTTCGTGAAATGAATATACGATGTACTACCATGATCATTGCGTCATATTTCATTGGAAAAATACGAAAAATAGTAATTATTAACATAATTATTGGTTTTGTTTTAGTTAATTTGCCCAAGGGTGTATATGGTTGCGTTTGCCAGTGTATGTACGTGGATTTCGAGATTTTTAATGATTAGCATTTCAGTTCGAATTCCGAATGAGTCTTTTATATACATTTATCACAAATATCCTTGAAAAATATGTGTAACCAAACTTCTTGGAGAGGAAATCGAAATGCTCTTTAAGAATTGATACGAAAAATATTAATTTCAAACTGCTCTTCAATTTTCCAATGATATACCAGTTATTTTATATTCCGCGACCTTCCTGAAGGTAGTTGATCATGAATTTCCCATGATGCACTCCCTTCTAGCCTTAAGGAACACTTGAATATATCCGACACCTTTTTTTTATCATTCCATTCATTATTCGCTGATGACATATTTCGTTAGAAAGATAAAATTTCAACTAAGTTTCAACTAAGTTTCTGATTTTAAATATAAGCTTCTTTGCTCTATCAACAATAAATGCAATTTTTTTATGAAATGATTTTGTTAAAAGTTCTCGAGAATGAATATTTCAACACAATATTATCGTTAGATCACTTCGTCGTGGAATAACGGTTAATAAGTATGTCTCACTTGATTAATCACGGCAGGGTAGTGACGTTAATCATCACTAGGAACTCCACACTTTCAGCCTTGTGCCCTATTTAAGCTACGCTTAGAGAATCATTTTGGGTACCTTGATTTGCTGCAATGGTTAGTAATGTTGCTTCACTAGAAATATTACGAATGAGTAGTGAGTTCTGTACTCACTAGGTTCCCCATAGTTTCGGCCTTGTGCCACATCTAAGCTTTCCTTAGAAATTAATTATCTGGCACCTTGACATAGTATAATGTTTACCAAGCTTGTCTCACTAGATCCATTACGACTTATTAGGGAGTTTGACACTTACTGGGTAGTCCATATTTTGAGGCTTGTGCCGCATCCCAGCTATGATCAGAAAATTATTTTTGGCACATCGACCAACTACGAATGCAATAGTAAGTTTGTTACTTACTGGGGGCTCCATATGTTTGCCACATTTGCCACATCTGTGTTCAGCTTACAAACACCAAGGCGCTATCTCTTCTTTTTTATTTCTCAGTGAGGATAAACTAGAATTTATTTTTAATTCAGACCCAAGGTTGACTTTTCGGGTATGATCCTAACGGAGATGTACTGATGAAGGTATTTGTTTTGTTTTGTGCTAATATATTTTCTTGTTTTTATGATGGGGAGTCATGTCAGATATATAACATGATTTCTTAGATCTAAAAGATTGCTGTCAATCTCCTGGGGTTTTTATCTGTTAAGCCCCATCGTTGAGACATCAGTCTGTAGTCACAGCTCTAAACAAGTTGGTATTGTGCTAGGGCATGTCTTCCCGACAGGATGTCGTGCCAATAAAACTGCCTTCCCTGAGAGTGAACAAACATCGCAGTTGGCATGCAGATTAAGCTATTCATTAGAACTTCTATGTTCCAGTAAATAAATACCTCGCTTCCGGGACATTTGCCTGAGTGCATATTATATACAAAAAGCAAAGTAATGAAATTCGCTTCTTGTGGATTTATCAACATTCTCACCCACCCACATAAATACATTGACACACGCACACCCAAACTTACACATGTGAACGCTTACAGACACTTATACCTACAGACATTCGCACATACACATGAATGAATGCACGTAAAAGCATGTATACGCACGCAAACTGGCACAAACACACACACACACGCGAACACACACACACATATATATTTAGTCATGAGTGTGCGATTGATAAATTGTCGTCAAATTATGCAAATATGAAAATAACACTAACATCTCATAATAAGAGGTAACAAAATTCCACAAAAAATATTTTGAAATAATATGAGTACATTCATTCAATAAAATCGCCATCGGCTTCAACCACAACCTCCAGTCTACTGGAATATTCTGCAACTCCTCTAGACTCTTTGTTTAAGATGGTGAATGCTGCCCAAATCCTTGCCTTTAGTTCATCTTTGGTGTCACAAGAAGCTTTTTTGGTCTATCGCTCAACTGAGCTCCACACATAATCAAGGAGGTAGAAGTCTGTGGAGTAAGGTGGCCAGATGAAAGTGGTTATGTGGTCGAACAAATTGTCTGACAAATTGATTTCCTGCTTGTGTGGTATGTCTTGTTGCTAGACATAGAGACTTTCAGCAGCCACTCTCTTTGTACAGGGCAGCACTACCTCCTCAAGGCACTTGAGATAGTCCTCCGTGTTGTGTCACAGGCCATCACCAACAATTTCGTGAGTTCTTCTCCTACCAGTATGATCAGATTGATTTTCCCGAGCTGCTGTACGTTCGTAATCACCAACAGACTAATCAACACCTTCCGAATTCTCTTAATTGTCCTCAGATTGACACCCAAACACCCAGAAATCTTCGCATTGGAGCTTCCGACGCCGATGACAAGCAGTGCAACATGCTGTTTCCAAATTTCTGTCTGAGGGAATTGCGTCATGCTGCAATGTTTCTCACAGGTTTCCAACTGACCCTACATATTCTGTGCAGCCGACAAAATCAAACACAAACAATACGCATGTGCGAAATTAAAATTATAAAATGGCGACGATTAACCCATCGAACCGTGTTCAGAGGTTAATGACATACACTACCGTTTTGACACCGTACAACCCATACTTAAACATAGGAAAATGCCTATAGATAATCCTCTTTAATTTTTTTGCAAAGTAAAGGTCAGTAGATTAAATTCATCGCAAGTTTCATTACTTTTATGGTCCGGTTCCTTGTACCACGGTGATAGTCCAAGGTAGAACTAATAAAGAAGAACTCGAACACGTATATGGAATAACACAGGTATATTACAAACAGGAATATATACAGAGAAGTAGAAAGTGTTAGTACGAACAATCTGATTTAGTAGTAATTGTCTGAACGCGACTCCGTTTCGGACTGCCTCTGACTCGACTGACTGACTCGCTCTGACTGACTCACTCTGACTGACTGACAGACTTCTGACGGACCTCACTCCAGACTTCAGGCAGAACTCCCTGCTTCCTCTTGAGGCGCAGTATTTATTACGTATGGAATAGTCCATTATGTTATTATGGGTAAGATCCCATAACAATTACTATGGTTTTACCTCACATGAACACATTTACCAAACCCATTATTCGGGTTTTGGTAAAATGTCTTTCATGAATAAAAAACAACTCTTTAACAACAACAATAATAATAATAATAATAATAATAATTATTATTATTATTTCAAAGACAATAGAAAAAAACTTAATCTCTCAGTCATCGCGACTAAAATAATGTTAAACCTTTGTCACTAATATTCAATTTATAAAAGTTAGCCATGCAATACTACGGTCATATCGGTTCCCGTACGATCACCGAAATTAGGCAACGTTGAACCTCAAGATGGGTGACTGCTTGGGAATACCAGATGCTGTAATCTTCGATGTGCATATGGTGTACTGGATAATGACTCGGAATTGTTAATCGGAGAGCCGAATTAAAATTGGGTTCGTTACATTCACTTCTGTGCAAATGTCATTGAAAACGCTATGAATCCACCTCTTTTCCCCCAGCTATAGGCTAATTAGCAAGATGTGTATCACTAAATCATAATTCTCTCCAAAAGAATATCGTACAATCTAAAAATATTTTCTGGTTTTACATAACCTGTAAAGCATTAATAACTCTTATTTCCAAATCAACTATTGATATATATATATATATATATATATATATATATATATATATATATATATATATATATATATATATATCCACAAGGAAATATATATACGAGGAAAAATAGTCGACGGACAAACAAGCATATATATATATATATAATCTTACTATCGTTGTTGGTCATATGTTTATGAAGGGAAGAAATCGAAAAGTCTGTTGTTATTGACAGATGGCTGATGTTTTGATGAAACCAGATTTAGTGTGGTGTCATAACTCTGGACCGCCTGGCGAGAAATGAACTCAGTTTTCTCATGGTTGCGTGACAAGGTTGTAGATCTCAACTGTTGAGGAAATGATTCCGCAGTCGTTATGTTACTGCATTAAAGTTTTTAATGAGTTCATATTAGCGCAAATAAATTCTCTTAAGTGATTGCTGTTAATAAAACAATAGCTGCAAACTGCTTCAGATGCACTTAGTTGCAAGAAAGTCACCCTTTTGTTTTAAATTAACGTCTAACGAAATGCAGGTTTTCTTTTGTCTACGCTCACAGTCAAAATCGATTGCCATAATTGTTTTACTGACGTCCAGCGCCCATTAAGATGAACGCATATAAAATGAACATCTTTCTTTCTTCTGCCTTTCAATCTGTCTTTTTTTTACATTTTAATGACTAAAAATAATCAATGGCGAGAATATGACAGTCATAAAATTGTGTATCTAGTCGCATGAAAAGTTCATTATTTAAGAAAGACAAAATCTATCTAATAACTTAAATATTGCAGTTATTTTGAACTTGCTCGCTGTTATAAAGTCCAATGATACGTTTTGTAAAATATATTTATTAAATACGTGTATTACAGTATTTAGTATTTGTTGTAACCTAGGAAAGGTTACTGAATAGAATAATCGAACAAAGTTTTGGTAATGAACGATAATGCTTAAGACAAGAAAAACACATATAAGATTCGTCAAGGGCGCGTAGAAGAAGTAGCCAACTGCTAGAAGTGAGTCAAGTGAATTCTACAATGAATCTCCAACTGCAGGATATGTACTAATCGACCCACGCAGTCATATGTTGCACAAGGTCGGATTTAATGTGCTGTATCCGAGCCCGTAAACTCGGACAAAAATCCCCCGTAGACTGTATAAAACGGAGTCGGGTATCTGTTTCCCGAGACGAGACTCTGCTCTTCGACATAGTCTCCTCTGGGGATCCTCTCTTCCCGGAGGCAGTGAGTCTGTCCAGCACACCTGGATACAAACCTCCGTCTGCAGTCCAACATACAGTACTTACTACTATACTTACGTGAACGGTGTCATGCCCATTATCGTCTGTAGGTATGCTACAATTGTATTGGTGATTTAATTTCTTTTTAAAATAGCGGGTGTATTTTGTATGTTAAATAATAAAATTTTTCATTTTTCAAAAGTCATTAATGAAAATTTATTGTACTAAATTACGCACCCTAGTAAAACCGACTGTACTTTGTACCCGCTTAATTGTTTATACTTCTCTCCAAAATTTGTTTTCGATCGATCATTTTTAAAAGGTGTGTCTGACGTATGGACTACGGGAAGTCACACAATTTTATATATAGATGATATTCTTACGGAAGAATGTTGGTGCTATAAAACTTTGACTTATAGATCTTAATTTTATTTTAAATCTATTTTTTTGTAAGCGATGTACTATCATAAAAAAAGAAGTATGTGTCAGTGTGATGTTGTAGTTCTTTATTTCACCAGTCTTTAAGTCTACATCCCAGAAATTTCAGTAAGTGATAACGAATAAATTAACATACACAATCTTCTTTTCCGATGTCCCGTATTTCTTTGAGGACGTTGATGAACATAGCTCTCCACAATTTCTTGCACTTTTAGCTTTTGATAATCTTTCTTTTTGTTACCTATTCTAAGCCCTTTTCTGTCGTTCCATTTACTTAAAATCACTTGTTACGTTATGTGTGATTCTCCTTTGTCCAATTTACCTTCAGTCTTTCCTGTGAGTAACACAATCCCCAAAACATAGTTTCTCGTTATGTACCCTAGAAATTTCAACTTATTCTTTATAATTTGAAGTGTCCGTTCTTGTTTCCATTTCCTTTAGAGGCCATTTGTATTCCCGGAATGCTTGTGTAGAGCCTAATTTCTGTTGCTTCGAGTCTCTCCATCATCTGGAGTAGATTGTACAACGTTCAACGCCATTTAAAAAGGCGGATATTAAGTTAGAGATCAGTAATCATATAATTGTGTCTAATCATTTGAAAAACTAAAAGTTTTCTCACGATGTTTTAATCGTATGAATTCATCCTGCTGGTATTTTAATTCATTCTTTTAAATGCCTAAAATATTTAGATAGGGATGTTTGGTTTCGGTTTCTAATATTACTGAATGATCTTTGGTGTTGTCTCCACCTCATTTAGAATTAATTTCTTGTGGATCCTATATATATCGTTTCCATATTTGGAATCTGAATGCTTGTGATTGTGTATTGGTATACTATGAATTCTATGCGGCACTTTTAATTCAAAGGGCTATTTTCAAGGTTTCTACAATTACATAATTTTTCATTATTATTGTCTAATTTTATTTTAGGACCTATATTTGTTTGATTTTGGAATGTGTATTTTTTCATGATTTTAATAATATGTTTTTATAATACTTTCTCAATTTTCAGTACATCTGTAACTTAATTTTAAGGTATTTTTATTAAAAATATGTTTAAGTTTATTGCTATTGGGAAAATGTTTTTCGATTAAAACTAGAAATTTTTCTCCTAGTTCATTACTAACCATTTAGTTGAACGGGAGTGTTTGTACCAAATGATATTTCTTTTTCTGTTTTTCTTTTGGTTTGTACTTTTATTTTTTATATAATTGATGTTAGGGTACCCAATATTTTTAGATGTTGTTTGTAAAAATTACTACGTTTTATAATATTTCTTCATTACCGGAATTTCTACCAATTCTTTTTTCACTTCACGAAGGTATGTGCTTAATTATAGAGGGAGGATGATTTGACCTGGGGTGTAAATACAGCAGATTAGTATTAGGTTTTCTGTGGGTAGGTATATTTTATTCATTAAGTCTAATGTTATGTCGAATAAGTTAAATCTTTTCAATTTTTTTGTCAAAACTAACTTTTACATTTAGGTTTCTGAATTCTCTATTATGTTTCTAATTTTATCTGTTTTAAAGTTAGTAGATCTCTTGACTACCATAAGGCCATCATTTCTTTATAGGCCGATGTCTTTAATATCTATTTCACGGTTCGCAGTTAAGGTATATAATATAAATAGGGCGATAATTTCAGAAGCTCGACTTCTGTATCGAGCGCTGTTTTAAAAAAAATAAAAACATTAATACTAAAGAACTTTGGATCATTAATCTAACTGTTCTTTCCTACTACATCAATACACGCACAGGAAGAAACACACACACACATACAAATATTAAATGAGTAAATATTACGTTTGTGTTGTTATAAATTATTAATGGTGATGGGAAATAACGGAATAAATATATCATATTAATTTTATTTCTGATTTCTTCAGATATATTTCAAACACTTTGTATGGCTTGGGAATTGAGTTTCTATCCTTACATTACAAACAGCAGTAGTTAAGTTAAAAAGGGCTTTGCTAACGAAAAGCTTGCTATAGACGCCCTAGCTAAAACCGCCATCATGATTTTCGATAACCACACCAACTTACGACAGAAAAATAAGGCATCGAAATTAGAATGTATATAAAAATAAATGTCGTTATCTCTGTTTTTGTTGTCCTCGTACGATCACAAAAGTTAAGAAGCACTGAATCTAGTCTTGTACATAACGGGGGTGAACGCTAGGTAACAGCAGGTGACGTAAGCTTGAATGTGCGGGTGGTGTAATTCATAATAATTCGAAAATAGGAAATCGGAGATTCGGGTTCCAATTCCAGTCAGGTTCGTTATATTCACCCATTCACAAATAACCTAGGGAAAGATATGAATCTACCGCTGTTCGGCCAGCTCTGGGTTAATTAATGAGGCCTGTATCTCTAAATCATAATCACCTCTAATAAATTCTTATAAAGTAAAAATATATTTTCTTGGTTTAAATAACGTGAAAATTGTTGATAAACCATAAAAACTCTTCAACCAAACAACCTGGTTTATGATACGCGGATAAATTGTTTACTAGATTATTCTTATATCTATGAAGGCCAATTGATTTCTGCATTAATAATACAAAATAATTATAGCTTGCCACTTCAAGATGATATTAATGTAATATTAATATCGTATTTAACATGACCATAAATATGTTGCGAGTGTTTGAATGACCAGAAGTACGAGAATCATTCTTAGCATAGATTAAAATCAATGATTTGCTCTCGTAAATAATCATTTGTCTGGTTTGTAGAAAAGGGTGTTTCTCTTGCCAAGTATACACATCTCTCTCTCTCTCTCTCTCTCTCTCTCTCTATATATATATATATATATATATATATATATATATATATAAAAAAGATTACATAACTTTTATCCAAACTTCGAAGTTTCTTGGTAAAATTTCCAGTCGCCAGGCTTTGTGATTTTTAAACGGTATTTCAATTGTTTTTCAATTTTTCCAATCGCTTTTTTACAGCGTTCTGTACACGCGAGTACTCATGGATTTAAAGTTCGTTCTGGAAATTTCGCTTTTGTTTACGTCTTTCATTTATTAAGCTGTAGATTTTTCTTCCAGTTGTAATTTTTTTCTTGTTTATTAAATTATTTTTTATGGTTTATTTAAAAGTTGTTATGTTATATTATTAATTAAAATGAAATATGTACACACAGCCTTGGACAACATCCACGAGAAATAGAAAACCATGACGCATTTCAGTCCGCCAGAAATTTGAAAACGACATAATGTACTGCTTGACATGTGCGCCGGCAGCTCCAATACTAACATTTCAGAGTGTTTGGGTCACAATCTGAGGACAGTGCAGAGGATTTGAAAAGAGATGACTGAAACTGCTGAGGCCTCCTAACTCTTCAGACTACAACACATTGACTATTATATGTTGGACACAGTTCAACCTGATGACAACAAATCTTCTTGTAAGAACAAAGATGAATTGAAGGCAACAATTATGGCAGCATTCACCAAATTGTACAAGAAAACCTTCCAGAAGAGCTACAGCAGATTCCGAAGATGTCTGGAAGTCGTGGTTGGCGATTTTTGTGAAATATTTAATCTTACGTATTCCAAAATATTTTTGTCATTTTCTCAAATATATCTGTTAAATTGAGATGCCAGTGTTATTTTCATTTTTGTGTAATTTAGACGAAAATTGTATATATATATATATATATACATATGCCTTTTATAGATACAGATTTATATTATTTGTGGGTGGGAACAAATTCGCTATTGAAATTAGCTTATTAGCTTTTGTTAATATCACCTTTTTGCATAAAATAAAATATATTCTTATTCTTGAAGTCCCTAGAATTTCATTGCAATTTTCTTTTGTCTTTTAGAATGAAAAGAGTAGCCCGTAAATGCCAAAGCGCCTGTAACTGCATGAGCATGCTCACCTATAATCCTGTTAAGTAGTGTGACCTTCGGTGCAGAGATGGCGACGCAGGGATCATGGGCGTCTTCCTTCAGTGGATGTCAAAAACATTAGAAATTGCCACTTCACTGCCACTAGTTATTCCAACATTCTTACATTTATTGTTGGTGGGGTAAGAGAGTACAAAAAAATTTACATATATTCCTTTTTTCCAAGCATAAGACAAACACACATGAACATGTTTAAAGATGGCGAGGAAAACGCTTGGGACAATGGACAATATAGAAAATTTGTTTATTCCCTTGCTTCCAACAAATGAAAAAATGTAAGGACGCTGGGAAAACTAAATAAAAATTAATTAAATTTTCCTTTTCAGTCATATTTAACGATAGATACTTTCATATAGATCTCAGAATTCGCTTCATAAATTTAATGTAAAACATTAATTAAGTAACTTGTTTATATAAATTTGAATGTGGATATTCTTGCCTATAAGGAAATCTTCCGAACTCTTGTCAAAATAAACATCTTGTTGAGAGAGTCCACTTCTATAGATAAAGAAAATAGCTCTATCATCATCTAACACAGGAGCGTCAAACGTAGTCCGAACGACATCCTGGGTGTCGATGATGTGTTCCATGAGGTCAATGATAGTGAAGTGGAAGTCGGTGTGCAAATTCATTGAGCTAAATGTTTGTTAGTGTCCATGTATGTTGTATTCCTTGGTGTCGATGAAAGAAAGGCAGCGATTTCGTCGATCAACTGAATCAAAATCCTTACATCTATACAAAGTAGCTTTTAATTTGTTTTGATGAGAGTTATTTAATGTTACATTGCGCATGACTTACAGATTGTAATAAACCCAAGTTCAAAATCCCATTTTATCAAACCCTAAATCTAAAATAGATATTACGATTATAAAGTTCATTTGGTCTGATTGGTATAATCGGATCATATTTGTTTATTTCATTTATTACAATTGTGCATTTGTATATTATGTTATGGTCTGGTTTCTTGTACCACGGTGATAGTCCAAGGTAGAACCAATAAAGAAGAACTCGAACACGGATATGGAATAACACAGCTATATTACAAACAGGAATATATACAGAGAAGTAGAAAGTGTTAGTACGAACAATCAGGTTTAGTAGGGAGAACAATGTAGTCTCGATCAGTATCACTATTCCAATGTCTTGTAGTAATTGTCTGAACGTGACTTTGTTTCGGACTGCCTCTGACTCGACTGACTGACTCGCTCGCTCTGACTGACAGACAGACTTCTGACGGACTTCAAACCAGATTTAAGACTGAACGGTGTTTAGTCATCCTCTCACGGGGGCATCATGTGGCACAAGTCCGGTTTAACGTGGGATCTCCGAGTCCGTGGGCTCGGCCAAAAATATGCCCTTTGAACTCGTATAAACGGGTTCAGGGTCGGTTTACCTCCCCGAGAGAGACTCCGTCCTTCGCGGTAGCCTCGTTCGAGTTCCTCTCCGCCCGAAGGCTGAGATTTCAACCGATCAGCCGATCAGCCGTTCGCCCGACTTCGGACTGAACTCCCTGCTTCCTATTGAGGCGCAGTATTTATTACGTATGGAATAGTCCATTATGATATTATGGGTAAGGTCCCATAACATATTAGAAGCGATTATTCATTTCTGTTCAATAGTATCGGCCGTTTGAGGTGTACTCAATATATTATTTCTTTATTAACTGGGGTAATTTAATATATTTTCTTAAATACATTTCTTGAACGAAATGTTGAACTTGATAACTGGTGGGAAATGTAGATTTTGAACCTGATCCAAATCTCTTAACTTTTCATACATTTTACTTAACATTTTAATTGCCAACATCATTGCAAGTTTTAAAATTCAAAGATATTTTAAATGGGGATCATTGGGGAAAGAAGAGAAACAAGTTTGACGATATCTGATCTAACAGAACCTTACTAGTGCCACGCGAGATTTCACCGTTATTCTTCCCTGTTGAATGCCCTTACCTCCAGTGGATCTCGTATCTACAATCCATCTCTAAAAATGCTAGTAAGATGGTCGGTTCTCAGTAACATTCCAGTAAGTATCTGATTTCTCTTGCTATCTTCTACATTTACAATATCCAGATCAGGCCGAAAGTGGAATACTGCTGTCATATATGGGTTGGACCTGCCCAGTCTTCTCTTTCCAAACTCGTTAGAGTCCAAAAAGCGTCACCGCGTCCTTGTGAGTGATAAACGATTTTCCATCTTACAACCCGTTTTCTCACAGATGAGACGTTGGAAGCCTCTCGCTGAACTATTTTTTTTTATTTCCGTAGAAATCAGATGAATTTACACTGTTTCTTCCACCCTTTCCAACCTTCGCGTTTAATAACCCACCATGCCACGCATATTGTAGCGAACCAGCCTCATTCTCTTCGTATTTGCTTGGTGAAATGTAAGTTTCACTCAAGCAGTTTCTTCTTACGAACCGCACCCTTATAGAACCGGTTTCCAAACGTTTACAATCTTAAACCATTCAACTCTAGGTTTAACTGTTAACTTCCGCACATATCCGCATAAGCTGTCCCTCTTAGTCTATAACCCTCTACCTCGAGTGGCCTTCTGGTCTTTTACTTGTTGAACATCAAATATTCTACGTTATGTTTCCACACGCCAGGAACTATAGAATTGATGTAATGGAATAACCAGTCACCACCATGAATGATTACACTATAGGTAGTAAGTACCTATAAAGTCACCTGTCTACGAGAGACTTGAGAGGAAGAGTGAGGGAGAGAAGACGCAAACACGTCCGATCTTCTAATTAGTGGCACACATTATTAGATTGACCTGTGGGTATAACTGTACCGTATTTTATATTGTACTGGTTGTGTACAATAAACCTTTCTTCTATTATCCACCTGGTGTTAAGTATTTATTCCCTTAGCACGGAATATAACATGAATTGTTATTTCAATTTATAATTTCAAGTTACAGACATATATTTGTTTATTCCCATTGTGTGGAAAACATGATAAATAAAACTGTTGTCTTTATACCAAATGACCTCGAAAAAAAATTCTGGCATGTAAAGTAACAGTTGATATTTTTTTTCCATTTCCCCAGTTAAAAACAGTTATTCTGAACAGTTATCTGTTGTAATTAATATTAGTTCCGATTTTTTTTATTATATGTGATGCTACAATACAAAAAGAAATTCTGTGGATTATAATCAAAGAAAATTTCACTTGTTCGATTTTCCCACTGAAACCGTTATTTTTATTGTAGAAAGCATTGATCTTATCTACGTGTTTTCAGTTCTTTTTATTGATCTGTCTGAACTAATATGAATGGTAAATAGAAATATTGTGAATTGAAGGGGTTTCCCTGTTCTTTTCAAAAGTGAATATAAAATCGGTTTCCTAAAAGTCAAATGTTTGTTGTATAATAAAATACAATTTACAATTTTAAGCATCAATTGAATATAATTCCCACCCACCAAATAAAACAAAACATACAAAAAACAAAATTAGAATAAAACTGTTAAATGCAATTATTGTTAAGAAACACATTTTTTCAATTGAGTATTTTCTTACAATTATATTAGAGCAGACGTATTCAATGACATTCCACACAAGTGAAATCTGGAATAACAGAAATGGCCCGTATTATTTTATAGACCTGAATGGCGGCCCGTTTCATTATTAGTAACGCAAGCCACATTTCATACTCACCCATGGGACGTGTATCGCGGAAGATACTAATTTATACATGGGGTTATTTTCCAATTGACTCCTTGAAAAGCAATAAATATGCCACGCCGTACTGATTTCCACACTAGGTTATAAACTAGTATACATTCAACATCAAGATTTTCTTTGAATTATTTAGACCTCATCCAAGAAGAGTCCATTTGTACTCTTAATTCTCCAGATATATTCTAAGAAAATTACTAAAATATAGCCAAATCTATCGAGAAGAAAACTAATGGACACACTTTAATACTCTTTAACAGACACACGCGTAAATACGCATAGTCCAGTAGACATACATTTAACTATGTAATAAACAAAGTTATATACTCAAACATACATACTCATTAAATATAACGATGAAAATAATAAGAATTAATTTCGGAAGACATATAAAATATCCGAATACTTTAGAAATTACTTTGCTAAAATTTCAGATACGAATCCCTAGATATGGGGTTCCAAGGATTTCTTAAACAGTGTGATGTAATTTTACGGTAGTTGAGCAGTCTAAAGTACACCAGGCTTTACGATGGTTTTTCCATCAAGGTGTGTGTGTGTGGGGGGGCACTGTTTCGAAAATTGCCGGAAGTGAAGTTTCTTTACTTAAGGCTCAAAATTACAGGCCGGTTGACATAGCATTTACACTATTTAGAACCCAGTCAAATCTACTGAAACACGTCTATCCACTTAATATAATTTTACTGAAGTAAGAATTATACACACACACACACACACACACACACACACACACACACACACACATATATATATATATATATATATATATATATATATATATATATATATATTTATATATATATATATATATATATATATATATATATATATATATATGGGGAGGTGTGTATTGTATATTTTGCCACCATGTTTTCATTAAGACATGTATCATTAAATGATTGAGACGATTTTTCTACTTATTTTTAATAGGATCCTCTCGTAATTACAAACAAGAATCTTAGTACACTTATTTTAAGAAAGAAAAATTGCATGTTGATGCATATCCATTTTATTTTGAGTACTTCCGACCTTAGCACAATGTTATCATCAGGGTCTATTTTTTTTTTCTAAGAAAAAAATTGTTTCCACGTGTGTCTACAGTATAAAATAAAAAAATGTACCGTACATAACCTTAGTATTTTTTTACTTCACACGTAAATAAATAAGTTTCAGATGAACACAACAGTTTTGCCTTACAAATATAATGAGCACAACGATTTTTTGACATAGAAATTCAAGACACTGATGATGACATTGTGCTAATGTCGAAAGTACTCGGATTAAAATAAATATGCATCAACATAATAGGAATCTTCTTACTTCCTTTAATAAGAACACTTAGAAATTTGTCCGTAATTATGAGGATCCTATTAAAATAAGTACACAAAATTTCTTTAAAATTATTTAATGGGACATATATATATATATATATATATATATATATATATATATATATATATATATATATATATATATATATATTCCGATTTGTACGGATTTTGAAGCATCCTTAAGCAACATTTGTAATTCCAGCCATTTGAATATATTTGGCAAATGTCAAAATTGTTCGTTTAGATACCGGTAAAAATTCAACACATTCGAACAACACAGAGACACTGACAGTGACCAGCAAATCCAGAAGAAGAGACATTGCGTGGTGGGATGGGCCTCTGAAGCTTAAACTGTTATTATTTAGAGCTACAGCAGTATAAAGAAATGAGAGGATTTGTAGGTTTTAAACAAACAGAAATGTACCTAAGTAAGAGTAAGCAACAGTGATTGGCTAGCCGATTAAGATGTTGGTTCTTCAACTACAATATAAATGTATGGTGATTTTCATTTAAAAACACAAAGTAACCAGTCCTGTCTTTTCTGATTACAATATTTTCCTTTGACTAATAAAATCCTTGCCATCTTTTGTTACTGACATCAACTACTTGCTACCATCATTTACACATAACAAAATGAGGAAATAGTGATATTATATTAGTTCTTTTATTTTTTTTGTGTGTATGAAGTCCAAACTAAATAGATTTGCTTGAATTAACGTTTAATGAATATCTATACTAATGAGATCAATGAGTTATGTGGAAAAACCCATTAAGACTGATAATGGGTGTTAATGGATTATTGACAGAAACATTTAATTAATACAGATTTTTTTAAATAATTAATAAAGGACTTTTATTTAAAATCCTATAATGAATAACGTTTCTTGCGGTTAGCATTAATGAGTTCATATTTTGTTTACGCTATTAACCACAGCATTGACGTAAGTCTAACATTGACATCTTTTCGTACAATCTACATTATAAAACAATATATATATATATATATATATATATATATATATATATATATATATATATATAAGTGAACATTGAAGTCAACACGATTATGTCTAGCATGAAAGAACCTGTCGCCCTGGAGTGTTGACTTCAATGTTCATTTTAGATTTAAATTTATATACGTTCTCTCTGATATTGAGCACTTTATCCCATAAAATATTACATTTTACTTAAAACTATATATATATATATATATATATATATATATATATATATATATAAAAAAAAAAATATCGTTTTAACATATGTTATATTTACGGGTTAAAGTGCACAATATCAAAAATAAAGCGACATAAACAGAAAAGTGGACAGTGACGTAGCCACTAGAGACTTCATATGTTTGATGTTGAAAAGCTGACGTGAGTATATATATATATATATATATATATATATATATATATATATATATATATATATATATATATATATATATCGCACATAAACTAGAATTATCCACTCACATACTTATAACAATATATAATGTTTTTCATTTAGGCTTGGATTCTGTTAATTTCTTAAAACTTTGAATGGACGCGTCTCCTTAAATTTGGAACGTCTGAAACTATACAAACGTTTGTTTAACAAGTCAAATGCATGCGAAGCCTGATTGCTCAATGGAAATCAAACAATAGAAAAGTAAAACTACCGCAATTTCTTATTTTTCTCCAAATCTCATTCTCTAATGAAGCGTTAAGAAATGTGAAACATGTTAGATTGATAAACGTTTCCTATTTGTGTTCTTTTTTATCTTATCATTCTGTCGTTTTCCTAACTGTATTTAATCCAAAAACATCAAAATGGTACCTATAGATGTTAAAGATTTATTTTAATTATTGGAAACTGTTAAATTTTAATTATAAAATTAGGGCTTAGGACAACATCACATTAAGACATCGTTTCCTGTACGCTCACAAAAGTTAAGCAACATTGTGCCTGATCAGTACTTTGAATCGGAGACCGCCCGTGCTCTAAGTCTGGATATTATGCAGTTAATAATGGCTCGGAATAGTTAATCGGAGAAACGAATTCTTGTTCACGTTGTGTTTGTTATATTAAGATATGCACAAATACCATTGGAAAAGCTATGAATTCTCCTCTTCTCTCCCCAGCTATGGTTTAATTAGTAAGACTTGTATAACAAAACTATTATTATCTTTAAAAAAAACTTACAATGTAAAAATATTCTCTGGCTGTAAATAAACTGCAACGTATTGATACGACGCAGATACAGAATCCATTAATCAGTTATAATATTTTTATTGAAAAAAAATATTATGCTAAATATTTAATAAAAGCTAGATTATGTAATGATAAAATTGTTGTTTTTTTATTGTGAGACCGGAAACTACCTACACAATAGACTCATCCAGGCCTATAATAAGTAGGCGACATAGCACTCTAGAGAGTGTTATAGTAAGCTCCGCTTACACTATCTCTATAACCTGTTGTTAATACATCTTTCAAGCATCCTAATCTGTGTTCCGTGTTTTACTTGTGGTCCCAACTTTGGCCCCACATCAGTGTGACGAGGATTCTAGAAACGCACTCACGGCGAAACCCTAAATACCTACCAATCCCACATCTGGGTCGACAAAGAATTTAGAAACGCATTCACGTCGAAACCGCATATTTTGCCAGTCCCACCATAGTGGCGACAGAAAAGATTTGAGAATTTCGTTCTCACCATATCAATAGCGACAGTACTCGAAAAATACAGAAACTCCACGCGTTTCCACAGTAGTGTTGAACGGGAAATTAAGCTAGTATTACCACATTAGCGATTTAAAAGCTAAACACCCAGCGTCTATATATATTCCAATACCAAACAGCAGTGACGAGCAGTGATTCGACATCTACGGAATATTAATGTCTGTCCAAATAACATTACGAGAACGATTTCCTTCACACCCACACACAGAAAAAAACTATCTAATTTTTTTTATGTAACTGAGTTCAACTCGGGCATAAAATTATTCTACCCTCAAATTCACTGAAGTGAGTTTTCTCTTTTTGTACCTTTCTAAAAAAAAAAATACATAAGTGTGGTGAAAATTTATTCAATTACGTTAAAATTAACGGAACCACGGGAAAAAAGCTAAACACATATAATTGGTTTATTTAACTAATTGTCTGTCCATATTTTTTTCTGTAAAGAAAAAAAGGAACAAAAAATCTATCAAGATCTTTTTGTATACCTCCTCTTAGTACACGTGTTTCAAAGCAACAAAAAAGAGCTGTCATTTTAAATATGGAAGATTTATAAATTAGTTGCCCAAATGTTAAAACTAAATTTGACCAGCAACAAAATCAGAAGAAAGATAACAACAACTATTTTGGAATTACATAAACAACAAATGGAATTTCAAAATTACGCTTCAGAATGCTGAACTACAACAGAAACGACTAAAGAATTGCTCGTAAATGTATTAATAGGCTCAAACTTCCAAAAAAAGACACAATATTCTCCCCAGAGGCTAAATCCCCAATTCAATGGAAACCTTTGAGTACGTACCAGAGGAAGACAAAACGTTCCAGGCTTTTTACAGGCGCTACGAAGATATTTTCAACGTGGACTGTGAACAATGGCCTACTACAAAAGTGGGTACGTCTTCTATTTAGAAAACTGGGGACTACAGAACATAGTAGTTTCGTAGACTTTATACTACCCAAGAAAACAACTGACTTGGATTTTTCAGAGACTATTGGGCTCCTTTCGGTACTATTCGGGCCTAACACAACCGTGTTCCACAAACGTTGGAAATGTTTGAACACAGTCAAAGACAACCAGCAAGATTTTCTAACGTTTGCAGTATCGGTAAACAAGCTCTGTAATGATTTTAAACTAGCTGAACTGACTGTCGATGATTTTAAGACGCCGAAGTCAGACGACGGGTACTGACCAAGTTTGACAACGAACAAGGATTGACTCTCCAAAAAACTGGCAGAGGACTGTCAAAGAGTAATATCTGTAATGCGTGATTCAAACACTATCGAGGAATCAGGTGTGACTCAGATTAATAAAATCAGAAGTAAGTCTACTCCTATTCCTCAAAAAGACAAAAAGGCAAACCTCATGTCCTAAATTACGCAGTAACCAAACCCAAATAGGTTAAAAGAAACTGCCCGACCATGTTACCATTGTGGTAAATGGCACGGATGAAATTCTGTCCAGTTAAGAACAAAAATATTGCAAAAATTGTACAAAAGTGGTCATATTTTTAACTTCAAGCTGGTACGCCAACAGAACGAGAGAAACCTAAAATTAAAATTAGGCGTTTCAATCTGACAATATTGTCGATAGAATTTAAGAAAATATGTAACAGTGGATATTTTAAATTAGTCCATTAAATTCCAGCTTGACTGGTCTGATGTTTCAAACCATTAACTGGCGTAATGGAACCAACTTGAACAAGCCGACCTTATTAAAAACGGATAGAACAGCAACTGGTGAAAATATTAACATTTTAGGCGAGGTAATACTTAGAGTAACACTAAATGGAGTTACCAAAAGATCAAAGTTTACGTATTAAAAAACTTCAGACAACTTATTTGGAACTGGATTGATAGAAAATTCAATCTTGGATTGCCTAACAGAGTACATTTTGTCGCAAGATACAAAGTACAACGTCCAATTTGAAATCTAAAAAGGAATTCAAACAAAATTTCCCCAGGTTTTTTTCTGGCGGCCTTGGGAAATGTACTAAAATGAAAGCTTATGTTCAAGGTGATGGATTGCACAACCGGTATTCAAAGAAAACGGAATGTGTCTTTCTGCTGCTCTAGAGCAAATAAACAAAAGTTAGATAGACTGAACAAGCAGGTATTCTGTCAAAACAGATTTCAGAGAGGGCAGCACCTACGGTCTACGTAAAAAGAAGTCCAATCAAATACGAGTATGCGCAGATTTTTTCCACAGGGTTAAATGATACTTGCAAGATCACCACTATCCTCTCCCAAGCCCGAAGAAATTTTCAAATAAACTAATGGGGGGAAATTTTTTCTAAAAATTGACTCCCCGACGCATACCTTCAGATAGAGGTGGAAGAAGAAAGTTCCCAAATTGTTTGCATAAACACTCATAGATGGTTGTACAACAACAGGCTGGCTTTTGGAGGAAGGTTGCGCCTACAATTTTCCAGCAGGTCATGGACGCCATAATAATGACTTTGACTACGCAACAGCCTATTTGGATGATATACTTGTTACCAGTAAAACTATGGCAGAGCACCGAAACCATATAATAAACGTATTCGAAAAGATACAAAAAACATGTATTTAAGTTCAAGGAGTGAAAAGTGAATTTTTCTCACCAGAGATTAAATACTTAGGGCACATTATGAATAAAGACGGTCGTTTACGGATCCAGAAAGAGCCAACGCAATCAGAAACATGCCGGGCCCCAGATAACGTTCAAGCGTTACAAAAGCTTCCTCGACTAGCTAATTTTGCCATGGGTTCATTAAGAACATTCAAAATTTGAGAGGGCCTCCTCAACTTCAACTTTCAAAAGGACAAACCATGGTCATGGACCCCGGAATTCCGAGACGCATTCGAGAAGATCAAGGAAACTCTTTCTTCAGACCTCTCGATCACACATTTCGACCCTAGTCTCGACATCATAGTCGCAAGTGATGCAAGCTCGTACGGCATAGGCGTTTACATATTACATAAACTGCCAGACGGTTCGAGAAAAGCTGTGGCTCACGCATCAAGATCTCTAGTTCGATCTCGACATGCCCCAAGTCTCTCCTGAAGTACGACGCTCAGGAAGCAAAAGGAAATTTACTCAACCGCTCGACGTAAATCCCAAGAGGAAAAAGTATTAACAGTTTTATTTTTTCTCTCCTTTTCAAAAAGAAAACTCTTTGGAAGGTGGGTATTGTGAGACCGGAAACTACCTACACAATATACTCTTCTAGGCCTATATTAAGTAGGCGATATAGCACTCTAGAGAGTGTTATAGTAAGCTCCGCATACACTATCTCTGTAACCTGTTAATATATCTTTCTTACATCTAATCCGTGTTCTGTGTTTTACTTCTGTGGTCCCAACTTTGGCCCCACATCATTTTTTGTTGTCAAATATTTTCCTTTTAATATAAATATGAGTAAATATGAATCAACCCATAAAATGTTCTTGAGGAAACCGTCAACGTTTCAGATTAATATATTGTATCTTTAAAGTAACAGATTACATACAAAATTAAAAAAAAAATTCCAGCTTTTTGCTTCCCTGTAACATTAATCTTCATAAATGTAAAATGCAATGTCATGCGTTATCTTCTGTCTTCTTAATTTATATTCTTTTATTGTTGTCTATCCTTAAAAGTATATTTTCTCATATTCTCTAACCTTCATCAAATCCTTGCGTCTTAGTGGATTTATTACCTTGCTTTAGGCGAAATATTTAAAAATGATTTACTGAAATTGAACAAAATGATCGATGCGTTAAAAACTATTCGTCAAAGATGTATAAAAGTATGTGACTTGCCTGCATAGAATCCATTATTTCGAGACATGTTTTATATATTTTGACATCGAGGTCAAACACAAATGGTATATGTACACATATCAATCATGAACCAGGTTCTGTTGGATGAGAGGTTTGATAATTTTTCCGAAAAAAGTATGATATAATGTCAAATATATTTGGTTTGGTTATTTGTTTTTATTTAGGGCATATCAACCTTAATGGGTTATTCAATGCCAAGAAGATTTTTTATTGGTGGCATTATTTCTGAAAATGATACAGGTAATGCTTGTGTTAAAACCTATTTTTAGACCTTCATAATGTCTGGGCCACAGTTTGTGAATAATACCTGGGACCATAACAGGTGCTATCACGCCGGGTCAGGTTGGACCTCGGGACACCAGCAATTAAGAGTTTGTTCCACGCATCTTAAGACCTCCTGATCAACAGCTTTGCTACTGGATGTTGTTTATCGTCTTACCCAGGATGCGGACGTAGTTTATCATCATATACAGGATTTCTAATTCTGTGTGTGGGGTGGATCTTACTTCTATGCAGGGATGCAGTGGATGTATTCTGGAGTCCCACCCGAGAAGGCGGGGTGAAATGAAAGAAGAGCTGTGGTAGGATGATTATTTGTTAGTATCACGAGGGGGATGCAGTTGCATATATTTAATGCCTTAAGTCGAATCGTGAACAATGTATCTGCTGTACCGAAGCATGTTGAATCCAATGAGACTGTTACCAAATTTGAGTAATATCGTCTTAAGTATATTTAAAATATTTTAATTGCAATATTTCTAAAACAGAAAAGATACGTTTCTCTAAAGCAGTGATGTGATAATTAAAGGATGATTCATTAAGACAGATTATACATAAGGGTGTTTCATTAAGACGGATCAGAGTCAGCAGTGAATAAATTATTGGTGAAAATTCATTTATTTCTCTATTGGATCATGTTATTTTAGTCATGGCAATAAAGTGTGAAAAATAATATCGGCCAAATGTCCGCCAAATCTGAAAGAAAAAGAAAAAAAAAACATTGGACGCTTAAACTTAATTCACACATAAAATCAGTTCAAGTTATTGGATCACCATTTACAATCTATAAAGTACTTCGTTCGTGCGAAGAAAAAGAAAATAGTAAAAGAAGTATTAGAATATTGGCGTGCAATCAGTGAAATAAAACTTTTATACGCTATATATATATATATATATACTATTAAAAATATAACAGGGAAATGTAAAACCGTCGAGAAAACTAACATACATCCGTTATAATTGTTGCAAAACAAATAACATTTAAAATGTTATTAAATTTTTAAAAAATGATTAAAAATAATTCTAAACTTGTATAATGGATAACCAATTATATATATATATATATATATATATATATATATATATATATATATATATATATATATATATATCGAGGCTGTCCTCTCGGTTTCGAGCGTGACCACTTCCTTTATTTCATGTCCTCACCCACCTCCCACTCCCCTCAAATTCTATATACTCGCAGGTGACTCTTCAGGCCAGCCAAACGGAGACAATTTTTCATTATCATCGACTGAATGCTTGGTAGCCCTGCTTTCTCTAATACTTCTGTATCTGAGACATGGGACTGCCATGTGATATGAAGTATCTGTCTCAGACACCTTTGATGGAGGCCCTCAAGAAGTTTTAGTTGATGTTTATAGAGTGTCCATGTTTCGCTTGCATACAGGAGGGCCGTCAAAACACATACTTTGTACACAATGATTTTTGTATGTAACTTGATACCATGCTGGGACCACACACATTTTTTAAGTGCTGAAAAAGACCAAGAAGCCCTTTCAATGCGGAAAGAGATTTCTCTGTTGAGGCTGCATCCATCAGAGAGGGTACTACCAAGATATAAAAAAAGAATGTACTGCGTCTAATTTATTTCCTTCAACGAAGATAGTTGGTTCCATATAGGGTGATCCGGGTGCTGGATCATACATGACGACTGTCTTTTTTTGGTTGATCCTTAAACCAAATGATTTACATGCAGATACAAAATGGTTCATAAAGCATTGCAGCTCATCTTCAGAATGTGCAACGATGTCACAGTCATCCGCGTAGAGCAGCTCCCTCACCAATGAGGAAGAGACTTCTGTTTGAGAAAGCAGTCTACGGACATTATATAAACTGCCAGATGTCCGATATCTGATGTAAATACCGTTTGGGTTTTCATAGAAGGCCACGAGAAATACTATGGCGAAGTAGATATTGAATAACATGGGTGAAGAAATGTCACCCTGTTTGACCCCATTGTTTATAGGTATTTCATCAGATAGAGTGCCGTTAAAGCTAACTCTCGCCTTCATTCCGTCATGAAGAAAACGAATCAGACCCACAAATTTCTCAGGGCAGCCTAGCTTTGATATGATCTTCCAAAGAGTTGATCTGTTTACGGTGTCAAATGCTTTTTGATAAGTCAATGAAACATTGGTACAACGGAAGATTTTGTTTTTTTGCACTTCTTTTTGCAATTGCGGAGCACTGAAAATCATATCCACAGTGCCGCGGCTTGCACGGAAACCACACTGTGATTCTGGTAGTATTCCATTGACAATTGTGTGGACTAATCTATTTAAAATAATCCTTGAAAAAACCTTTCCAACAGTAGACAGCAAAGATATACCCCTAAAATTGCCGCAGTCCGACCTGGAACCCTTCTTATACAGACACACAAGTATTGCATCTCTCCAGTCCTGAGGTAATTCACTTCCCCATGCATTTTGGATGACTTTCTCCAGGAGATCGATCATTCTCTCACCGCCATTCTTTAGAATCTCTACTGTTATACCATCCATTCCTGGCGCTTTGTTGTTTTTCATTTGACTCACAGAAACTTCTATCTCACCTCTGGAAGGTACTTCATCAAGAGCCATAATTGACTCGTGTTGCTTAATGAGATCTAGTACAGATTCATCAACGACTGGATGGCCATTAAGGGGTTCGCTATAATGTTCACACCATCGTTTCTTGATATCCTCTGGTTGTCTCAATCCGTCTTTTGATTTGAGAGGAACAAAAGTTGATTGCTTCGGCCCATAGAGCTCTTTGATTATTTGGTAAAACAATCACGAGTTTTTACTGTTTGCTGCAAGTTGTGCCTCTTCTGCTTTCTTGAGCCACCACTGGTTTTGGATTTCGTGCATACGTGTTCCACTTTTTGGAAATCCTTGTATGTCTTTGTAGCTTCCATTTTTGCTTGGTTCGATAGACTTGATGATAAGGTTTTCTGGAAAAGATTGCGTTTTGTTTCAAGAAGTGCATCAATTTCCTCATAATTTTCATCAAACCAGTCTTGGCACTTCTTTTTCTGAACTCCTAAAAAGTCATGAGCCACCGAAAGCACTTTCACTTTGAAATCCTCCCATAAATTTGTTTCATCTAGTTCGATAGAGGTAAGTGCATTCTGGAAGATGATCTTTGTTTCAGGGAGATGAAAAAAATTTGAGACCTCAAGCTTTTTTGCTTTTTTTGTGCATGATGCGGTGCGATGTCGTGCTTTGGGGCGGATTCTAAGTTTCATTTTGGCTCTTACCAGGCGATGATCCGTCCAACATTCAGCGCCTCTCATAACTCGGACATGGTGAAGATCCTGTAGATCACGCAGACGAACAATAACATAATCATGTGCCAATGTTTAGAACGTGGATGTTGCCATGTGCCTTTGTATTTGTTTTTCTGACGAAACCACGTGTTTCCAATCACAAGATCGTGCTCGTTGCAAAACTGCAAGAGCTGAAGGCCATTGCTGTTTGCATTTCCCACTCCATGTGAACCTAAACATTTCCAAGTTTGAGAATCCCTCCCCACTCTCGAATTGAAATCGCCAAGTAGATGTTGGTGTCAGGTCTTATGCTACTGGTACCATGTAACCCAGTACTACTTGCCGCATGGTCGGGTCACCGGCGAATAAACTGATTCCCCACCAGCTTTGTCTGGGGAGGAGGGTGGCTAGTCTCCCAGAAGGATAAAAAACAATACCTTGCAAAGGGCGGATGAACCCCTATGAAGTTAACGGCTACCTAGCATCTATGTTTTACAAGGGGTAGATGAGGCTCCTCAGCTTAAGAGAAAGCAACTCATCTAGGACAAAGTAAGGCCTGATATAAAACTATGCGAAAAATGTATAGGTGAACACATAGGAACTTTACCGGGGTAGATGGGGACTCCTTAGCCACTGCTGTGGTAATCCATCTAGGAGAAGGAAAACTCCAAATATCAAACCTGAAGTGTTTGGTATGGACCAATCGTCTTATTTTATGTGCCATTGAAAACTATACCACACGCGAAAAGTGGACTGAGTGCAGTGAAAGCTCAATTCACTATAAATAAACTCACGCACAGGTACCTCCTTTGACCCCTTTTCGTGTCTTTTTTTATGCTTTATTACGAAGCATCACTTAACCTAACCTATGTCCACTGGCGATATATGTTTTGGCGACGCATACAGGTTTAACAAACTGGGAGTATTGTGGCACCATTTACGAGGCAGAGAAAGGAAGAGAAAGAAAAGAAGGCAGAAAGAAATGCGAGACGATTCATAGGTGATAAGCAGACACACACACGGCTAAGAGACAATGTAAATATTGATAAGTAACAAATTAAAAAGGGTGTCATTACAATGACAGGGAATTTCTGAGTAAAAAAGAAAAGGAAAAGAAAGAAGGAACCAGATGTGTTTTGATAACGGGTGTGTTATCTACACCACTGGCCAGGGAAAAATTCAAGTGAAAATGCTATTTCGATAAGTGACGAGAAACAGGCCACTAAAATGATTTGGACAGATATGAAAAATTAAATCCCACACAAGCAGTGCGCTGACTGAATTCTTTTCGACGAAACAACTTTGGCCGGCGATAATAAAATTATGGGGGAACCAGAAGCTTTTTTCTTTCTTCCTTGGAGGCGACAGACTGACTGAAAACTTTGGGGATATTTCTTTTTGAAGCCATGTTAAGAATACCACCCATCTTGATGAATTAGCGATAAGATACCTGACAAACACCACGTGTAAAACAAGAGTTGTCATATTGTCCGTGGCTAGAGAAATGATAACGGCGATTTAAGCGAAAAGAGAAGAGATAATTATTTTTTTTTAGTTAAGCAAGATATTTTTTCCCCGAAACAAAGCCACGGATTGTTCACGCCTGACTAAGACATCATTGGTCAAGTGGTGATCACGTGACGCACGAAGGAGGAGGAAAGATACCCGACCAAGACCTCATTGGCCGAGAGTGATAACGTGACACGAAGAAGGCTGTCGACGCCCCATCCAGAGTATAAGTATGAGAAGCTGCTACGAAGAAGTGGGGAGGGCAGTTCACGCCCCTCAGAATTATGGTGGAGAAAAGGGAGGAGGAAGGGTTCCCAAAAATGGAAAAGAGTGGAAAATCCCTAACCAGAAATAAAAGAGGTGGATATTATTTAGAATTATCGAGGAACCCCCGACGCCAACAGACCCAACCTGGTTTTGGCCGGCGCCAATAAAAAAGCGAGGCCCCAACAGGCAGAAATCAGTTCGGGCTCGAGTTTCCAGAGTTGAGTTCCCAGAGTCAGTCTCAGTTGAAACCGCCCCTCGGAGATAGCTGACCAAGATTCACGCAAAATTCCGGACTCCTCTTCAACCCAAGAACAATTATTTTGAAGAGCGACTTAGAACCAGACCACCGAAATAAGTTTTTTCCACTTTCGTCCAAAGACACCGAAACACCAATCTCTTAGAGAGCAAAACAACTTGAAGCGTTAAAACTTGCCTAGCGGAAACGACGTGTCACAATCCACAAAACGGGTCGGGAGATAGATGCAGTCCTATGTATCGAACAACTAGACATAAAGTTTGTTACCTTTTTCTTTGATACTTTGAACTTTTTGAGTTTTCATTTTCTTTTCTTTTATGCATATTTGTGTAGTATCACCCCCGTTGAACTCAATTTGCATTACGGCCCCAACCCTGTTTGATCTCGTCTGTCTAAGATCAATTCACAACGTGGGTAGGCAGACTGGAGATCAATGCAGTTACCTTGGTAACCAGGCGTTGGAATTGAGTTGGGAACGACGAGGCTGATATCAAATCTAACCAGATTCCCACCCGAATCACCAAAAGGTTAGAACGTCACATTTGGGTGCCGCGACCGATACCAAAGCCAGTTGGTCGTCACAGGACGAGACAACACGACTGACGCGACAGGTGGACGTCACGTTTGGAGCAGCGACACCCCAACGGAGCAGCGAGGAGCGAACAGCTGGCGCCGCGGCGAGGACGTCACAATTGGTGCTGTTTGGGGACGTCACAACTGGTGCCGTGGTAGATCAAGATAGAACGTCACAGTCGGCGCTGCGACCGGGGTACGACGTCACAAGTGGTGCCGTGACCATAGGATCGGACCCTGGAAGGGCCACGTCACATCGGGTGCCGTGACCATAGGATCGGACCCTGGAACGGCCACGTCACAGTATGTAGCTCGAACGGTGAACAGTGGCGACTCTTAACTTATCTTAACATCGCTTCAATTGTCTAATAGAGGCAAAAGGCTGATTCGGTGGAGTTAAGGGTGTTAAAGCAGCCTTTCTATGAGAGAAATGCTTGCTTCGTGCGAGGATTAGAAAAGGTATTCCAAACAAATGCTTTGCCTCATAATCTGGCCAGTAGCCACGGCTGGCGAATTGTTCATTTAGTGGTAACAAAATTAAAGACAAAAACTCGGCATTATCAAAAAATCACAAACATACAAATCTCTTCTCTTTATGACATAGACATTGCTAGTCTCTCTGAGACACGACTTGCTGATGATGGTCAGCTCACAGAGACAAGCTCTGGTTATACTTTCTTTTGGAAGGGAAAACCTGCCGATGAAGCGAGAAAACACGGTGTAGGTTTTGCCATCAAATCCCCACCCTTTTAAAAAACTTGCTGGAACTTCCTTTTGGTAAATCAGAACGCATTATTTCTGTACGTCTTCCTCTGCGACAAAAACGTTTTGTCACAATCGTGCCGGTTTATGCCCCAACCATGGACTCCCATGAAACAAACATACTCAAGCATTTATGATGAGCTAAGGCAACTCTTTCTCAATATCCCTGAGGATGATAAGATTTATATATATATATATATATATATATATATATATATATATATATATAGTTAAATTCCGAGATCAATCCTGTGGACAAGACAGATTGGTATAAAATGACAACTGGAAAAAGTCGGAAGACGAAACACGTGGGCAAAATCTAATTTTTTTTCCAATTGTCATATATATATATATATATATATATATATATATATATATATATATATATATATAATTTAATTTAAAGAAAAAACAGACCACTTTAAGGCTCCATTGTAATAATTTATTTCATCAGAGACCTTTTATGGAAGCTTGATCATCAGACATCACTTCCAAAAGGTGAAACGAAAAATGCATTATTATCTCTGAAATTACATTGAGCTCTCAGGATTTCCTCCTCCTTGGGACTACCCATACGTATTACCAAGTTTTTCGTAACTTTATATATATATATATATATATATCTTTTAGAACTTTCTTGCTTTCGGAACATAGGCGATAGAAACAAGGAAATTTATTCTGAACACTTTATCACCTTCTGAATTTGAAAGTAGGAAAAGCTAAAGTTATTAATGTCTCGTATACAAGTTGGTATAAACAATGTCTTATTAATAAAGAGGTCTGACACCGAATATTTTCATTCAATAGAAAATGCAGTCTGTAACAGGAAAAGGGCAACAGTAAATTGAATTATACTATTTGTTATCGTTGGGTTTGTCCAAGTTCAGGACAACCTCACAACTTATGCTTATTTTAAAATCTATCCCCGACCCGAGACAGAGCGATATATTTTATCGAATAGAAAGTGTTTTTAAATTATACTATATTGGGATTTTAGACATGCCGGAAGGTTTGTATCTAGCTAATATAATTTACACTATTTATAATCAGATCATTGTTCGCATCTTTGTTGTTGTTCTGCCAATGTTTAAGCTCTTTGGCTGTACAGCGGTTATCAGGTATATATCGATGAGTGAATTCTGAACACTTTATTTAATCTACAGTGATAGACTGTTCTCTTTCCACTTCCCTTTTCTAAAGATATCGTATAGTTCTTATTTTTATTTCGTACTGTATTTTTTTATCCAGTACTGTAGAAATACGAAATAGACTATAGCAATGGACCGTGAACAGTCTACACCTGTTAATTAAATAAAAGGTTCAGTTCAAAATTCATTGTAATTTACTCAGATCTATATACACGCGAGGAAAGCTGGGGGGGTCCAACAGCCAAATCGTTGGGATAACAACAAGGATGAGGACAATAGTCTGAATATAAATTGGGTAAATAATGATAACTATTCATCCCACAAATTCAGATTGTTTACTATAGGTTACTCAAAGACACATGATAAAGTACAAAAGCGAAAACTTATTGACATATTAGCAATGAGTAAAAGATGCACAACTGATCTGTATGTATTATGAGAAACCAAACGTTTGCTTACAGAGCATAAATGAATTAAGTGAGGAGATCAAGGTAAAAAAAATGGTGTATGAAGAATTTGTTGTCTTGGAGGATTTCTTTAAAGAGTAGAACGAGTTGATTCTAAAAGAATTCGAAAACTTACAAAGGATTTATTAGCATTAACATTTCTTCTTTTTCTTTTATTTTAATTGGTTTCACCTCATGCAAGTCAGGAAAAGCCACTAAGATACAAGGTATTACAGGGCCTTGAAGAATTAGGGGCATAAACATTAATAATGACCGTGAAAAGGAAAGAGTAATCAGGATAATACATACCGACTGACATTGCATTTAAATGTTTCCAATTTAAAGGTGCCTGGAAAGCATTGAACTGGAAGGGAGTTCAACAAGCAAGAAGTGCGAGAAAAGAAATTGATAGCATGAAATTTACGGTTACATCTAGCCAGTTCAACTGTAAATTGATGAGATCTCGACGCCTGTCTAGTAGTGCGCTTAAATTCCAAAAGTATAGATACTATAGCAAAGAGCTCATCTGAACAATTACCAATGAAGTATTTATAGAAAAGGGGTTATGGGATGTCAGGGAGAGGTAGTACCTTTAGCACGAGGGCTCGTCATAAACTTTTCAGTGCGTGCTCGCCTGCCACTGGTCATCAGGTCTCTCAACCAGGTCTCACCTGTGGCTCCTAGAAGCTGTCGCATGAAACAGCGGCCATCCCGAGGCAAGTATTTTTGGCGGGCCGGCCAAACCAGATGATATTAGCCGACGGGTCTGAAACCTCCTGTGAGTTAGGCTTGTACCGTGTCAGCCCTAATGCATGCGAAGACTGCCTCCTGTTGGACCGAGAGGAAGAGATCACCTGATGATCCAACGGTAGTGAAAGCGCTGACATCAAGTGTTGTGGATCGCCCTGGAGTCCTGGTCATCCACTGCAGTCCGTCCTAACGTTTCCCCGTGACACTGGATTAAGAATTCCCAGGCTGAGTTGTCCCTGTGCAACGATCTTCTCACTATAAAATCCTCCAGCACAGGTTCGTTATGCAACTCATTACTCATTATTCATCATCAAATCATCACTGATCTGTAAACGTAAATGAGTCTATGCTCATTAAAGCCCAACTCAAGAGTAAATTTATTTAATAAATTGCCATTACCTTTAGCCACGGCTTCAAGACGACTTCGGAATCTCTTTTATCTCTTCTAGGCTTTCTCCTCGTTCAAGTTGGTGAAATCCTTTAATCTTTGGCGTAACAAGGAGTTTTATTGGTCTCCCGCTCAAATGCGCCCCCACCACATAATATTCAAGTAAGGTTACTGTCTGAGGAGTTAGGTGGCCATATATAAAGGTTGATGTGGTCTGACAGCCATGATTGGATTCTCCTGCTTGTGTGCTGTGATGCAGAGTCTTGTTGCCAGACATAGGTTCTTCCAGGAGTTACCCTCTTGAACCAGGGCAGCACTAATTCCACAAGGTAACTGATGTAGATCTCTATGTTGAGCCTGAGGCTTTCACTAAAAATTTTGGTGGTTCTTTTCTTAGCAGAACGATCAGAGTGAGTTTTCCAAGCAGCCATACCACCATTAGACTCATCGACCTCTTTCCGAATCCTTTGCACTGTTTTCAAGTTGACACCTAAAATCTCTGAAATGTTCGTGCTGGAACTTTTGGTGGGAATGCCAAGCAGTACAAGGCGTTTCCAAATTTCTGGCGGAGTAAATTTGCGACATGGTGATTTTTGTCTTACAGACAGTGTCCGACTGACCGTACTATACTGTACAGTCGATAAAATAAAAAAGAAACAATGCGCATGCGCGAAATTAAAAATAAAATGTCGACTATTTGCCTGTCGTTCCCTGTATTTTCTACTTATTCTGTTATTCTTAAAATACTCCTACTCTGGTGTTACTGTAAACCATGAGTCTTCAAACGGGGTCTAAACGACCCCTAAGCTTCGATGAGAAGTGCCGGGGGTGTAAATGATGATGAAGTGGTCGCATGGGGGTCAGCGTGTGAATGGCACTGAACTAAATTTTTACATGCATGCTGTATTCTTCGATGCAGATGAAAGAAAACCACCAAGCTCGGCGATCAACAGAATCAAAATCCTTACTTATATTTATCTAAGTAGCTTTTAACTTATTTTGAGGAAACTTATTTAATATTACATTGAGCGTGGCTTGCACTTTTTAAATAGTTCCAAGTCGATTTTCAGATAGGAATCTCATTTTATCAACCTCTAACTGTAAAACAGAATTTACGATTATGAAGTTCATTTTGTTATGATTGCACCGAGTATGATGCAATATTTGTTTATTTAATTTCTTAGTACAGTTGTGCAGTTAGATATTAGCAGCTATTATGCAATTATGTTCAATAGCCTCGACACACTTTCGGCTTGATATACTTAATAAGTAAGAAATAATAAATAAATATGTTGAATTAATTTATTTAATATATTTTCTTAAATATATTTTGTTGGGAAGATTCCGAACTTGATGACGCTTAGCGAAGAGATTATTTCTAACGTGATCCAAATTTCTTAAATTTTCATACATTTTAGTTTATATTTTCATTGCTAACATCAGTGCAAGTTTTAAGGTTCAAAGATAGTTCAAAGTTTTAAGCTTCAAAGATATCTCAAAGAGAAACAAAAAAAAATGCTCTCTGGTTAAAAAAGTTTGACGACCCGTGCTGTAAACTGAAATATATATACTTAAAAAGGACCCTATGGGGGATTAAACTCACTACTGAGAAATTGTCCTCAATAGCTATCCTTCTCAGAAAATAATTTCAATGGCGTAATCATTTATTTCTAATCATCATAATTAAGTGTCTCATGACGAGTAAAATCAGTCCTTATTTAGCTTTGGTTTGGGCAATTCGATGTAGCTTAATGATTAGCAAGTTTGTCTCATGAGATAAATTACGACTAAGTAGTGATTTCTATCCTCATTGAGCGCCCAAATTTGAGTTCATTTGCCACATCTAAGCTACGCTTAATAAATCACTGACCTTTTCGATGTGATCGAATGGTTAACATACCCATCTCGCCAAATCAGTTATGTCTGAGTAGGGAGTTCGATCCTCACTGTGATTTCCATAAGTTCGGCCTTGTGCCACATCACTTCGCCGTGATGTAATGGTTAGCAAGTTAGCTTCTTTAAATCAAATACAACTGAGTAGTGAGTTCAATCCTTTCTAAGTGCCCCATACTTGCACCACATCTAAACTATGCTTAGTAAATCACTGGCCACTTCGATGTTGAGTAATGTCTAGCAACTTTATCTCACTAAATCCATTACGACTGAACAGTGAGCTCGATCATCACTGAGCCCCCCCCCCCTATATTTTCGGCCGTGTGATAGTCTCAGTTATGCTTTGGAAATCATGTTGGGCCCTTCGACGTGCTGTAGTGGTTAGCAAGCTTATCTCGATAGATAGATTGCGAGTGAATAGTGAGTTCGATTCTCACTGGGTGTCCTATATTTCGACTTTGTTCCACATCTAAGCTTACGCTTAGAAAACCGCCATTCTTATTGTTTTGTCGAAGCAATAAATTTCATTTCACTCCCAAGTCTGTCAGTCGTTCACAATGTGTTAGAGTTTACAAGATCTTTATTTTCGTTTTGATTTCTTAAGTTTATTATTTCTTCAAGTTTGACGTAACTTTATTTTAATTCTTCCGTTTACATACCCAATGACAACAGTAAGACTTATTTTCCAATTACATCATACGTTTAGAATTATTATTTTTAAAAATCTGAAGGTGTACTCACAAAACGAAAGGGACCATTCAGAAAGTAAATAAGGTGTTAATTGATTGAGTCATTCATTTTTTTACGGCTTATCAACCAATTGCGGATTATATAAAGCCCAAAAAATATTTTTAGATTTTAATAATAATTTTTTTTTATAACAATTATTTAGTGATATAAGTTTTTCTAATTTACGCGTTATGGGAAAATTAGTTCATTCATACTTTTCCCAAGGGTACTTTCACGTAAGTCAATATATAATGAGACCAACTGAAATTGGAACTCGGATCTCTGATTAACAATTCCGAGTCATTATCTATTGCAACACTCGCAAATCTAAGCTTGCAGCACCTGGAATTCCTAAGAGATCCCCCATCTAGGTACTGACTGGATGTGACATTACGCGTACAGGAACCGAGGTTTCGATGTGATGTGGCCGTAAGAGGCGAAGTATTGAGCGATAGAAACGTTTTAAGAAACAGAAAAGATTAACAAACTGTTACGCAATATCAAATCTCCTGTCAAACTGAGAATACAAAGGACAGAGAATCTATAAACCAAGGAAGTGTTAATTAGTTTAGAGACTACAAATATGGAACTTCTAACAATGATAAACAAATAGCTCAAATGCATGAGATATATAAAAAAAATTGATTGGATTTTTACACTCGAAGGACGTATTAAAGTCAAGAGACATATTGAAAATAGCGAATAATCTACTTACAACTTTGAACGAAAAGGTGGAGACAAAAAAAGAATGAAAAATAGGAGTGGTATAAGAACAAGAGTTACTTAGAATAACAAATGATGGTTGTAGAAAGCAATGATCGCTGCAGTCCTGAAAAGACATTTGATATACGCCCCTATGTTAGGGGAACTTTCAGACTAGTTGTCTTTTCGCTCTACCGTGTCAGCCTTAAACGTATTTCATTTAAAGAAACTCTCGATCCAGTCACTTGAAATTGAATTAAATTATCATTGTGATGATGCGGATCTAAAAACTAGGAGTATATTCTAAAAAAGGTGTATAAAAGTGAACATTCTGTCTACGCCATTCGTTCCTTCGGGCAACATTCAACTCTTCGGGAAGTCTACACCCAAAAATTAATAGACAGAAGTGACTAGCTGCAACAAATTTTATTTCATTCCTACAAGACATCGTCACCTTCCAGTCTCGCTGGGGTTCCAAAATCGTCTCAACATCCATGTTACGAATTATTTTCCACCCAGCAATCTCTTTTCACAGCCGAAAAGCTGCAAGATTCTCTCTGTTCTATCGCTATTTCTTTAGAAATTATTCAGTCGAACATTCCATAAATTCACCAGATCGAACCTACACAGGTAAGCGTCATGGGTCCTTACCTATAACTACAGAATGAAATCTTCCTAACACTACGCCTCTCAAGGGAGAGGGACGAATCAAGCCGAGCTTCTCGACTTGACGGTCGAACTCTCTGCCTCTGAGCAGAGAGGAACCCGGACGAGGCTCCGCCGAAACTTGGCCTTGTGCCACATGCAACCCTTGTGGGGGTGGCTAGATACCGAATCGCGTTGAGCCGATAGTAGTTCACTCCAAACCAGACTGACAGTCATACTAACACCTTCCACATCTTGTATTATTATTTCGTGTAATATACCTTCGTTATTTCTACACTTGTCTTCGTGTTGTTCTTCCTTGGTCCTAACCTGGACCATAACAGTAAGACATGCCATGCCCCACATATTGTAGAGAACTACCATCATTCCTTTTATATTCTATTCGCGATGTCTACATTCCACTCGAACGAGTTCTTCCTAAGAACATATACTTTTAGAATCGACTCCAAAAATGATGCTTCTCAGATCACTACAATCTTAACCTGTTCACGTCTAGGGTTAACTATTACGTGCATCACATATCCTCATAAACTGTGTCAATTACATCTTTCTTTGGAACCCTCTAGCATGAGCGGCTCTTGGGTCATTTTGCAGGATGATTATTGTAAAATAGATTCAAAACAAGACTTTACTCTTTCTTTGAAGACTTCCAGTCTTAAATCAGATGAGTAAAAGTTAAGATTTACTTTTTGTCTTGATTTCTCGCTTCATTTTATAAGCACACATGAGGAAGAATTCAAAATTTAGGTCAGATATTGCCGACTCCGAACAGGATTTCATATTTGCAGACATTGACTACGTCTTCTACTTCCTTTTTACGGATTAGTATAGACCTCGTGTGAGCCAAGGCTTTCGATGAGTAACTGGAAAATGTTCGGTACCTTGTACTGCTCTAGTAAGTACTAGACTTCTCATGCTATTCCCTACGTTTACATGTCAAAATTAGAATGCTGCTGGAATATATTGGTAAGAATTTCCCAGTCTTAACTTTACAGTCTCGATAACGTCCTTGGGGGTAAAGAATTATTTTCCACCCTGCAATCCCTTTCCTCACAGACAAAAATTCGCAAGCCTGACTCTGTTCTATTGATATTCTCATGGAAAGTATTCAGACGAAGGGCATTACTTACTTCCATAAGTTCTTAACTACGAACCACCCTCATTCCCATCATATTCCATTGTTGTTAGGTAAATTCCACTCAACCAATTTATTACCAAAAGCCGCTGTTTTCTGAGAAACTACTCCCAAGCGGATGCTTCCCCGATCATTACAATCTTAACCTGTTCATATCTAGGGCTTCCTTACATATTCCTCACAAAATCACTGTAAATATCAAACAAAAGAAAAACAAAACTCACATGATGATCAGATTTTTTGTTTGGAAGAATAAAACTTTTCCTCTCTTTAATTCAAAAATTCAAAAAATAACGGAACTTATTCATGACGCAATTTAATATATTAATGAAGAGTCTAATATAGAACTGTCATAGCCATCTACGTCCTAAAAGAATATGGCGTTTAAAATTATTGTGACCAAGTAAATGGTTAAAGAAATAACAAAACAAATGTTACAGATATATCATATATTAAACAGTAAGTACAATAGAAGAGTATTACACGAATAGTGAGTTTGTGTCGGTTGACCCAGCGTTCAATCTATTCGACTGTCCCCTCACCAAGGCCTTCTCTCCTACTAATCTTATAGTAGGCGAAAGTGTCCAACATAGACTATTTAGATGGCGGAAACGACAAGAAAAATATATAGCTATTGCAGTATCTTCTAAAAACGTTTATTCTGTTCAAAGATATGTTATAACCCACCTGAACCTAGACTTTATGAATTTAAGCGCAGTACTAAATTGTCAACAAGTTCTTATCAATTTACAGACCATTTGGATAGATGTAAACGCAATTTGTATGCTAAAAGTTTCTTTTCTCGCACTTCTCAGTTGTGGAAATCTCTTCCGGCTTCTTATTTTCCAGCCAACATTGATCTTAAAAAGTTTAAATGCATGTCTATCGTTATCTATTGTTTTCCTAATTCCTTTTTTTTTGTTCTTGTCCGTTCATAATGTCTTTCTTTTTCTTATTCCTCCAAACTCAGTTACTATATGCGTATTCGTGGAATAACTGCCTTTCTTCGAGTACAATGAGTAAAAAAAAAAAAAACCTGTTCATCCTTGCGGGGTGGAAAAAACATTATATTTGAATGAATTTAATTCATATAGATAACCTACTAAGTTATGTATCACAATCACTGAGTTATATACACAAGCCGGTCTGCAATTTATATGTCAGATGTGAAGACCAGTTTCGAAAGTATCGGAATGGTCAACGTTTTCAAATATGTAATGTGTGACTGGTGGATCGCTCAGAGTGAATAATGAAATACCTTTGTGACTTTCAGGTATACAGTGTAGAAGAGAATTTTATACAGAATTTTCAATGGTAAGCATTTAAATTATATCAATATCTGATATTTGAAAATGTCTTCCTTATGAATTTTGAATTAATTGTAAATTTACAACCCATTCAATGTACATGGCGTAATTAAGCGTGAATAATTTGCACTCATGTTAAAATTGCGGTTCTGACTTTGAATTATATTTCATTAAAATTTACGTTTATGATCACATTGTCTGATAAATCATGGGGTCTGGTTAATATTAAACGTTATAAAAGACGCCATCTGACTGCAATGATATTGTCGAACAAAATGAATTAGTAGCAAAATATTGAACAATCTGCCATTTCTCTCTGTCTATCTATCTATATATATATATATATATATATATATATATATATATATATATATGTGTGTGTGTGTATGTATTTTATATATATATATATACAATATATATATATATATATATATATATATATATATATATATATGTATGTATGTATATAGGGTATATAATTGGTGTATACGGAATGAATTCAATAACCAACAAAATACTATACTTGTATTTTGATTGGTCATTCTAGCTTTTTGTAACAACGTCTTAAAAGAGAGTTGAAGGATCGTTAATTGTTGAAACTTTTAAAACCATTTATTTTATATTCAACATCATCACTTGATAAAGACACGGGGTATTGAAACAAAATGGTTATTTTTGTAGTGATTTTATAACATGTTTATATATTTTTTTTAAATAAATAATATATATATATATATATATATATATATATATATATATATATATATATATATATGTAAGGAAAATATATGGATGTAGTTAAAAAACAGTACGAAGGAAAATATACGGAAAATCGGAAACAAAAATCCTAATATGCAATTATACTGTTTTAATGTTAATATAATGTCAACGTCGGACGTTTCGGTCTAATAGGACATATTCATAAAACATAATTAACATAGATCATATTCAATTCATTATGTTTTATGAATATGTCCTGAAGATGGTCTATTAGACCGAAACGTCCGACGTTGACATTATATTAACAATAAAACAGCATAATTGCATATTAGGATATTTTTTTGTTTTTTCCATATATTTTTCTTCATATATATATATATATATATATATATGGGATTTTCTGAACAGATCATATTTTTTTAATTTGTGATCATTAACAATCACTGATCACGTGATTTTACATGAAAATAATAATGATCTGTTTAGCCCTTGACATACAGGAAACACTTGACATTCCTCGTCCGAAGAGGCGGTTGAAACTTGTAAAATGTGTTTCTTAATACTGTTTCTCAGGAAAATAGCTACCTTACGTACACTGACTTTTTGTTTGGTTTGATTTGGTTTGTTTTACGGCATACCATCCTCATGTGTTATTTAATGCCAACAAGATTTTTATTGGTAGTAATTTTATTCCAAAAATACATTTGCTGGTAATTTATTTTTAAAATGTATACCTGATATTTTTTTTTTCAAAAATGTATTGCTGATAATATAGCTTGTAATAATTTTTCTTCAAAAAGTCATTGCTTTAATAACTTTTTAAATGTATTTCATAGTGTTTTGACCCCAGTTTGAGGGTTAACTATTTACCCATAGCTGGGACCCTAACATGTGCTTCAAACCCTCGTCAGGGTGGACCTGGGAACACCAGCATATAAGAGGTGGTTCTACGCTCCTCAAAACGTCCTGACCAGAAGCCTTGCTGTTGTACATAGTTTATCGTCTTATCCAGGACGCGGATGTAGTTTATCGCCATACCCAGGACGGACATTGAGTTTTCCTCTTTTCACTCATGGGTGTTTCCTTCATAAGTTTTCCTTGTTGCATTGCAGAATGTCAAACACTTGATTATACCATTTTTTATCTTATTTATACAAGTGCTATTCATTTTGGTTGTTACCGCTTTTGAAAGTCTTCAAATCATGTCGATTCTTTTACTTTCTGAAGTGTGTAACACGGGTCTATAAGATTTGATTATGGTTTGCCTTTAGGCGATATTTTGGCTTGAAGACTTTTTTTTATCATTGTGCTGATTGTTTGGATATTTCTTAACAGCCATAATTTCTATACTAAGAGTTTCTCACACGCTCCACGCTTGTGGAACATTCTTTCGGCTTTCCTGTTAAATACGATCTTCAAAACATTAAATGCAACGTCAATCGTCAATTTTTGTCTTCTTGAATCCCCTTCTTTGATTGTTCGCTCTCTCCTCAACAAATTTTCGTCGGTTTGATTCTCTCTATATAAACACCCGGGGTGAAATAATTAAAAAGAACTTCAGACAACATGTACGCCATTCATATGGAAATCTAGGTCAATAACGGTTATTTGGAAAACGTAAGATAATATTTTAGTTTTGTAATATTTTGTGGTATTGGACAAAATTAGAAATAGCGAAGCCTGTTTTCAAATTCCTTATGTACTATACGAAATTTCTCATAACTTTTCTATACACCGAGATATTTGAAGTGTTTAGAGGTAATTAATTAAATCCATATTCTGTTATCGATAATGGATTCCATATGCGGGCCATTTCGAGTTACATTCCATTGCCTGCTTTGTCGACATTAAAACATTTGTAATTTATTTAAATCATACATTGTTTCTAATAGTTTCGTCCCAAGGCGATAATGACACTAGAAGGCAAGGGTTTACTGGGGGGTGAAAGTGAAAAAGAATAAGAACACAGAGAATGAGGAGGATAGGGCAAAGTACAAAAATAGGAAAGGTTTCAACTAGACAGAAGATGGCGATTGACATGACATTTAAATTTTTGATGATTCTAGTTATCAGGGAAGCAAGTAATCGAAAGGGAGACCCACCGATGGGAATTGCGAGAAAAGAAACTGAGTAAAATTGGCCGTTGCATCTAACTAGTTCAACAGTAAGACCTACTTGCCAAGCTCGTAGCACACTAAAATTAGTGTAGTTGGGGTACTAGGAAATAGAACTCATCCGAACAGAAAAATATTTGCAGAAAAGACAGAGGGAAGCCACGTCACGTCGGTCAGAAAAGGACTGTAGTCGAAATGTATGGTCTGGATTGATTACATTACCTGCCCTTTGAATTTTGTCAAGAATCTCAAGATTTACCATAGAAGCAGCAGACCAGATAAGGCAACAGTATTCAATGTATGGACGAAAGGCAGATTTGTAAATGTAAAAGATGGATTCTGACAATAATGTTTCTTCTGACAGAAGACAGTGAACCAACTTTCCTTGAAGTAGAAGAGGCAATTGATTGAACATATTGTCTGTCTGTTACCCCATTTAAATACACAAATTAAGTATTCCTTGCTGAAATCACTAACGTAAGTTTAAATTTAGAATTTGAAAAATCATTACTTAATTTGAAACTTGCATTTATGTCAGACTTGGATGCAGGCAACATCATTAAATATATAAAGATGGTTGTCAGCTGGTGTATGCATAAGTATTGTATAAAACTATGGCTCATTTATCATTTGTTTTTGTTTTTTTGTTGTTGTTGCATTCAGCATGTATATAATACCTTCTGCAATTAACTGTTCTAGTTTGTTTTAATATTTTTCAGTAGATTTTGACCATTTTCCTTGAAGTATATCTTCCCTTCATTTCAGAAGAAAGTTTGGTGTTTTAAAACATGTTTCTGTGAAACTTTCATTTGCCAAAATTATAGTTTATGATTATACATTAAAGATGCGTAAAAAGGGAATCGTCACTTTAAACTAACACCAGGAAGACATGGATAAAAGTGATATTTTGCTTTTTAAAGTATTGTAGCACGCGGCTAAAATTGAGGAATCAGAGAGTCGAGTTCGAATTCTAGTTAAATCCATTACATTCGCTTACGTGCTAATACCTTTATGAATAGGATAAATCCTTCTCTCCCCAGCTATGGGTAAATAGCAGGCAGATTGGGTTCTATAGCCATGTATGGCAACCGGTCTACCGCAGAAAGAAATGGCAACCTACTGCGGGAAAAACCTGTCTCCTCAGTCATGTATCGAAAGATATATGATCGCCTAAGCGTGTATCACGCAAGGCACATAACTGACTGACACCTTTGCTTGAAATTGGAATTTTTTGATTTCAGATGTGAACTTAAATATCTTCCGACATATTTTAGCAAAATTATCAAATTTCCAGTTGATGATGTTTAATTAAGTTAAGAGGTATGGAAGAAGAAAGTGCATGTTTAAATAGACACGGAAGTGTATGGGTTAAATTGATGACTTGTTTTTTCATATATTTAATCTGTAATTATATTCTATAATTTCGAAATATCATTGATAAAGGTTGTAACAGTAGTGTTTTTCATCTATATAAAGAATAGAATGAAGGCCTTTTATATTTAATGCTAACAGAGATAACATTTTTTACAATGACGTCCATCCTGTGCAAAGGTCAGAGAGTCACTCGAGGTAGAGGGTTATAGAGAAAGTTTGCACAGTTTATGCAGGATGTGTGGAAGATAACGGTTAACCATAGATTTGAATAGGTTATGATTTTAGTGACCGAGGAAGGATACTCTTGGGTGTCGGTTTCAGAGATAAAGTTTTTTTGTGGGAATAGGGTGCTCCTGTGGATCGTTACCCCACCAATAGGATACAAATGGGGTAAGGGTTGTTCGGTACAATATGCGTGACCCAGCTAGCATTATCCGTGAAGGTGGAACTAAAGAATGTATTTTGTCTGCACACTATGGAAGGAAAGATCGATAGAGCATCGAGAGGCTTGCGACGCTCAATTTTTTAAAAATCATTTCACCACAAGAAAGGCGGGGATGCCACTAGATACGCAGGGGTTGACAGAGAGTGAAGGAAAGAGAAAAAAAAACTGAGTATACGAAGGAATTGAGGAAAGGACAAAAGAAGAACCGGAACCAAGAAGCTAGAAGATGGCGATTGACGTTGCATTTAATTTTTTGAAGATTGTAGTTATCAGTAAAGCAGATAAACGGAAGGGAGTCTCTCATGTGTGAAGTGTGAGAAAAGAAACTGTTGAACTAGAAATGGCGGTTTAATTTAACTATTTTAACAATAAACAAGGTAGAACCAATAAAGAAGAACTCGAATACGGATATGGAATAACACAGATATATTACAAACAGGAATATATACAGAGAAGTAGGAAGTGTTAGTACGAACAATCAGGTTTAGTAGTAATTGTCTGAACGCGACTCTGTTTCGGACTGCCTCTGACTTGACTGACTGACACCTGACGGACTTCACTCCAGGCTTCAGACTGAACTCTCGACTTCAGACGGAACTCTCTGCTTCCTCTTGAGGCGCAGTATTTATTACGTATGGAATAGTCCATTATGTTATTATGGGTAAGGTCCCATAACAGATGGGTAGAAGAACCTGTTAAGGCGCGGTTAGTGGTTGTCATAACACAAAAATATCGGCAGTTTTTGGTCTAACCCCAAATCATTCTATATGCTGGGTGTTGACCTACGAAATATAATAAGCGGGTCGTTCATCTTCCCTTCAGTATAAACTAAATGTCGGTTCTATGGGTTGGGGAGAAAGCGAAATGTTGCAGATTAGCTAGCCACTATAGCAGACAATCAAATTCTGAGCCGAGCAATCAGCCCTTGCATTATATAATTAGTTTATCTAAACACAAAGTAAATATCCTCTATATTATATCTAATAAATATGTTCCCTTGTTCCTTCTTGTTGAAATATATTTATTACAACACACTGGGTCGATTAACGCTTTGATAACCTGCGTGAACACGGAAATAAAGCAATAGCTTCTAAAAATATACATTTTATAACAAAACCCCGAGAACATATCTTCTGTGAAATCTGCCATAACCACTTTAGATACGGAAGTGTCAGTGTTTAAACGTCGCAAATCTATACTTATTCTGACGCGCTTTTCTATCCAACTGTTATGGGAGTGAATAATGATTGTTATACATTAATTATAGGCTTATGTAAAAAGAAAAAAAACATTTGAAAATAAACGGAAATTAATTGTAAATTCTAGATTTGATATAAATTATATATTATCATATATATAATTTTCAAGCATTTTTCATCAGAGGTTTTATGAAAAAAATAAAATAAAATAATTGTGTCCGACAATTGATGAAAATGAATTAACTGTAATATTCCTACGTATTATAATGTCCAGTCCTTTTTATTACTTAATAGCATAAAAGCCGCACTCCTTGCGGATGGCAAATTGAGCACCCGGCCCAAAACTAAAGTGACCTTTCGTCCAACTAAGAAAACATCAATGATAATTTTGAAGAAATAATTTTGAATTCTTGTACTCACCCCATCGATGTTTAAAACCTCATTTTGATTCGGGCTAAAAGTCCCGTTTCAAACAAAAAGAAATTCAAATTCAGACCGAAAACTGAGGTTTCAAATCACAGACTCTGCCGAACTTCAAAACCTTCTGTCGCAAAACCTCTCACTTTAAATCTGTTTCCTTGGTATTTTGAAGAAATACATTTGGTTTTCTCAATTCATAAAGTTTTCGACATATTTTAAACTAAATTTAAAGCATTTTTTTTTAATTCACGAAGTTCTTGGGTTACTTTAAACTCAATATAAATTGAAAACTTTTAAACTTGAAAGTTATTTTTTTTCAGTTATATTAAAATTTGATTTATTTAATTGTTCTCTCCTCTTCCGGGCACAAATTCCAATGCTGGATCTTCAAGCAGTAGATGAAGAGCAAATTTCCAATCCTAGGATCATCCTGATTCCAAAAGGTTATATGTCCATGTAGAGCAATTGCAGCCCGAGTTAGAGGGGTTTCATACACACAGACAAAATTTACCGTTTAGAAGTAAACGACTTTGTCTTACTGCTATAAACCAAGTTACTTCCTATATGTTAGGCGTCCCTTCAGATCTCACAACTGCCTATCTTTCTTAGTTATTAACAATGTTTGATTCCTAATATACCTACCCGATGATGTTCTGCCATAACATTAACACGATGAAAATTTCCATCACGACGTTTCTTATCACTAAACATTGATCGCTGTTGAAGGGTTTCATCTTTACAGTTTCATTCAAGATGCCATCGTCAACGCGTGGCGTGTTTTTTGTTAACTTTTCTGGGAAGCCGATATCATCAAGATATCATTTCTTTGACAAATCGACAATGTTGCAATTTGATCCCATGTTTCGTACTCAGTGCCCTAATACGAATATATGAGGTGTTCTAATTGTAAAAAAAAAAGAAGTTATCTTAGGTTTTGCATTGTAAATTGGAAGAAATATAATAAAAAATATTAAACAGATGTATCTTACTGCATTTAATGTATCAGACTTTTCTTATATGAATTATTGTACCAAAATTAATCCTATATAGTTTGGTAATTGCTATATAAATGGTCTCTGAGTGTTTAATATAGGGTATCGTTGTTTGGTCTTATCAGATGTAAACATTGCTTTGTATGTCAACAGGTTTTACGTCTTTGGCTTTCCTTCTATCCATTTTGTTCTCTCTCTCTATCTCTATCTCTCTCTCTCTCTCTCTCTCTCTCTCTCTCTCTCTCCCTGTCTTTATCCCTTCCTCTTCCAAGGGATTTTATCGAGGCAAATATTAGGGTTTATTTCATTGCATTTGTTTATAGACAAAAGCAAGGATGTCATTGGTTTATCAAGGTTTTTCAATTTGAGAACTTTCATCAATATTCGTCATATAGTTGAACGAACAATCAAATGATGAGGAGAAATGATGAGTGATATAATTCAAATTCTGGTAAAACGAATGTAAGCGAATAATATTCAGGAAATATATAATATGTTTGCCTTTTTTAAAAAATTGCTTTGATAAAGTCCCTCAAAGTATTGAACGTGTCGGCTAAGAATAGTTCTTCCTCTTGTATTTTATTTATTTTCTTCCTTTACACACACACACACACACACATATATATATATATATATATATATATATATATATATATATATATATATATATATATATATATATATATATATATATATATATATATATATATATATATATATATATATATATATATATACATATATATATATATATATATATATATATATATATATATATATATATATATATATATATATATATATATATATATATATATATGCCTGGCCCTGTGACCTTCTGAAGACGGAAGTGCTGAGATGGACTTGGCTAATTATTCCACGGCATGGCTGGTAGACCCATTTAGTCATTGTCCGGTTGCGACGTGGGCGCCCTGGTAAGTCCTATATATATATATATATATATATATATATATATATATATATATATATATATATATATATATATATGTGTGTGTGTGTGTGTGTGTGAAAATGTATATAAATATAAACAAATATATATATGTATAATTATTTATATATTATATACGCGGTACTTATTAGAAAGCGCTCAATATCAGAGATAGAGCTAATATATTTGATTGGATAGATGTGAGTTTGTGACCTGGGTTTCACGCTTTAGCGTTTGTCTGACGATCGCTAAAAGCGTGAAACCCAGGATCACAAACTCATATCTATCCAATATATATATATATATATATATATATATATATATATATATATATTGTTATATCCTTACGCAAACAAACCCCGTAAGCACGTATTTTACACTTGACGAAGGAATTCTGATTCCGCCTGGCTATAATATACTATATCCTCTCACCCTCTCTTTTTCAGTCTGTTAATAGTATTCACTGACTACAGGAACAGTTAGGACAGGGAGATCAATAGTCCCAAGGGAGGTCTAAAAATACCTTATTACACGCAGGCAGAATCACGTGATCACGTACGAGACGTCGATCGAGAAAATAACAAAAGGAATTAAATGAAATCCGAGTATGATGCGAGTAACAGCTCATTTCACTTGATACCGGCAAGCAAAGAAATCGCCCAAATCAACACACTATGTAGCATATATCAAATGCATAGGTGAGTCACTAAACTTGATAATCATCTAAGACCGGCATATGTGACGATATTCAGTCATCCCCACCCCCACGAGGGCGTCATGTGGCACAAGGCTTTTTTAACGTGGGATTTCCGAGCCCGTGAGCTTGGCCAAAAATATGCCCATTGAACCCGTATAAACGGGTTCAGGGTCGCTTTACCTCCCCGAAAGAGAATCCGCCCTTCAGCGTAGCCTCCTTTGGGTTCCTCCCCGCCCGAAGGCAGAGAGTTCAACAGATCAGCCAGCCGACTGACTGAGTGACCGACCGACCGGCATATGTGACACATTCAACTGGACGCAAGCTAAGCCTTGTAGAGCGCGGGATCTTCCTGCTCGAACGATGAATTCTACATTGCTGAAATATGAAGAAGAAAATAAACGACCAACTCTTCGCTGCAAAACTGTGAAAAAAGAATAATATTTCAAAAGATATCGCTGCACATGCAAAACGAACAGAACTGAAAATAAAAAATAACAAAAAAGAAATATAAAACAAGAGAAAGAAAGACAAAACGGCAAAGAGAAATGCCTGATTTATGTCAGGCGAAATACTAAAGCTAAGCGGGCTTTAACTATTCATTTCTGACATATAATGCATACATCTTTCCACACAGATATCTATAGCACTTTCCACCCACTATCTTGCATTAATGTTTTCATGTATTGTATTGCTACTATTAAATCTTATTAAGCTATATATATATTGGTATTTGTTGTTCGTTACTGTTGATTGTTTCTACTGATCCGTGTATTTGACCTTGTAAGAGTTTCCGTCTAAAGCCTTGACGGAATCCTTTGACAAGTTGGTATTTTTTTTTATCTTTTCTTTTTAAATGTTGTGTTGCGGCAATTGATCCGTAACAATATATATATATATATATATATATATATATATATATATATATATGAACATATAATATTAGGCAGCATGTATTTTATATATAAAGAAATAATCATACATAGAATCAATCAGCAATATTAATGCGATTAATGGCGAAATCACTTCGCTACTAGACCATAATGTATGCATTAAAATACTGTTAATTTATTGAATGATGTGATCCCCATTTATAAAACTGTTGTCAGATGTATCTAGTGTATATTTTTTAGTTAAGCGAGTACTTTCGAAGACCATGTCTCCATCATCAGGCTGTAATTTTTTTTCCTTTAAAGTTAAAACTTGAAGACGAAATAATTGTTTGTATACCGAAAGATGTTTTTTTTTTAAAGAATGAGCTATTTATTGACGGTTGTACAATCTCGGAACGTGCGAGTAGCAATGCTAATAACATATACACTATAAACATCTGACAACAGTTTTATAGATGATGATAACATCATTCAATGAATGAAAAGTATTTTAATGCATACATTATGTTCTACTAGCGAAGGGATTTCGCCATTAAACGCATTAAATTTGCTGATTGATTCTATGTATGATTAATTCTTTTATATATATATAGATAGATAGATAGATAGATAGATAGATAGATAGATAGATAGATAGAGAGAGAGAGAGAGAGAGAGATAGCTACAAAAGTTACTTATGAAAAGTCAGTCTTCTCTAGGCATATTATAGGAAGTGCTTTCATTGCAGTTCTGCCGAGGTACTACATATTTGCTTTTGGCGAATCTTTACGTCTTTTGCTGACCAGATAACATTTGCAATAAAACCCGTAGAAACTAACGGTACTTATATTACCAACATGATACTGAAAATTGTCTTTCCTGTTGAACAATAAGAAAAGTATCAAAATAGCATCATAGTTATGTTTTAGTTTCCCTCGGGTACATAAGAATGTTGCTAAACTGTTTTTGAAACAATCAGGTCGCAGAGTCATGTGTTAAAAAAATCTTTCTAGATTCTATTCTAGATTTCATCTCGCAATAAAAGACGGAAGCTAATTCAGCGCTTTTATCAGTAAATTGCAGAGATATTTGGCCACTATTCTCTAGATATTTCACATTCTACTCGGAAATTACAGTAATAACTTCCAGCTCTAAAGATGACATACTTCAGCTGTAAACACAGAGACATGTATCTTTGAAAGCTGCGATTTACCCTTTGATTCTATAACGTCAATTTCGCATCAAACAAAAGCAAAGAAATTAGTCCATTCTGAAAGTTTTCTTGAAAAACAACACTGATTATAAATTCCGTACAAGAAAACCAAATACGCTTTTTTTTTTTTATATATATATATATACGAACATCAATCATAAACACTCAAACAAAAACAAACATACGATTACGGACATCTTCAAAGGAAACCTTTCTTTAAATACAGAAGCCATTTTTGTTTGAACTATAGCTTCTCTCTGTACATCTAAATTTACTGCAAGTAATCTTACATATTTTTACACGCACTCAAATGTGACTCACAAAGCTAAACTACACATCAAAATATAGAAACAATATTCGTTTCTTTCTGTTGATAAGAGAATCTGTAATATGTGTGATTTCTTTATTCATCTTTATAAGTTTTATTCATTTTTCAGAAATCTGAAAATCGATCTGAACTTCAGATATCGCACCTTTCACTACAATCTAGAAATTACACTTTACCTCACAGTGCAGACGAGTTAACTTAAATCAAATTTCTATCTCTAGATATCGTAGCATCAATATGTCGATTGAAACTGTAGTCTCCATGTGTATTACAATGCCACAATCTCAAGCAATTCACCATTAGTTGCTCTGGTTACAGTATCAAGTAGAGTTTACACGGTGGAATTGTTTGACCCAGCCCAACCGATTCCGAAGTCAGATTTTCCTTCTCATAGCTTGAAGTCTAGAGAGCGTGGATTGCCCTGATATTTATCTGTTAGAAGAAATATATACATACCAATTCTAATGCCATTTCTGTGAAATTTAATGTAACGGCTTGGACCAAAATTGTAAACTTTGTTCCACAATCAAGCTTTCTACACTGATATGCTCCATAACGGCAAACAATATGTAAATGGCCTCAAATGTTAGGAAATATTTCGACAAGGATAAAGACGAGTAACTCGTTAAAAACATCAAATCTCAAATAGAGAAAACTAAAAAATGGCGAAAAATATTTATTCTGCGATCGTTATATTTTTAATGGAGTCCTTAATCCCTGAACACCATCTTTCTGCTCATCTTTTAAATGACAGGTTGCACAATTGCAAACGCCTTTATATACGTTCAAGAACTTCTATGTCTTGTGACCTTTCAGAATGTAGGCGATCATGTCTCGACACAATTTCCTTTGTAGCTCTTAATAAAATTTGTCTTTATGCTATCTTTCCCAAAGTTACTCCGCCACCCATTCACTCAAGCTCAAAAATTAGGACACAGTTTACTTTCCTCTGTCCTACTTACCTTCAATATATCCTTTAAGTATCAAATTTTCCAAGCCATCTTTTCTTCTTATATGGTCTAGGAATTTTTGACCCCCCCCTCTTCTTGATGTTAGGTATGTCATGTTGGTTTCTATTGTCTCTAGAACTTCGGCGTTTCTCAGATGTTCTGTCCATAGTTTTCTCAGCATCATTTTTTTGTAGAACCATATTTCTGATGCTTCAAGTATCTTTATTCTCTTTGGGGATATTGTCCTGTATTCGCTGCCATATAGAATACTTGAAATTAATTACCATTTCCGCACAATTTTTTTCCTTGTTTCTATCGAATATTTTGTTTCTTAATACTTTGTTTATCTTTCGGATAGCATCTTTCGCTATCCCAACGCCTTCGGAATTCACTGTCTCATATTCCGTACTCTGTTAAAGCACTTCCCAGATATTCAAAATATTCTGCTTGTTTAATTCCAGTATTTCCAATTTGTAATTTGCATGTTGGGCTGTTCTTTCTACCAAAAACCATCCAATTTGTCCGCTTGCATTTGATGTTTAGTTCTTTCTCCTCGCTTTCCTTCATTACATTCTGTAGGTTTTTCCTGTGTCTGCTATTAACACTTTCTCATCTGCTTATGTTATGTTGTCAAGATTATGGCTGCTAATAATTACTCCTGATAGGAATTCCATTTCTCTCAGAAACATCGCACTTTAAAGGTTTATATAAATGTAGCAAGAAACCACATCCTGTTCTATTTTTATACATTTACGTAATGCATTTTCTATTCGTATGTATGGGGTTTTCTGCATAAATAGGTTCTATATTATTGTAATATTTCCAGGAAATATATCAAGGTTACCTAGCACTTCCAACATTACGTTATGAAGTACTTTACCAATGAATAAAAAATAGGTCTGATGATTCTTAAATAGACTGAATATATTTATATACATATTATCTTTGTATTCGTAGGATTTATTCAACGATAATATTTCATCTTCATCATCCCCATCCTAATATTCATCACTCCTACAAGAAGAATTGTCGGTGACCTTAACTTTAACGCCAGACCGCAGCTGATACGCTTCTAATTGGCATGGATATGTTAGGGGTTTTATGGATAATGCTTCTGAATCTTTGGAATCCTTACATTCCCTTATGCGCAAAAACACTTGGTGGGGATATGAATTCATTTCCTACCTCCAGTTATGGGTTAAATAGTAGAATTTGTATCAGAAGAAATCAGTTATATTCTCTTGAAAATATAATGCAATATTTACTAGCAAAACAAAATTATGCTTACAATTCGAAAATTTTAATAAGTCGTAAAAAATAAATCCATTTCGAATACGCGTCCGTTGCTGACATGGGGGAAGATGACCGCTGAATTCAGTCGTCAAAGCAATCCGCTTTGCAGTGTATATGTATCCTTCCTTCCTTCCTTCCTTCCTTCCTTCCTTAAGAGACATGCTCGATGCAAGCTTGGGCCATCGTCTGTCATTACGTCACATTTATGACTCAGGAGAATTCCCCCAATAGTGAGTCGTTAACTGGTTGCCAACCTAGCCAGTCTCTCCTGCTATTTAAACCATAGCAGGTTGAGGAAAGGTGGATTCATACCTTTACCAAGGGTATTTACGCTTAAGTGAATGTAACGAAATCGACTTGGATTTTGAATCCATTACATCACCTGCACACCCAAGCTTACAAAATGTAGAATTCCTAATATATCAACTATCTAGGTACCAAGCAGGCTTGACTTTGCTTAACTTCGGTGATTGGACGAGCAACGGTTTTTCAATGTGATATGACCATATCACGAGTATTATTACTGAAATCATGTGGCTTGTAATTTTTTCTTTTAATATCTATACTTTAAAGGAGTCTTACATTTGTTCAACCTAAAGAAGAAAAATTGTTCCTCATATAAATCTACTGAATCGGACACCTCGGCGTGGTGTAATGGTTAGCTCGCTAGATCACTTACGACTGAAAAGTGAGTTAGATCCTCACTAGGTGCTCTATACTTTCGGCCTTGAGCTACATCTAAGCTACGCTGGGAAAATCATTATAAATCTACTAAATGATATTGAAATGATTAAATCTGAAAAATAATAAAGGATGTCAAACTAAAAGTTCAAGATTTGAAATTGATATTTTGATTGATTGTTTTTACGGCTTATCATGTTTTTTTGCAGGTTATTTAAAGCTAGAAATTACTCTATTGATTAAAAGAATATTCGGAGATAATCATTTATAATATTAATCTACTGATATAAGTCATACTAATATTATTCTAGTAGATATGTCTTATTTTGGATTAGATACCCTATTTTTATTTATTAAACAGTCTTATGTTTATTGCCAGAGCATTCAAGAAGTGGGATGGTTGTTCGATCCTAGCCGAAAGATTCATTTTCTTGTTCACCGTTGCTTAACTTTGTTAATCGTACGAGAAACGGTGTGTCATCGTGATATGGCCGTAGGCGTTCTTGGTTAATATTAAATTCGTCCGTTTATTGAATACTACTGTCATATGTAGTCAAGTGCTCAAATTCATCACTAGGATTTTGAGAAACTCCAAAGAATGATCTGTAATATAATAGATCCTGACCAGACATCTCGGTTTTATTTACTTTGTCACAGACTTTCCGTGGTTTTCCGCTGTCTTTTCTACAAATATTTTCATGCCAACTAGTTTGACGAGCTTTTATACTTGCTGCACTAACTGCATGAATTTTCAGCGTGCTACTAGATTGGCATCTTGGTCCCACTAGTTTACTCTTAAAATAGCTAAATGCAACCGCCACTTCTAATCGAATAGTTTCATTTCTCGCACTTCACATCTGTAGAATTTCCTTCAGATTAATTAATTTCCTGATAACTACAATCTTCAAACATTAAATGCAACGTTAATCACCATTTTATATCTTCTTGAATCCAGTTCTTCTTTTTTCCTTTCCTCAATCTTTCATATACCCTTTTCTTTCAAGTTCACTTCCTGTAATTCTCCTCGATTGCCGTGAAATGATTAAAAACAATTCTCCTGTTCCAGATAATGTTAACAATACAATAGATAATTTGACAATTCCTGGTGACGTTTCATTTATGGATAACCAGCAATATATTTTTCGAAAAAGATCTTTTGAGGCAAAAGTCAATCATATGAAATAAAGTAAAGATTGATTATTCTATTCATAAATTACTCTGGGTCGGTTGCATTTCTTTGTAATTTTTATCATCGTAATTATAATGGTGTTATGGGACCTTACCCATAAGAACATAATGGACTATTCCATACGTAATAAATACTGCGCCTCAAGAGGAAGCAGGGAATTCAGTTCGAAGTCGGGCGACCGGCTGACAGGCTGATCGGTTGAACTTTCTGCCTTCGGGCGGAGAGAAACCCGAACGAGGCTACGACGAAGGGCGGAGTCTCTTTCGGGGAGGTAAACCGACCCTAAAACCGTTTATACGGGTTCAAAGGGCATATTTTTGGCCGAGCCCACGGGTTCGGAGATCCCACTTTAAACCGGCCTTGTGCCACATGATGCCCTCGTGGGGTGGAGCGGTGACTAAATACCGTTCAGTCTGAAGTCTGGAGTGAGGTCCGTCAGGAGTCTGTCAGTCAGTCAGAGCGAGTCAGTCAGTAGAGTCAGAGGCAGTCCGAAACAGAGTCGCGTTCAGACAATTACTACTAAACCTGATTGTTCGTACTAACACTTTTCTACTTCTCTGTATATATCCCTGTTTGTAATATATCTGTGTTATTCCATATCCGTATTCGAGTTATTCTTTATTGGTTTTATCTTGGACTATTACCCTGGTACAAGGAACCGGACCATAACAAATGGTAATGGTAATATTATACGTTTTCCTACAAGGAAACATTTGGCATTTATTGACCGAGCAGCCAGTAATGCTTTCTGTTTAAATTTATCAAATTTTTCACTTAAGATAATTTTTCAGGAAAGTTGTTTTTTCACGTCCAGTAACTGTTATTGCTCTTTCCAGTATTGATGGAGGTTGCCCTCGTAACCATTTTTTTAAGTAATAAGGAATGTCAACCTCATGATTATGTCATTGTATTCTTTTCGAGTTATAGCTGCTATCCATTTTTGCTGTTGCTGCTGTTGATAGTCCTTAGGTATTTTGGGCTGTGTTAATTGTTAGAGTACTTTGATTGTGATACTGTAGCGCCAGTTGACAATGTTCCAAGCAGTCCCCTATGTTTCACTCGCTCAAAGTTTTTTGCAACCTTTGATCTGAGAAATTTGTTGCAAACATCTGACTGTTTAGATATTTCTGAGCGGAATTGGCGCGATGTATGATATCCACATTCAAGTCTCGATTTGATTAGTTAACATTACTCGAGTTTTCATGTTTTGTTTGATGTTCCAAAAGCTGAACCGTGTATGAAGAGAAGGAAAAGTTTCATTAGATACAAAGAAATGAGTACTGAAATGTTACGTGATATCTGTCTTCCTGTATGTCAGCGAATGCTGGACAATCGTCTCGAAGATGAGAACGAGACTTGAAGCAAAAGAGATGTGTTTCTACAGAAAGATGTTGAGGATACTATGGACTGAATGTGAGGTTTTAGAGAAATTTTAAATAAAAAGAGACATATACTTAACATCAGGAAGAAGCAGTAGAAATTCCTGAGACACGTAATAGAGAAGGACGTCTAGTAAAATCCGGGCAGATTGAGGGTATTCGGAAAAGAGAAAAAGCAGCGCGTAAATTACTTGATGTGTTTGGGTAAAGTGATGGTAAAATAAGGTTTAGGAGAAATTACCAAAACGATAAAACATACAAGAGATAGGAAGATGTGTAGGGCCATTAACGCTTACATCCAGAAGGGACACAGCACATAAAATAAGACTCGAAATTTCAGGTTAAAGTTTTGATTTTGTAGCAATTTGTGTTGATGGGCGAATCTAGTTCTGGCGCGGCTATTTCTATGTTCAAAGCTAATAGGATTTTGTTTAAAAGCACGTGTTTAGATTGACACTTATCATGAAAAAAAAAGGTGCTGCTTACTGAGACTAGTTACAAATCATATATCGCAGACGGGGTTTAGACTTGGTGAGTCAGAGTAAAAATTAAAGGTAATTAATCAGAAAATGCTTAACCGTTTCTTGTATCTCTTATCTGGGTCGCAGCTGGACATAATTTAGCTTTTCAAGTAGGAGAGTAAAGAATTTAGTCTGCTGCAGACTAGACATTTTTTATAAGCTCATGGATCTGATAAACCTGTCTGATCCATTCTTAGCCGTTCACTTTTCGAAATGTGGAAATTCAGGAAAGGCAAATGATTCTTATTGGACCAAACATCTTGTGCGGAAATTATTACACGAATGCCTCAGAAAGCGAATGAATTTATTGTTTATTAAATATACTGTACTTTTTAATATTAAAATCGAATATTATACCTAGCATATATACACCAGAAAAAGTACTGCACTGAATTGTCACGAGCCAATGTGCTGATGATTAAGCAGCGACTGTGGCGATGACAGATGTATTCATATTTGAGATAAGTATAAATATTACACAGTTCACATTTCTATGGTTAATAGATGAGTTAGAACTAAATTAGTATTCAAGATAAGGAAAAAGAACATAGAACAGGATGTATTAGATGTAGATTCCTCTAAAACCACACTTGGATCGAAAAACAAAATATTAACCTATTCTGGAGCTATGGTCTCAAATAGCCACGTCGGATCATGATATTCATAAGAAAGGCACGCACGTGGTCAAAAATGCCCACATTCTGACCTGTCTGAAATATTTGAGATAGAATGAAACGAGCAGCACTCAGATAGGATAATATTTAACAGAGATGGACAGAAGCGAAAAAAGTTTACTACATGAATACACTTACGATGTAATTAGCAATTTGTTTACGTTTCGGCTTATCTCTCTAGATTTATAATGCATTAGTTTATACTCTGTTTTGAAAGCTATAGATTATTTTTATTAAACACATGTGACTATATATATATATATATAGGAAAGATTTTCTTGTGACGCATTTCTTTCTTTAGGACATCTTTGAACGAAACGGACGAAACGCATAGCACGAAAGTTTTCTCCACTTTGCCATACATCTTTCCACCAGAACTATTCCTGATATATAAAATTATATATATATATATATATATATATATATATAATTATTTATTTAAAAATATGATTCGCTACATAAGAGGTCTCATGTTTCAAAACAAGAGCCGAAAACTTCAATATAATCCTTTAAATTAAATTGAGTTTAAATTAAAATGGGCTCCGTTCCATCGTCAAGCGAAATTTTTGTTGGAATAACGTATATCTGAAATTTACTTGTTTTAAAAATTGAAATCAAAATCTCCATGGTAACAGCAAGGGCGAATTGTTTAAATTGGGTGAAGCGAGTGTAGGGTGTTAATAATAAGTAGCGGTATAGAGATACTTTCAAGATGTCAAGTCGGGGAAAGGTGGGGTGTCTAAAATGAAACGGAAGATGTATAAACCTTCGTCTAGTCTAAGGGACTTTGGATTATTTACCTAACCAGTTCCTTCCTATTTTCTCTATATTTTTATATATATATATATATATATATATATATATATATATATATATATATATATATATATATATATGTTATATATAGGAATAAAGTGTCACTGCTGACACTTGAGAGTTTGAAAATAGATATCCAGTGAGCAAAACACCCGATCCCATTATTGAATTAAGTAGAGCAATTGATCATATAGGAAACCCATATATGCGAGGTAGCATTTGTCTAATTTATCGCATTTTCCAGTCTATCCGCTATACAATACGGACCGCTATTACTTACTATATTCACTATAATACTTCTGTATTCGGATCACTACAGGGATTACTGTTCAGGCGAGTATTATCGAGCAAGTACAATTCGTGCGAGTGTTATTCGAAGGCGTCTGACACCAGTATTGTTCCACGGCGTACGATAGTTGTATAAGTGATTACAAATCACCACTACAAGGAGCATTCCAAAAGTAACAACGAGTATTCGTTGGCATCACAAAAGTGGCAACAAGTGTTCGCTGATATCGCAATATATATATATATATATATATATATATATATATATATATATATATATATATATACACAGGGTACGATAGGTACATTTTCGCCATTTTATATTTTTAAATTCACGCATGAGATTTATTTGCCTTTGAATCTGTCAAACTATACTGCGTAGTATAGAAGTGTCAGTTGGGACACTCTCTGTGAGATAAAGAGCAACATGACGCAATTTATTCCGCCAGAAAATTAGAAACGACATGGCATTCATGAAGCTGCAATACGAAGTTTCCAAAGTATTTGGGTGTCAATCTGATGAGAGTGCAGATGATTCGGAAAGAGTTTGATGAGTCTACTGGTAATTACGAAGGTACGGCAGATCGGGAAACTCACACTGATCGTTCTGTTAAGAGAACTCCATAATTTATTGGTGAGGGCTTCAGACTCAACATGGCCTACATCAATTGCCTTGAGAAGATAGTGCTGCCTTCCGTCATGAGGGTGGCTGCTGGAAAAAATCTATGTCTGGTAACCATGCCACACAAGCAGGAGAACACAGTCATGGAAGTCTGACAATTTCTGTGATCACATAACCCCTTATATATAATCACCTAACTGCCCAGTGGGTGCAGTTAGGCGAGAGAACAACAAATCTCCTTATAACATCAAAGATGAACTGTAAGGATTATGGTAACATTCTCAAGAATAAACAAATGAACTGTCCAGAAAGTTGCAGCAGATTCCATAATCGTCAGGAGGTCTTTGTTGAGACTAATGGCGATTTAATTGAATAAATTTACTCAAAGGTATTTTAAAGAAAACTTTCTTTAATTTTGGTAAATATATTTGTAAAAATGAAATGTCAATGTTATTTTAAGTTTTGTGTACAATTTCTCGAACATATATATATATATATATATTGAACAATAAAAAAAAATATTTAAAAATTAAAATCTTCAGACACACTGGGTTGTAGATTAATATTCTTTCGTTTTTTTTTAATATTATTTCATTTAGATTCCTCGACTATTTTCGGCCAAAATGACCATCATCAGGAGAAGAAATATTTCTTCTTGTTGGTAACAGTAAACTAATATATATATATATATATATATATATATATATATATATATATATATATATATAATTTACTGCTACCAGCAAGCAGAAATATTTCTTCTCCTAATTTTAATCTTATATATATATATATATATATATATATATATATATATATATTTTGTTATGGTAATTTACAAACGCACGCAAGGATTCTCCCAGCTATAAATAGGAGCAGATACTGCCTTTGGGAGAGGGAAGTTTCTACCTGTCAGCTCTGACAGTCGAACCGAACACTCTTACTGTAACACTCTCATTTTATATGTTTGTATTACTGTTAATATATTTGTTTAACCCAATTCCTATCTTTGTGTCTTTATTTCTGAGACTAACAGGCCGTCACAAACACACACATACATACACACACACATACACACACACTCTCACAAACAATGTCTTGTACCAAATAGCATAAACCACATTCGTCAACAACAACAACAACTAAACTGTATAGCACATGTGATTCGAAGAGAAAACAACGACAATGAAAATGTGAACGTCACACAATACTTCAATCATTAATGATAGGAATAATGGTTGTTAACAGCACCCTTGTGTACATTTTTCAATTTCCACCAGAATAGAGGAGCCTTCTTAATTGAAGCTAGAAAATGTGTTAAATTCAATATCTCAAATGATATGGAAGTTGCTTTTAAACTCTCGCAATACTGAAGTCTGTCGAATCATTAGAACAACGGGCAACCTTACTAGTTTCATTTTCATATCGCTGCTTAAGACGCCAGGTTTTAATAAAAGCCTAGGCGCATCGGACAATCAAACAGCTGAGCAAGCCACTTATCGAAACACGTCATCAGAGTACAGATCGGAATTAGAATGTAAACAGCACAAGAACATCCCCGTTTCGTTAAACATATTGGGCCAGTGAAGACGATATTTGTGCTCGGAATGATATGAAAAATCACAGTAGAAATACAAAAGCAGAGATGACCCCAAAAAATGGGAACTGTTTAACAATCCAATAAAACCAAGAATGATGGAAGAAAAATATTTTATTCATAGTAATTTAAACCTTAAATTATGCCATTTAAGAAACAATCATGGAATTTTCATTTTTTTAAAATTACGTCCTGTAGATGTCATCTTCCTGTACGAATGCATTCTTGAAATCTGCTGTTGAGATTCCTCATTGACTGCTGCAACATCTCAGCTGGGATATGATTTTCATCTTGAATTCTAAATGGCGAAATGTTTACTTGCTCAAGGCCACTGTCCCGCAGTGTTGCCACTTGCTCATGTTTGGCAATATGCACTTCAAAAATTCCCGTTTTTTGGGGTCACCCTGTATTTAATAGATTATCCGACAATGTTTGATAAATTACGACACGTAGAACTTTTAGAAATGCTAGGAAAGCTTGTCTTATTTGGGAAATATATTATAATAATCTAAAACATGTACGGGGAAGAAACTGCCTGCATGCGAATAGGAAATGAATTCAGTAAATACGCAAAAATTGAAAGTGGCCTAAGACAAGGATGTGTCATCTCGCAGGACCTACAGCAAGTTGGACCTTAGAAGACTAGTAGACCTACAAGGATTTATTATTGAAAGACATATTTATAACAACATAAGATATGCAAGTGGCTTAGTGATGACGGTGAATAAGAATCTCCAACTGAACATAGTAAAGGAAAGTGGGAAGAAAGGACTAAGCATCAATTGTTATAAAGTTGGTGAAATGGTTAGCAACTTCGTTTTGCTAGAACAATTACGACTGAGTAGTGAGTTCAATTCTCACTAGGTGCCCCCTATTTTCAGCCTTGTGCCACACCTAAGCTACGCTTGGAAAATCACTATAAAGGCGGAATATATGGTTGTCAGTGAGAGGAACAATCCAAGTTGCCAACTAAGATTTGGAAATGCCAATATCATGAAAATACGTAAATGTAAAAAGGTATTTTTTAAACTTCTACTTTTATATGTCTTTTTTATTCAAGACATAATCTATTATGGCCCTCCACATCTTCCTGTTTCATGTAGCTCTTAATAAGTTTCTTTCTTTTTGTTATTTCTCCCAAGTTCCATTCTACCATGCATTTATACAAGGACATCAAGTAAGATACGTGCTGCTTCCATCTGTGCCACTTTCCCTCAATCTGCCCCGTCAGTATCCTATTTTCCAAGCCCTCCTTCTTCCATACGTGCCCCCGAAATTCCAACTGTTTCTTCCTGATGAAGTATAAGTTTCCTTTTTCTTTCCATTTTCTTCGAAACCTCGTCCTTGCTCACATGTCTGTCCATGGTATCTTCAGCATCTTATTGTAGAACCGCATTTCTCCTGTTTCAGGTTTCTTCTTCATCTTTGAGAAAATTTTCCCGCATTTGCTGACATCCAGGAGGATCACGTAACCACAGGACGGAAAATATGAAACCGAAATCTAGAGGAACGTTGCAATAGCGGGATTCGTCTTCCAAAATTTTAACAAAATAAATGTGAATGTCAGTATGTTACTGTGCCAAACTTCTCACCTTGATTCCTAGACGCCATAGCCCAACATATTATACCATTGTGTAATTAGTCTGACCCCGTGGGCAAATTAATACATTTCAGGTCGTATTCGGACCCACAATCTTGAAATTTGGGATTCACAAGTTTTCATTACTGCGAATGTTTTCGGATTACGCCATATTGGGATCTATTTATAAAAACAATTAACGGGAGACAACTTCCTAACTTTCAATAGCTGATTTTCAAAGAAAAATTTACTGTTCCCAAATTACAGTGTTTCAAAATAAAATTGTTTATGTTTTCAACTTTACTCCTATGGGCCATAGTACAACATATACCACTTTGGAATCATACAGACTTCATAAGCAAATTAAAAACATGGCGTCTGGATCGAGACCAACAATCCTAAAATTATGGATTCGCAAGTTTTCATTAGAGCGTAATTTTACGTGATTCTTCTGTGACGAATTTTTTGTACGATAACAATTTTTTATAATTTGGAGATAAATTTAGGAATAATCGAAATTAATTTAAAGATCCAGCGGAAGTCACCTATGAAATAAAAAAAAATTCTTTGTAGAGAAAATAAAAACCTAGGTACATTAAATTGTCTTGAAATTAAGTGGCGGCACAAGAATTATCGTTGAACTTTTGAAAGATAACCGAAATTATCAATGCGATTCTGAAATAAATCAATCATTTTTGAGTTTTTCTACAGTTTATTGTTACATATTGCATCTATTCTTTCCTACTTATTTTGATGAAGGTCCAATCAAGAGCACTCCAGAGGATCTAGCTTAAATGCCGCCCGATAGCGCGGCTTTTAACCTAGTAGTAAAATATTTTTCTCCCTTTCCATTTCTTGTCAGTCTATGAAGCTACGTACATCAAATTATCTTTAAAATAAATGGCGGCAGAAGAATTATCGTTGAACTTTTAAAAGGTAGGCTTAAATACCAATGCAATACTTAAATGCAGCGATTAATTTTGAGTTCTATAGTCTATCCAATCTCTTCCTCCGTATCTATTGTAATGAAAGCCCCATCAAGAGTCCTCTACAAAAGCTGGAATAAATGACGTCCAATAGGGCTGCTTTTTAGCTAATTATTAATAAACAGGAAAATGTACTTAGAAACAAAGAAGAAAGTGCTGAAATGTTATGTAATATCAGTCCTCCTATACGGTAATGAATGTTATACAATCTCCTCAGTGATAAAGAAGAGACTTGGAGCAACAGAAATGTGGTTCAACAGAAGGATGCTGAGAATTCTAAAGATGTCAGTAACGACGAAGTTCTAATGTTAATGTAACAAGAAAGACACATGCTTACAATGCTTCAGAGACAAGTTTGTGTGAGTAACGGGTTGTAAAGTAAACATGGGGACAGCAAAAGCCCAAATCTTACTAGCAGCTACAAATGACAGTGTGACAGTCTTTATTGATATTAGATATAAATCCCCATCCTAAAAGTATTAATTTTTTCTTCTATTTCTTTCATTCATTCTTTCTATGTTTTAAAAAATACGGCTTTGACCGCCTATGAATTTGGTGAATGCTTGAATTGTTAATTTCATATGTAGCGTTTAAAGATGATTAACTTCATATGTTGCGCACCCATATACTAACTAGTTAGAAAGATAATATCCGCTCTATCGAAAACGTCTATTTCTTTCTCCGTGGGCTGGCTTTCACATAAGTTCGTCTCCTGATATTCCAGAGACAGAAAATTGAAATCTTCCGGGATAATCAGGAATTCCATGGTCAGGATAAAGTATATTTTCCGTGAATAAAAGCTAAGCGCATTCAGGATGATAACCAAATCAGTAAACTATGTTGAATGATCGCAATTCTACTATATATGAAGGGAAACGTCCCAACCCAGACGAAAGAAGATCTATCTAGGCCGAACTATTCATAAAAGAAAAGCAAAAGAGAAATAATGATAAACCAAATCGTCGATATGATTTGATAGATAAGTAAATATCGAACATTTCTCTCATGACAATATGTTTAATATTTTCTTTCTTTTCTCTTATCCTTCGTTCATCGTTTTCTTCCTCTTTTATTCCTTATCTTTATTACATTAAATTAAATATAACGTTATATCTTGTGTTTGTTTTCTATATGTTGTCTGTATGTATTGCTCCATAACTGATATGACGTCTTCGCCGCGGCGTCAGCAGTTCGCTCCTCGCTGCTCCGTCCGAGTGTCGCTGCTCCAAACGTGACGTTCTAACCCTTTGGTTAGATTGATACCAACCTCGCCGTTCCCAACCCGCTTCCAACGCCTGGTTACCAGGGTAACTGCACTGATCTCCAGTCTGCCTACCCACGTTGTGAATTGATCTTAGACAGACGAGATCAAACAGGAGTTGGGGCCGTAATGCAAGCTGAGTTCAACGGGGGTGATAACACACAATGATGTATAAAATAAAATAAAATAAAAACTCACAAAGTCCAAAGTATCAAAGAAAAAGGTAACAAACTTTTTATGTCTATTTGCTCGGTACATAGGACTATGTCTACCTCCCGACCCGTTCTGTGGATTGTGGCACGACGCTTTCACTAGGCAACTTTAAGGCTTCAAGTTGTCTGCTCCCTAAGAAATTTGTGTTTCGGTGTGTCTTTGGACGAAAGTGGAAAAAAACTTATTTCTGTGGTCTGATTCTAATTCGCTCTTCAAACTACTGGTTCTTGGTTGAAGAAGAGTCCAGAAGTGTGCGTGAATCTTGGTCAGCTATCTTGACGCGGTTTCAACACTGGGCGCTCATCTCTGCTTGTCGTCTAAGGTTCAAAACTTCTCGCCAGGGTCCGCGGCTCAACTCAAACTTCTTCTCTCCGGCTTGGGTCGACGAACTTCTTCTCTCCAGAGTCTGAATTACTGGTCACTCATCTCCGCCGTCGGTACGCGAACTAACTTCTTCTCGTCAGCTTGGGTCGAACGAACTTCTTCACTTAGGCCAAACGAACTGGCCTCTCCTGCCCGCTAAGGGGGCGAACGAATTCGGCCCGCCGTCCGCGGTTCCACTCCGCTTGCCGTCCGCGGCTGCACTGATTTCTGTCTGGTGGGGCTTCGTTTTTATTAACGCCGTCAAAACTAGGTGGGTCTGTTTGGCGTCGGGGATTCTTTGATAATTCTAAATACGTATCAACCCTTCTTATTTCTGGTTAGGTATTTTTCATTCTTTCCATTTTCGGTAACTCTCCTCTCACTGCCACTCCCTTACTGTGCCTCTGAGGGGCGTGTATCCACTTCCCCGCTTCTTCGTATCGGCTCCTTACACTTACACTTCTGATAGGGGCGTCGACCGATTTTCCTCGTGCGTCACGTGACCGCTCTCGGCCAATGAGGTCCTGGTCGGGTATCTTTCCTCATCCTTCGTATGTCATGTGATCTATTTAGCCAATGACGTCCTAGTCGGGCGTGGACAATCCATGGCTTTGTTTTGGGAAAGAAATACCTTGCTTAAAAAACAAAAATATTAATTAAATCGCCCTTATCATGAGCGACTGAGGTGACACTCTCGGCTTTTTTAACACGTGGTATTTGTCAAGCAGTTTATCGCTAATTGGATATGATCTAAGAAAGGAATTTCTCAGACTAGTTGGCGTTTCTGAAGCGAAAATAAAAATATTTGATTTTCCTTTCGCTCGAAGCTTGATAACAAAAATCTTTACTATCGCAGGGCGGGCATTTATTCTGTCAAAAGAAAAAAATTGCCAGTGACAACATCTTGGGTGGGCTTTTTCTAATTCTGAAGACTGTCTATGTTTTCGTATTAATGGTTTGGCTTCATATCCTTAGATACACTTCCCCACCCACTTAGACCTCTACTATCATTCCAATGACACTTTCCCACTTGTTACTTATCAATATTTTCATTGTCCCTAAACTTCGTTTCTTCTTTTCCTCCTTTCTTTCTTTTCCCTTGGGTGACATCCAATTGATAACAAACTTCCATTTTTCGTGGACACGCGGAAATCGGTCAAATGCTTGTTCCTCAGGTGACCTGAATATTTTCGACACCTGCTATCTGTCAGTTCTAGCCGTGTGTGTGTGCTCGCCTATGACATGTTTTCGTATTATTTTTTCTTTCTTTCTTCTTCGTTTTCCCTTTCTTTCTCCCAGATCGCTTGAATGTAAAGAAAGAATTATTCTTAAAACCCAAAATATTTTTCGGCCTTAAATAATTATTAAATGGTTGATAAACCGTAAAAAAACAAATCATATATCTATGGATATTTCTTTCAACTCGTCAGGTATGCATCGTGCCACACTGAGTAAAAAGTCTTTTTTTTTTTTTTTTTTAAAGCGAACAGCGTTTTCAACCAGGTTTCATTTTTCTGGAAAGATAAAATTCGAAACAACAAATAGTAGTGGAGTGTCATGACCGTCCACGCCCGGAAGGGAAACGGCACATATAAAAATGATAAGCTTATAATCAGAAAGAGGCAGTTGAAATTCCCAGGCGATATACCGAGGAAAGAAGTATTGATAATTTGATACTAAACATTAGCTTAAGGCACGAGGTAAGTTGATGAGTAAACTATTTTATGAACTTATGTATAGGGATAGCACAACAAAGAGTTAGAAAAGAATAGGATGATTTTGGGAGTCATGATCGTCCACGTCCTGAAGTAACATGGCATGTAGAAGAAGAAGAAGAAGAAGAAAGAAGAAGAAGAAGAAGGAAAAGAGGCAAAAGAAGAAGGAGGAAAAGAGACAAAAGAAGAAAAATGAAAAGAGGCAGAAGAAGAAGAAGAAGAAGAAGGAAAAAAGACAGAAGAAGAAGAAGAAGGAAAAAGACAGAAGAAAAAGAAGGAAAAAAGAAAGAAGAAGAAGAAGGAGGAAAAAAGACAGAAGAAGAAGAAGAAAAAAAGAAGAAGAAGAAGAAGGAAAAAAGAAGAAGAAGAAGAAAAGAAAAAAAGAAGAAGAAGAAAGAAGAAAAAAAGACAAAGAGAAGAAAGAAAAGAAGAAGAAAAGAAAAGAAAAAAGAAGAAGAAGGAAGAAAAAAGACAGAAGAAGAAGAAAAAAAAAGACAGAAGAAAAAGAAGAAGAAGAAGAAGGAAAAAAGAAGAAGAAGAAGGAAAAAAGGAAGAAGAAGAAGAAGGAAAAAAGACAGAAGAAGAAGAAAAAAGAAGAAGAAGAAGAAGGAAAAAAGACAGAAGAAGAAGAAGAAGAAGGAAAAAGAAGAAGAAGAAGAAGGAAAAAAAGAAGAAGAAGAAGGAAAAAAGACAGAAGAAGAAGGAAAAAAGACAGAAGAAGAAGGAAAAAAGACAGAAGAAGAAGGAAAAAAGACAGAAGAAGAAGAAGAAGGAGAAAAGACAGAAGAAGAAGAAGAAGGAGAAAAAAGAAGAAGAAGAAGAAGGAAAAAAAGACAGAAGAAGAAGAAGAAGGAAAAAGAAAGAAAAGAAGAAGGAAAAAAAAAAGAAGAAGGAAAAAAAGACAGAAGAAGAAGAAGAAAAAAGACAGAAGAAGAAGAAGAAGAAGGAAAAAAGACAGAAGAAGAAGAAGGAGAAAAAAGAAGAAGAAGGGAAAAAAGAAAAAAAAGAAGAAGAAGAAGAAAAAAGAAGAAGAAGAAGGAAAAAAGACAGAAGAAGAAGAAGAAGGAGAAAAGACAGAAGAAGAAGAAGAAGAAGAAAAAAGACAGAAGAAGAAGAAGGAAAAAAGAAAGAAGAAGAAGGAAAAAAGACAGAAGAAGAAGAAAAAAGAAGAAGAAGAAGAAAAGGAAAGAAGAAGAAGAAGAAGAAGAAAAAAAAAGACAGAAGAAGAAGAAGGAAGGAAAAAAAAGAAGAAAGAAGAAAAAGAAAGAAGAAGAAGGAAAAAGACAGAAAAGAAGGAAAAAAGACAGAAGAAGAAAAAAAAGACAGAAGAAGAAGAAGAAGGAAAAAAGACAGAAGAAGAAGAAGGAAAAAAGACAGAAGAAGAAGAAGGAAAAAAGACAGAAGAAGAAGAAGGAAAAAGACAGAAGAAGAAGAAGAAGGAAAAAAGACAGAAGAAGAAGAAGGAAAAAAGACAGAAGAAGAAGAAGAAGGAAAAAAGACAGAAGAAGAAGAAGGAAAAAAGACAGAAGAAGAAAAAAGAAGAAGAAGAAGAAGGAAAAAAGACAGAAGAAGAAGAAGAAGAAGGAAAAAAGACAGAAGAAGAAGAAGAAGAAGAAGGAAAAAAGACAGAAGAAGAAGAAGAAGAAGGAAAAAAAAGAAGAAGAAGAAGAAGGAAAAAGAAAAGAAGAAGGAAAAAAAAAAGAATAAGAAGGAAAAAAAGACAGAAGAAGAAGAAGGAAAAAAGACAGAAGAAGAAAAGAAGGAAAAAGACAGAGAAGAAGAAGAAGAAGAAAAAAAAGACAGAAGAAGAAGAAGAAGAAGGAAAAAAGAGAAGAAGGAGAAGAAGAAGAAGGAAAAAAGACAGAAGAAGAAGAAGAAGGAAAAAAGACAGACGAAGCAGGAGAAGTAGAAGAAGAGGCAGAAGCACCAGCAACAGAAAAAGAAGAAGAAGAGGCAAAAGAAGAAGAAAGAAAAAGGGCAGACGAAGCAGAAGAAGAAGAAGAAGAGGCAGAAGCAGCAGAAGAAGAAGAAGAAGGAGAAGAAGAAGGAAAACAGGCAGAAGAAAAGGAGAAGAAGAAGGAAAAGAAACAAAAGAAGAAGAAGAGGCAAAAGAAGAAGTAGGAAAAAGGCAAACGAAGCAGAAGAAGAAGAAGAATAAGAAGAAGAAGAAGAAGAAGAAGAAGAAGAAGAAGAGAAACTATTAAGAGAAACGCTGGAAATCAGAAAATAATGCCAATATGGTGAAATTGGTTTTGTTGTAATATTAATGCTATGAGATGAGATTAACCATTAAAAATTTAACAAAAGATTCATAGAATAAATTCTACAAAATGAGGAGAAAAAACAGAAAATATATCACGACAAAGAAGTATTATTAACGGAACATATTTAACCTAACAAAATGATTTGAAACGATTTGAATCATCTGTGAAAATAATTAGCCTCCATCCAGAATGTAAGAAAGAGAAAACTTATGAGCAGACTAGAAAGGTAGGACCCAGTGACAGACATTTATTAAATATTCCAGCCGATCAAACGTTTGTACCTAGGGCAAACCAAACTACTTTTTTGGGAGATGAATAACTACCGTCACCACGTGTTCCAAATATAATAAAGAACGTTCCACTCAAATACTTTTTTCAAACATTTAGCCTTTGCCTGGGATAGTCACCTAAACGGTTA